>JABXJD010003409.1:0-25074 GCA_013375575.1 Percina caprodes
AATAACCACCTTAAAGGTGCATCACCGTCACCTAAGGGAGTGGAGTGAGGAGCAGTAGATGGCAGGAAACAAAACAAAGAAATAAATTTAATTAAAATTAGATTAAATGATCTCTATTATTATTCCCTTTAATCTTTAAAAAGAAGATTACACACTTTTGATTGTGTCTTTCCTAGCAGATTCCCCAGTGCAATGTTTGTCATCAATTAGTCCTTATATAAATCCCCTTCTATCTTATATGCAATCTATCAATACATGTTTGACAATTTGCGATTTATTACAGTGTGCATAACAAGTCCAAGCAGGGTGCTTGCCTGTTCTAAGGAGTGTATAATTTAAGCATGCGTTTGCAGCCCACTTAGGACTGAGAGGAGCGCATAGGACTTTAAAAACAAATGTATTTATTGTTTTTTTCTAAATAGTTCAACAAATACATAAAGCAAACGAACAAAAAATAAGAAACCAAGAACATAGTAGGGAGTATGTGAAGTAACAAAGAATAAACATTGTAAGCAAACAAGTACAAAAACATATAGGTAAATTAAAACATCAGAAAATAAAGTATTATCGCTTACTTAAAAATATATATTTTTTAAGAACAGGATAGGCCATTGAGCCAGAGTTGTAGAGTTATAATACATTTTCATTCAGACTGCCAGATGTCTAACAGAACATTTTGTTATTTCTTTCTTCACACCTTTTTAAATTTAAACATGAGCACTTATTAGTCGATCCTCTACCTCACTTGGTCAGTTCATTTTTATTAATATTCTTAGTCAAAATTACAAACTTGGCTGGCTTTTAAAATAAAGGCTTAATTAGTGTCATACTGCATGTCTTATGATCAGTTTGAGTGTACTGCTTCACTAATGATATCTAAAAGGCTGTTGTGTGTTTCAGCAAGCTCGTCTAATACTGTTTTCGACATTTGCATAATGTTCAAAATGCATTTGTTTTTTGTGTCTTTCATCAAAACATCACTGCAAAAATGGTCGGTTGTGTTCGTTTGTAGAATTACAGCATCCTTTTTTATGTTCTTTGCTGTGCTGTTTTTGCTATCTGTTTTTCATCCACTATAAATAAAAAAATTATGATGTGTAATAGCGCACTTAACACAAAAGCAAAAAATCTAACAAATAAACAACCAAAAGTATCCTGAAGATGTAGATGTCCTTGCCATCCGTAATCCATATAACATAAACCAATAAAACAAAATAAATAGATAATAGAAAATAATAATTGATCTCATTGTTCTCAGTTCATGATTAAGAAATATTTTTAAGGAATGGAATAAAATATATATATAAATATGTATTTTTTTAACGAATATTATAATATATTTATATATATTTATATCTGAAATCACTCTTCACGTATCACCACATAGTACTCACAATGATCACTGGGTGGAGCATTTCCACAATATTTCATGTGTTTGAACGATAGGGTTAATCAACACTGTTTCCCACAATGCTTAGCGGCGTGCTGTTGGTGCTGTTTGTCCAGCCGTCGCTCCAACAATGCAGCTTTTAAGCGGTGCAAACTGAATACGCAGCAACACCACAGGCTTGTCGGGTGACTGTAGTCGTTTTAAATTCCTATAAAATATATTTTGACGGTTTGACAAACCTGCTGGACGATTGTGACTCAGTTTGTTGGACACCCTGGACTCTTCTGCTGCGGTAAGTAGCTACTGAAGCTAACGTTGGTCTGCCAGTGTAGTTGAGAGCAAATGCATTTTGTTGTGACCGCTGGCTAGCATAGCTAATTGGCCAGATGAGACATATGGCCCCTTGTCTTTCCCCTGCAAACCCCCCCCTGTCCATAATTAATACAATACCAGTGTGTCCACTTGCCCTCGTTGGGTTTCTGTTGCGGAATTTCTAACTGGTGTAAATGTAAAAGGTTGATAGTTTTTATAAAGACTTGGTCGTTCTCTGTAGCCGCTGCAAGTCGTGAGTCTGTTTTGCTTTGATCTGTACTGAGGCACACGTCAACCAAGCCAGTGTAGTTGGTGCTTTGCCGCGATGTAGCCTAGAAGTAGACGTGGAAGTAGTCTGTATACGACCAATATATGTTGGTCTTCTAAACACATTTTATTATTTAGGCCCCCTTTTGATTGTCAAACCCCTGTTGCAAAACTGTGCCGCTTGATTAGTATGGGTGAAATGTCACGCCGAACTCAATTAACGGCAATTTTGTCGAAGTGCTTAGTGGCAAGCATACATATTGGCATGATATATTCTGTACAATGTATGCTTATGAAAACCATCATGAGCTTATGGTTAAGTCAACATGCTTTATTACACTGACGATCTGTTCTGCGACCGTTGATTATTGTACATATTAATGCACGAAAACTATCATTGCTGGTGTTATTATTGACTAGACAATTGCAAAACTAAGCTTTGGAAATAGAAGTTCTGTTTGCTATGTTCAGATACGAGCTAGGGTCTCTTGAAAGCTCTTTTAAAACTTGCTCTGTCACTCATGTTGTACCTTTGCCATTGAGCAAGGTGGCATTAACTGTTACTGTAATAATGTATTTTCAGTGAGATTCAGAGTGACCTACTTGTCATAGAGGAGATCATCAGGTATTTCTGCCATCAGTGTGCCTACTACTATCATATACACTTCAATGTTTCGCTCTATACGTTATTGATTCCCTATAATATAGCTTAAAATGTAACAGGAATATATTGGTGCCATGTCTTTTTATTTTTATTTTTACTAAACTCACTTTTGATTACACTCTGTTGCCGTATCAGTATAATGCATTACAATTCATCAGCACCACAAACTACAGTCTCATAAATTACCTAGAAAATAGTCTCTAAACACTGTAACCAACATCTGACCATTACAACCTTCATATAGGTAGGATTTATTGCAGGTCTGTATTAGCTAGATGTTCCTAATTAACTTGAAAATGAGTGCAGAAGTTTTGTAATTTGCCCTGTGGTAATCAACCAACGACTTAACCATGAGCTTAGCACAACCCAGATATGAGTTGAATGACGGTAGCCAGCGTCTTGTAGTTGTGGAATGTACCCCACTAGTCGATATAAAGGCCAGGCTTAGCGTGCTTGTGGGAACACTGAGGCTACTGCCCAGGGCATTGCATTTATAACATGTTTTAGTAACCAGTAAATCAGTTTTTACTCAGATTTCTAAGCCCAAAGTTTATCACTTAATAGCGGTCTTTCCGGACTGGTTGGCCCTGAGCTTTTTGGTCAGTTTATTTGTGGACAAAGGCATGCTTTGATGATGTCTTTGTGCATTTTTTTTACTTGGCAGGAGGATGCTTTTGTCAATTTCTTTTTAATTTAATATCACAAAGGCTGAAACTTGATGGGAAAACTCGCAAAGCACAAACACATGCAGTGTCCTCAATCCGATGATGTAGCAAAAACTAAAAAGGGAGTGCAGAGAATTGATTGTGTGAAAACCCAAAATAATCACCTGATGTATGGAGGCAGCAAAAGTTATAGTTTAGATTTTGCATTACTGCCTGGTTTGTAAGTTCTATCCTCACTTCCAAACCAATACGTATCACTTTTTAGTTATTATCAGATATATTTGTCTTGAATAATTTAATTTCTGAGCATCAGTGAGATGTGTAGACAACTGGGCGGCAGTCACCCCAGGCCCAGCAGAGGTGTAAATTGTATTTTTCTAGGTCAGTTACTGAAAATGTATCACAGCAGATGCTGGTTTTGATTACACATTGTTGTTGTTTTTATTTGGAGGCATTGTTATCTCTCTATTTGTTATCTGCGCTGATGTATAAACAACAGCAGTAGACCTATATTGTTGTTTTTTTTAGCAATTAATTGTGTTCAAACTGTCAGAACAAAAGTCAACATAAGGGTCTGTCCAAAATTAAGATGGTCATATTATCTTTGGAAATCTTGTTAATATAGCTGAAAAAGATCATGAAGGAGCCGGTGGTATGGTTTAATCCCCCCATTATGGTTTGAATGTACCACAGCATGCATTAATATGGATTGTACAGGCCAATGTGTATCCCATTGTGGACAAGGATATTGATCTTTGTCTAATAGGGCGTGATTACCACGCTGTCTGTGAGTGATTTTCTTTTCTTGAGGTCATGTGGTTATCAAAACAATGCCACTATCCAGAAAATGGTGAAATCAACCTTTTAATTATGTGACAAGGTTCCTCTTAAATGCGCTGCCCTCATTAAATACTTGGCCGCCTGCCTGATGCTCCCATTTTTCAGAATTTTCCATATGGGTAGAGACCATTCTAGTGGCATAATTGGTAATTGGTAGTGTTTGCACATTGTTTTGGCCTGCGACAGTTGTTGATAATTGGATTTTAAAAAACAGAAAAGATATTCCATTGAGCTGCTAGATAGCATTTGAAATGCATTTGATCTAGAAAATCAAAATGCAAGTGTGGGTGCTGATGATGAAATACTAACAGATACCTGTTTCCAATTCATCTTAACACATTATCTTTATCCCGACAAACAGCACGGTTGAATTTTAGCCTGCATGCATGTTTTGTAGCCTAAAACAGAGCAACTCATATTGGTAGAGAGAGCAACAAGTTAGCGAACTGCCAAGTCACCTTCTCTGCTCTGTGCCTGCTCAGCTGCTAGACGGGCTGCACCCGGGCTGCAACATATGTTGTAGGCTAAGGTTTAAGCCGATGATTTTACGGGGGTAACGCCATTCACTTTACCGGCAGGATTCACAACATAAAGCCATCATGTCTTAAGAAGCTCAAGCTTATTGTTTTATTGTTCTCTTTTAACTCACTTCTAACACCATCTACTTGCCATCTCTTGAGCGGCACTCATACGCTACTCTCGGTTACCGCTCGCTCTCCTTGCACTGGCGTCACTCACTTAAGGCACCCTGCCATTCTCGCTTTAGCTTACGCTACTCTCGTAAGGGGGTTGCAGTATCCCGCACTACCTCAGAAATTTCTTGTTTTTCATCCACTAAAGGTGGAAGGCTTTACGCAAAGCGTTTGCCGTAGACTACGTTAAGTGGCCTGATGTTTATGAGCTGGTGTCTGCATCGTTGTAACTTATCTCTTCAAGAGAATAGTAGGGCCGCTGGGCCTGAGTGTGTGGTAGAGTGAGTGAGAAAGTGACGGGGGATTCGCATTAGAGCTAGTACCGACTCTGGGGGCATAGCAGGAGAGTGTTTATTTTTTTCTCTTTATTACACATTATGGCACAAATATATTATTTTTCCATCTCCTACTGCGTGAACCCTGAGTCTGTGCGTAAGAGTTATACTTGCGTGTGTCCTCAACATGTAACTTTAGGCAGCCGATCACAAGCATGATATCTTGGTAGAAGCACGCTGTGTGTTTATTGGCCCACTGACGATGTTGAGATTTACTCTTAAGGTATTGAAATTTGGTATTTAATGATGAGGCGTTAGGGCTGCACAATTAATAAAATTTTAATCCTGATCACTATTTTGGCTTCCCACGATCAAATTTGCATAAATGCGTGATATTTAAAAAAAAAAAATTGTTTTAAATGCGTCATTCTGTTCATAGATTGCTGCAAGTTTTTTTACAAAGCCTATCTACCGCTCCATAAACCACTGTCTGATCATGAGCCAGTCAGAGTTGTTCCCTGCACCGTGCAGCTTAGTTTCTTTATGTAGACAGAGATGGCAAAAGTACTCACTTTCCGTACTTAAGTAGAAGTACAGATACTTTTGTTAAAAAATACTCTGGTAAAAGTGGAAGTACTGATTAAACTTCTTTACTCAAGTAAAAGTAACAAAGTACAGGCTTGTAAATTTACTTAAAGTATAAAAGTAAAAGTAGCCTTGAGAATGACAATTTTTTATGCAAAGCTACCTGCAGCGCACATATGTTACTAGAGAGCACGCTGAGGAACTTCAGGGAGAACACGGTCTTGGCCAGGAGTCCTTCTTGATGCCTACTGTCTCAAACATCTCCCTCAGATAAGGCTGAGGTTGATGTCTTGCTGCTTGTCTGCTGGATCTGTTTTCTTAATTTTCAATCATGTCGCCATCCATACTACTAGGCTATGTGCTAACGTTAGCTTGATCAAGCCGCAATGATTTGCTGTGAAGTAATGCAGAATGCCGAATCTGTTGAGTCTTAGTCGTGCGTCAAATGCAATGTACAGTAGATATATTCCCATCCATTTAGATTGAATATGGTATAAATATAAAAAAATAAAACACTCATATAAAATAAAGCTGGTGAAATTGTTGATGCTTCATTAAGATCAACGTGCAACCTAGCTAACAGGTGAAGAACACACCAAAATCACTAGTTAACTTACTTTAAATGTGCAAGAACTATAGACCAACATCAGGCTTAAGTGAACTGACAACATCAGTTATACGACTTACAGTTCTCAAAGACGCACACACATAATCTCAGCTGATTATCCTCCTGACAGCTAGTCTCTTTTTCTTTTTTCTCTTTACGACCTCTTGTACAAAACTAAAGTAACGAGCCAATTTTGTAAAATGTAAGGAGTAGAAAGTACCGATATTTGTGTTAAAATGTAAGGAGTAGAAGTAGAAAGTCACCACAAAAATAAAAATAAACAAAAATATCTGAAAAATCTACTTGAGTACAGTAACAAAGTTTTTATACTTTGTTACTTCCCATCTCTGGATGTAGACAGTCACAAAGGACAGATTAACGGAAAATTCAACAGATAGCAGTCGGTTATACGTTGGTCACAACACATTGTCCCGTTTGTGTTGTTTTTCAGACAACAGCTGTGACCAGTGCTAGTCGGCACTCTTAGTGTCTGTTAGCTCACAGGGCTCTAGGGTGCGACTAACATTTTTTCCTCTAGGTCGCATCCGCTGCCTCTCCACAAACGAAGCAATGTTGTTGCTTCTGACATTTGTCCACAGTTTTAATTGTTATAAACACAGCTGTATATTGTTAAGCATGAGAGGCAAACCTGTATTTGTATTAGTGTTTCTGCTGGTAACTCTGCTATCGCTGCAGCCACGGCGAAAAACACAGAAGAAGTTATTGAATGCAACTAACTTCAGTTCGTAGAGTAACAGCGTGTGAGACGGAGCCTGCTGGACCCATTCATAATGAGTCAGCCATCACTCTGTGAGTACGTCCATCACACTCCCTTTCTCTCCCTAGCTCTTTTAATTAGTTATTGTTGAAAACAAGTGAAGGAGCTTTCAAAGAGATATATATTTTTTAAATATATCCTAGGCTATTTATTTCAGATAATTTTCATTTACATGTGTTGCAGCTGTATGTATGTACAACATACAATTTCAACATAAGAATATAGCACAATATGGATGTGAAAGCAGTTATAAATAGCCTATGTGACTATAAAATTAGTTTTGGTTAAAATCAACAAATCGTGATAATTGTGAACACAATATTGATCAAAATAATCGTGATTATCATTTTGGCCATAATTGTGCAGCCCTACGAGGCATTTCTCGATACCCACACTAAGGAGCAGGTCTGTGTCTAAAAAGTATTCCGGTGTAGGGTTTGTTTTTCCACGGCGTCGAGCATAAATTGACCTTAAGACTCATCAAGAATAAAATCGTACAGTAATATACCTTATTTCAGAGAAGCCATTTCAAATGTTCATAGCAGGAAAAGTAGAGAGGTGTTACTGAAAACATTATTGATTTTGGCCATGTGTTCATTGAATTGTCCCAGGAACCCATGCCAGTGAACAACATGCACAATACCAATGCCCTCGAACTGTGACATCCTTTTCTGTCATGGTGTCAAAATGTCTTCAGGGAAAAAGGTTTGCGAATGGGGTGTGAATGACCTTCAATCTGGCGCCAAAGGCAGCTGATAGATGGTGCCAATATGTCCAGTTAAAATAGTGTTGGAAATGTTTAGGTGACTCTTTGTTGCTTTTAAAAAGTAATGTTGTGCAGTGCTAATTTTGTATTTGTTGTTTAGGTGCAAATTGCTGTCTGAACAGCTGTATTACTAGGCAGTTTTTAACAGTTAAAAAGTGTACTTTGGTGTGGGGATTTGGCATACTGGACATAAACTCGCTGGTCAAGAACAGTCAAGACACCTTAGTTCTCCAATCCACGCTTTAAAGCATAACTCGGTGGGTCCCTGTCTCCTGAGGTAGAATTAACGATTTAGAATTATCCTGAACTCTTTGGTTGGCATGTGATGTGGTAGGCGTTGGATTATGACAGTGCAGAATGCCACTGCACTAATATCAGGGATGGACTATTTCGTTATTGCAGTTCTGATTATTGTTTTTTGTCAGTTAAAATTCCACATACCACAGTAAGAGATTTTGTCTGACATTAAGGCTTAGAAGTTAATTGCCACGTCTTTGTAATGAGGGTCTTAGATGAATCACCAAATGAAGGCGCTGACTTGCATTCTGTCAAACTGTCCTGCTCTTGTCTGAGAAAGTGTAGAGATTTAACTCTTCTTGAATAGCTGTGTTCCCAAGCTCTTCTACTCAAAGTAACATCTTCTTTAAGAGGCAGTAGGAGTTGGGCTACATTAACCCAGGACAGCTTGTTCTGTGTGTTTGTTGAATAACAGATGTTTTTTTTTTTTTAATTATTGCGCTAGGCAAGAGAGAAATGAATGGCGTGAATGAATGTTCTGACTGGAACAGATGTGGCAGCTCGTAGCAGTGAGAGCAGAAAATGCTGCGATAAGAGAGAGACGCAGGGACTAGTTTAACTTTTGACTCAATAAGCAAATAGCAGCTCTCTGTGTCATAACTGCTAGTCAAACAGTAGAATTTCTCAGCTAATTCATTTCCCAAGAAGCACTACTTTCTCAAATAAAAGCACTATTTGCCTACCTCCAGTGGACCTTAAATAGCTTATGTCACTGTCAAGCTCAAGGTAAGTGCCTTATTTGACTGAAGCAGTTAAAAATTCACTTTGTTGCGAGGCAAAACTGAATATTTTATTATTAAAAAAAATTATAAAATTAATATTTTATATGGTCAGTACTTTCTTTTAAACAAATCACAGAATAGAATATGCCCTGTGAAAAGAGTGAGGCCATCCCTTTTTATCTCCTTTTATTTATTTTTACTATAGATAGTGACAAGTTTGATCCGTTCCCCCACACAATGCTGCCACCTGTTGTTGTCGTCGTCGTCGTTGACGACATATTGAGTTCAAGCCCAGTGCATTTGGAAGGCTGAATGGGCATTAACAAAATGTCTTAGTAATAGTGTGAATGCTCTACATTAACACTCAGGTGCAATCTCTTATGTGGTGGTACATTGCAATAATTCTCCTATGTCAGGGGCTAATCACCCGGGCTTTCCTCCCACAATCCATCAGTTTCTGGAGGATGAGGCTTGCGGGGTTCTGGCAGCTGTTGTCGGGCTGAGTCAATCTGTTATGGCCTACACTGGCATGCACGGGAGGGGGAGAGGAAGTGCTCTCAGGAGGACACAGCAAGCAAGGCTGCTGCCAATGCTGTGGAAAGATAACAAGAGGATTTATTTGTTAGTAGGGCAGCATTTGAGGGCTTGTTTGTTAATTTTGCCGTATTACCCACTTGTTTTTACTTAGTTATATGTGTGCAAGGGAAGTTTAATAAGGAAGGATTTTATAAACGCATTACAATATAACTAATGGTAGTGTAGCCTAAACAACTAGTTGATGGACAGAAAATTAATTAGCAAAACTTTTGCTCGTGATAATGTTTTTAATAATTGTTTGTAATTTATTAAGTAAATCCAACAAACATTTAGTGTTTTTGACTGTTGGTCGGACAAAACAAGACGTGAACATGTCCCCTTGCACATCGGATAGACTTTTCTTTTTCATACATTGCATTAACATTGAAACACTTGACATTGAATGATTAATTGCGCGAGTAATCGGGAGATTAATAAGATAATAAAATAATTGCTAGTTGCAGCCATTCATGAAAGAAACAATACTATTTAGTAGGGCAGGGCGATATCATGATATTTTTGACCAAATACCTCCATACCGCAACAACATTGTAGTGTTGACTATTGGTGCTTTCACAAAATATTTACACAAGATTTTTGATAAATAATCATCAGTAATGTGGCTATAATAACTGGGGGTTAAAGGAAAATAAAAGAACAGAACAGTTACAACAGTCTGGTAAGATCAGAAAATGACATAACTTTACTGTAATAACAGTAACCAGGAAAAGACAACACTTATGCCATATTACGATATCCAAAATCTAAGACGATATCTAGTCTAATATCACGATATCAATAATATGGATATATTGCCCAGCTCTACTATTTAGTGCAATTTGCAAAAACAACTGCAACCAAAATTGATTTTATATATAAATAATAGACTTCTCCTATACCCAGTTCATAGTTCCCATCTAAACTATTCTGTTGACATGTACCAGCTGTGTTTTATGTTGTGCCAATAATTTCTAGTTTTTAACTCAAATTTTTTAACAGTTTCATCTCTAAAAAAGCAAATGCCAGTAACTTTGAATATATATTTGTTCTAACAGCATCAAAGTGATATATGTTTAAATTGCCCTTATTATTGA
Organism: Percina caprodes; assembly: GCA_013375575.1. Lineage (NCBI taxonomy): Eukaryota > Metazoa > Chordata > Actinopteri > Perciformes > Percidae > Percina > Percina caprodes. Next base: position 10,531 of record JABXJD010003409.1, read on the forward strand.
ACGAGGACAGTTCTCAGTGGATTTAAATCATAGTTTGAATGTTAGCCAGACATATTTTCTATTTTTCAATGTAATTATCATGGCTTACAAACTCGTCCTGTTTACAGATTTAGCCAAATTGCTGATATTGCGGGGCTGGAACAGCATGGTTGTTGATGCTGGGAGAGGGAATTGGCCGAGACCTCCAGAATTAGATTCTGTTGTCAAGGCAAATATTTGGAACCATGCTTCCATTTGCACACTGTTGAGATTGTACAGCTGTTCACTCGTTTTCAAGGGGGAAGGTGGAGTAGAAAAGCACAATAACTTTTTTTCTTGGCATACTGTATGTATACATACCATACTGAAAAAAATGTTAAACTTGAAAATGGTTAAAACTAAGTAGGGAGCTGCTGCCTACATACCAGCAGGTGTACTTGAGGTCATCCTGGGGCTTTCTCTTCTAAATAGGCCTTTTTCACACTAGACTAATTATAGCAGGAAACCCACAGACGTACGTAATACCATTAATGATGGCTCTCTTCCATTTTGTGCCAGTAAGCCATGCAAATGCTCTGACACATTAATGTTGTTGTTTTTAGTCTTGTATTTGACAAGTCAGAGAATCTGCTGTGGAAAAACACACATGCATGTTTTTTATTTATTAAAAATTCAAGATGGTGAGAGTAGATAGTTTGTAATAACAGGCAGGGGTGGGAATCTCTTGGCACCTCACGATTCAATTCCTTGGCCAACGATTCGATTCTGAACCGATCATCGATGCAACCATTTTTATATACATTTCTATGCGTGATTTAAAAATACATAAATCTGAGTTTGTTAGATTTTGACATATACACTATTTGTCATGCACAAGTTTTAATGACATTTTTCTTTCTACTGGGGGTTTTATTTTGTAATTATTCCAGGCTTAAGCCTTAAACATGCTTGTAAAAGTCACCTTCCCTTAAATTAATCTTCCATGTCAGAGGCTCAGTCATCCCATCGTCTTTCAGTCACTCTGTTTTCTGATTTGTAAATCTCTGGAGACAAGTAACTTTTAAATAAAAATCAACAAATTTAAAAAAAAAAAAAAATGTAAAAAAAAAAAAGTTTTTATTTTATTCGCTTATCAGAATCGAGCATTGAATCGTTCTATAGAGAATCTCGATGCATCTTAAGAATCAATTTTTTTTCCCACCCCTAATAACAGGTGATAGTCTCTCTCATATGTAGACAGTTGTTCACAACCACATGGAGATCCCCAGGATAAAGTAAAAAAATGTTGAAAGTTTAAGTTGCTGGGGCTCATGCTACGTTCACGTTCGTCATGTGCGCATAGTAAACAAACCACCCTATCGGCAAGGCTCGTTGGCAGAAATGTTCATATTTGCCAATGATGATCATTTTAAACTTTTATCGGCCGATAACGATGTTATGCCGATATCATCATGCATCCCTAATCAAAGTAAGTTATCATCAGCAATAGGACCGCCAAAGTGTTCTTATTTTTCTATCACACACTTAAAATTAAACTTGGCTCTCCTCCTTTTAATATTTGTAGAATAGTTTTGTTGTGTTGTCCTTTTTAAAGATTCACTGTCTGCACTTGGCAACATTACAATATCTACAGTGAGATGATATAAATCTGGCAACTGTTGGAAATGTTGCCTCATACTATATTCCATTAACATCCCTGGTTGTGTTCGGCCACTGCAGGACTGCTTTGAGGCAGTATTGAATTTTTATTAGATTTTTTTCATTACTGTGTGAAAGTACCTTGCCTTTATGTTCATAGCTGGTTATTTTACCCATCAACTGTCTTAAATGGTTTTCTTTTAATATAACTGACTGTATTAATATTGTAATATGAAATTACACAATGCTTGAGGATATGTTTCATCCATAACTCTACTCTGCATTGATTGGGCCAAATCTAATGCTCCCCCAAACCAGAGGTCCAGATTAAGGCTGCAGCAGTGGTGTTCATCATCACACTAGACTTAACTTTCAGCTGTGCAGTAAATAAATGGCTATATAAATGTGTATAAAAGCATTAAAGTAGTAACAATAATGCTTTCCTCTAAATCTCCACAAAATGATTGCCCCAGTAATATATATATTATGTATGTATGTATGTATATATATATATATATATATATATATATATATATATATATATATACACACTACTGTTCAAAAGTTTGGGGTCACATTGAAATGTCCTTATTTTTGAAGGAAAAGCACTGTACTTTTCAATGAAGATAACTTTAAACTAGTCTTAACTTTGAAGAAATACACTCTATACATTGCTAATGTGGTAAATGACTATTCTAGCTGGTTTGTGGTGCAATATGTACATAGGTGTATAGAGGCCCATTTCCAGCAACTATCACTCCAGTGTTCTAATGGTACAATGTGTTTGCTCATTGGCTCAGAAGGCTAATTGATGATTAGAAAACCCTTGTGCAATCATGTTCACACATCTGAAAACAGTTTAGGTCGTTACAGAAGCTACAAAACAGACCTTCCTTTGAGCAGATTGAGTTTCTGGAGCATCACATTTGTGGGGTCAATTAAACGCTCAAAATGGCCAGAAAAAGAGAACTTTCATCTGAAACTCGACAGTCTATTCTTGTCCTTAGAAATGAAGGCTATTTCATGCGAGACATTGCTAAGAAATTGAAGATTTCCTACAACGGTGTGTACTACTCCCTTCAGAGGACAGCACAAACAGGCTCTAACCAGAGTAGAAAAAGAAGTGGGAGGCCGCGTTGCACAACTGAGCAAGAAGATAAGTACATTAGAGTCTCTAGTTTGAGAAACAGACGCCTCACAGGTCCCCAACTGGCATCTTCATTAAATAGTACCCGCAAAACACCAGTGTCAACATGTACAGTGAAGAGGCGGCTGCGGGATTCTGGGCTTCAGGGCAGAGTGGCAAAGAAAAAGCCATATCTGAGACTGGCCAATAAAAGAAAAAGATTAAGATGGGCAAAAGAACACAGACATTGGACAGAGGAAGACTGGAAAAAGTGTTGTGGACGGATGAATCCAAGTTTGAGGTGTTTGGATCACAAAGAAGAACGTTTGTGAGACGCAGAACAAATGAAAAGATGCTGGAAGAATGCCTGACGCCATCTGTTAAGCATGGTGGAGGTAATATGATGGTCTGGGGTTGCTTTGGTGCTGGTAAGGTAGGAGATTTGTACAGGGTAAAAGGGATTCTGAATAAGGAAGGCTATCACTCCATTTTGCAACGCCATGCCATACCCAGTGGACAGCGCTTGATTGGAGCCAATTTCATCCTCTAAACGACTCTAAACACACCTCCAAATTGTGCAAGAACTATTTAGAGCAGAAGCAGGCAGCTGGTATTCTATCGGTAATGGAGTGGCCAGCGCAGTCACCAGATCTGAACCCCGTTGAGCTGTTGTGGGAGCAGCTTGACCGTATGGTACGCAAGAAGTGCCCATCCAACCAATCCAACTTGTGGGAGCTGCTTCTGGAAGCGTGGGGTGCAATTTCTCCAGATTACCTTAACAAATTAACAGCAAGAATGCCAAAGGTCTGCAATGCTGTAATTGCTGCAAATGGAGGATTATTTGACGAAAGCAAAGTTTGATGTAAAAAAAATCTTATTTCAAATACAAATCATTATTTCTAACCTTGTCAATGTCTTGACTCTATTTTCTATTCATTTCACAACGTATGGTGGTGAATAAGTGTGACTTTTCAGGAAAACACAAAATTGTTTGGGTGACCCCAAACTTTTGAACGGTAGTGTATATATATTTTTATTTTATTTATTTTAAGTTTTTTATTTGACACACGAGAACCTCTGCTGCAGTGAACTCAACATATATTCAATCACTAAAGCAGCTTCCACTCTTGAATACAAAAGTACTTTTCATGTTTTTTCCTGCCCTCATTCTTCTTCCTGACATGGACAAAGTTTTGTAACACTGAGCTGTTGAAGTTCTTAGTTGTGACCTGCTGGATTCACTTTGCTCCAGATAAAGCTTGATTATAGCCCAGGCGACTAATTAATGTCATTCCTGCCCTTCAAAATGTGACATTTCAGCTTGTGAAATGTCCCAAGCCTCTCAACTAATGAAAAGAATTTACTGCAATTTAACTCTGCATAGCTGTAGCGAGATCTATTTCATATGCGCCTGGTTAGAAAAATTACACCCTGTCTTATTTTAGCTTCAATTAGGGTACAACTATGAAGCACTAAATGCTTACATGGAATCCACAATGCATGCCCTTATACACTGATGCACAAAAGCAAACCAAGAAGAAAATGTTGAGTGTGTCAAATGTGATGCTATAAGTACTTAACAAGGATTCAGGAAGTGAGATAAAGTAGCATCTGTACATATAGGGAGATCAGTATAAGCATGAAAATGAAAATCAATTTAGGCAATAACCACAAACTAATTGAGCCACAGAGTAGCCACACACAGTGATGGTAAATACAGTGTTTATCCCTAAACTGATTGTAGTTTCTGTTTTAGGTGATGTTTTCTGTGTTTCTGCCAGGGTGGATGGTGAATAAAAGGCCATTTGTAGCCTCAGACTCTTATGTTCCTTTTCATCGCTGCCTAAAGCAATTATGTAGACAGGAATGGTTAAATAAGTACCATGTGGCAGTCTGTAATTAGATTTTTGGTAATGAATAGGTCAAATACCAGTTGCAGACATTCAAGAAATTCCCTCTGAAGATGGGGCTTGACAATATAGTTGGTGACAAGGAACATGGGTGCCCTGTTGCAGGACGTGAATGAGAAGCATGTTTGGACTTAGACTATCCAAAAACGTCTTTAGTGTTCCATCTTAAATAGACCTATATATGAGAATATTGGAACTGTTAAGTAAATATTGTATTATTGAAATTAGAAAGGAGGATGAGATTTTACACAACCACTGTGCAAAGGAGCTGTTCACCCAAGTGTTATTTCAAAGGTTTTTACATTCTGAATAGAAACAAGACTGGACAAGTCTACACTAGTTTAGTCAGGCCACACTTTGGACCTTTGGGGAACAAACTGGAATATTTGACCTTGCACTATACATCTATAAAGTGTTTCTGGAACATTTCTTCTTGTAGTTTTCAGATAATTCCTCCCTACTGAGAGTTAAATGTTGATAGCAGCAGTAGTAGTAAGTAAGTAGTTAGTGATCGACCGATTTTATCAGCCGGCCGATATATCGGGCCGATATTTGCGTTTATACGTGCCGATACGCGGCTGTTGCGTTCGCCAATAGTGTTCCCCCCCGGCATTATTTACAGACAGGTGTCCACAGGCAGCTCTGTGTTGCTGGAGATGCTGCAGTTCACATGCAGACCATGCACTGCCCCTCCACCACTAGCACCATGGCAGTTCTAAATTACAAATCAAGCACTTTATTTCATTGTCTACTTTTCAGATTTTTTGTTTTCTTAAATTATTTAAATGTGTTGCCAAAGGACATTTTATGATGACCTGATTATATCTGTCTTATAATATGTCAGCAAGCACTGCATCATGAAGGCTGTGTTGTAGATGTTAATGAAAGCCTTTTACCCTTGCACAGTTAACCATATGCAGTGCACCCATCCATATGATGCACATTGCACACATAATTTGGCTGATATGAATGTAAGATGATTGCAGAAGTGACACTGATCTGTGTTTTTGTTTATTTTTTAAAGAAATTGCAGAGCAGATTTCAAAAACAAATCCATTGTGGTTTACATTTTTATGATGTAAATTGAGGGAGCAAAAGCAGTACCGGCTCCAAATATCCGCTCAAGAAAATCGGCAACCCGTATCGGTCATTGGCTAAGGCTGATGGGAGAAAAAAAATCGGCGTTGGCACTAAAAAAATCCATATCTTCGATTCCTAGTTGTAGTTTCATCCCCTCAATAGTCAACAATATCAGCTCCAACATCACTTTACAATTCAGGAGTTTCATCATCGGCACCAACTGTGTAGATGAATCAAGAGAGCGAGGTCAGTTAATTTATTTTTGGGATCAGAGCCCAAACTGCTACAACATGTGCACTCACAAATATTACAGAAGCTTACCGTTTGTGACTACACATGAGAAGCAAGTTATATTTTTGGTTTCTTCTTTGCAAATATTTTGTTTTCTCCCTTCTCTTTCTCCTCTCTCTGTCACCCTGTCGGACATTTTCTGCACCTTCTGGATGAAGTTAAAATTATTCAAAACCAAATCAATAGTGGCATTAGCAAGTCAAAAGTATCATCAGTCAGTCAAAGCTTTAGAGTCCCTGCAGTTCTCTTTACAGATGTGGAAGATATTCTCCACATCGACACTTAAGAAAGACATTTAACTTTTCAGGCTCATAATTGCATTAGATAACCTTTTCAACTATCCAGCTAATATGTAAATACTATTTTAAAAAGCTTAATGTATGACCAGACCGTGCAGGAAGTGGAAAAGCCAAGAAAACAGTCTAATGCTGCTTTTCACACCACATCAAGAGCAATTAGTTGAGCATCTTGCCTAGAGTCTGCTCACTGAACTCATCTCATACATTTTTAGTTGAACAATGCAGATTCAGTCTGCAACTTAAACACATTCACTTATCTTTCCTGCCCTCCTCTGTGGACTGTTTAGCCGCCTACATACAATAAGCGGCAAAACCGCTCTGCGCTGGCTGTTCCATTGAAATCCCTATGGGGAGGGCGGTGCCTGCCAACAATGCGCCGCGCTACCCCTAGCGTTGTGCACCGCTTAGATTTGTCGCTTTGCGCTCAAAGTTCAACTTATTTCAACTGGGGATTGTGTCCCGCGTTTCCCATACTCAACCGTTGCTTTCTTCTCGCAATAACACGCCAAGTGGCGATATACGTCCCCTGTATACAGCGTACTGTATATGGATAGCTGAAAATGCGTAGAGATAACACGCCACTTGGCTTAAGAAAGTCAGCATGTTTGTTTATGCAAAGTCATGATGTCAAATTGTAAGCAAAGAAACAATGCAAACAAAGAAACTTTGGGAAACCAAGGACCCATAATTAGACCCATAATTACATTTTTGCCTACTGTGTAAGTTTCTAGTAAAGACGAGGCAACTAAATATCAAAAACGTATACTGGAAATTGGAGCTCATTAGAAACGTGCAAGCTGTTGGGAGAGTCCTTTGTGTCTGTACGGCTGTCTGTATTGGCTGTCACATTTCACATTCTCCACAACACAGTGAGAGTCTCTCCTCGTCTCACCCCTGTGGGCGCAGCTCATGCCACAGCAGTTTTACAGCAGAGGCTTCAGTGACAGATTAGCACTCGCTGCACAGCCAGTGTGATGCAGTTTGTTTATCACTCTCCCAGCTCTTACAAACCCACAGCCTCATCTCTGAACGTGCTCACAGATTGGTCGACGGATGTAGTCAAGTTGCCAACTTGGAAGTGGTCAAGAATAATTTTGGATACATTTTATGTCTGTTTCACCTTGGATTGTCTTTTAAAAGTCGAACATGTGCCATCCCACAAGGACATGGGCAACTTTTTTGAATTGCTCTCCTGTGTAATCTTTGTCATATTGCAGGAGCTTTGGATTGGAAGGCACCCTGGCCCATCTGTCATTATGAACTCATTCCTTCGCTCTCTAGTTCTCTTTCTCTCTGTCTTCTTCTGTTTATCTACATCTCTTCTTGTCTTTGCCGTGCATAATGGTATTCCGCAGTTAATACGCATCACCTAACGAGTCTTGTGATGTTTGTTTCCAAACAACAGGACACTAAAGGGTGGGTTACCTGTCTGCCTCCATTTGTTCCTTTTGCTTCTTTCACTGTTTAATGCACACACTGAGAGATAAAGGTCATCACACTGCTATAGTCTGCACTGAGTAGGATGTGGTCTACATGAAGGGCAATTTTAATTGCTCCTGCGCCGGGCCATCACCACACCGATACTCCTGATGATCACAAGGGCCTTACTGTCATCTCTTCAGCATTATTATATAATAAAAGGAGCAGCAGGAAGCAGCACTCACCAGCATCACTGGAAAGTTTTCAATGCTGATGCAGAGTGTGGTACTTAAAGTTTAATTCCGTCGTTATTATAACTGTACTTAATGTGTTCATATTATTTCTGGGATTTGGGGTGTTATTTTGTGTCACTGGTGCTTCCACACGCATAAAAACTTGGACAAAATCCATCAATGCTGTTTTGAGTGAGATACAGGTTTCTGAATGTATACTGCCATCAGTCTCCGGTTGAGCGTGTCAAAATCAACAGGGTCGTCTGCGTGATCGACCAAAACATTTGAACCACCACCCCCTCCCATTAGAGCATATGTACAGTGTCAATGTCTCCACTCACTAGTGACAAAGCAGTAACTTATTGGATATCCGACAGTTTATTGATTCAGAAGCACCGGTTTAGGAGACACCATGTCGAAACACCACGGAGTGTTGTGTTGTTGGCTGTAAAGACGAGCACAAAATCACCCATCCTCGCTTAGCTGCTAGTGTGGCACATACTCATACTTTGCTTCTGACTAGTTAGCAGTACTTACTGCGCATTTGCCACTCCCAACAAAGATGGTACAGAAGTGAGATGCCTCACTCTGTAGCTAAAATAGAGAGCTCAACACACAGCGTGAAAAGAGGAGCTGGAGCAATGTACAGTACAATACATATATTGTGTTTAAACCACATAAACATATTCTGGTACAACCTCTAAATACAATTATGAACCTGAAATGAGTATAATATGAGCACTTTAACATTTCTTGAATAAAGCCTGTATTGCAAAGTATTCAATAGTTTTCAATAAATCCCATTAGGGTAGACAATGTAAAGATATAAAGCGACAAACTTTATTCATTTGTCAACTGTCAGAGATTTTTCTAAACCGTTGATAGCTTGGAAACTAATAAGCTAATGTTGGCAATTAATGAGCAGCAAATTTATATGGAATTTTTCGATTTTTTTGCATAAAAGTGATTAAGTACCTTTTGTCAGCCATTTATTGACTTTTACCTTTTTTTGAGAACCATTTCACAGCTCTACTACAAGCACTTCTGTGATGTTGGTAATAAAAAAAAAAAGTGAGAAGGGTCCTTGAGATGGCTCAGTCAGCCATCTGCAGAAGAGCTGTGATCCATGGCTGTAACAGCTGCTCCCCTTGCACAGCTGTCTGACTGTGCTTTCCCCTGCAGCTGCTTCCACCTTCTCTTCTCCCCCTCCCTACCCCATCACATCCACAGGGAGTGCCCTACCTTGATCCTCTATGTGAAATCACAATTAATTATTTGAAGGGTTGTCGGCAAGCACAGTGTGCCAGAGCACCTTAAGGGGAGAAATGCATCGAGATGACCCGGTGTCCCAGAAGCCATGATGAGTTTCTGAAGTGCAGCAGCATCACCTCCAGAGGCCTATGCTCACTGCTGCAGTAAGCTTGTGTTGTGTATATTTGGATTGAACACTTGCATGCTTCTGTTTTTACTAGTATCTTTCAAAAAAATAAAAAATAAAGTACAGCATAGGGTTGCAATTAAAAAAACATGTAAAATGTCTTGAAAATATATAAAACACTTTTTAAATGCCACTATTGCCCAAAACCTGAGGTGACATTTTCCAAGGTCATGTTTTGTCCAACTTATTGGAAGGCCCAAAGTTTAGGATGAGGATGATGATGATGATAAACAGAGCAAAGCAGTAAATCCACACATTAGAGAAGCTGGAAGAAGAAGGCGTTTGGCTTTTTCTAGTATAAAATGACAATCAGTTTCCTCTCAGTCAACTCATTGACAGTTCTAATACAGCTCCATGTTAGAGAAAGAATGGAGTGATTAGAAAGACAATTTATCAAACCCCTGACCTGCCAAGAAAATACATAAGAAAAGTGTAAACACTCAGCGCTCAGCACTTACTGTGATTTAATACATGTGCAGAAGAAAAGAATTTAAGTATTTTTCTTATTGATTTCTTTGCATTTACAATAAATGGTCCCAGCCCTACAGTACGTATAACCTTCCTACCGCTGCAGTAGAAGTGGCTGACTTTAGAGAAATACTCCGGTATTGTTGAAGCATGTGTAACATTGTAACTTTGTAGGACGAGTCCTTCCTTTGTCCTTGGACATTGAAATATTTTTTTTTTTGTCCAGTTACAGTCCAAACTTTGCTTGGTGATTTCTGCTTCTCAAAGACTTATTTACCTGATAAAGAGCCACATTGGACTTTGGAAAACAGAAGATATTCAATTGGCTTGACAGCTTTTGGGTGGATTGCAATAAAATTTGGTACAGACACATCCCCCTCAAGGAGAATTTTTAATAACTGATCTCCTGACGTTTTAAATAGCGCCATCATCCGTCTAAAATTTCACTTTATCCCATACGTTGGTTGATGACAAAATACCGGCAAAACTAATGACTTTCACATCGGCCTCATCTGTAGTTTGTTTTAAGTACTAATTAGCAAATGTGTTAGTTAACATCAACATGTAACCGTAGTCATTGTGAGCATGTTAGCATGAGGATGTGAGCATTCAGCTGAAAGCCCCATTGTGCCAAGTACAGTCTCACAAAGCTGTAGACTCTGTCTAGTCGTCATTTAAATAAAATGGTAATTCAGTCTTTGCACTTTGGACCAGAAGCCCAACCAGACTAATTGATTATGAAGGAGGCTGTCTTAGAAATTACAGACTGCTTCATGACAGTTTGTCTTGGTGTATTATTTATTTTCAGATTGATTTAGCAGTGAGTCATACATAAAGCAATGGAAGAGAGTGTTTGAAGTGGTTTGGAAAATCATTGTCATTCTTGTCATTAGAAGTTAGCTGTTTCAAATCAAAGTTCCATCTTCTTAATATTTGAATACTTGCAGTTGCTATGTCTTGGAGCCTTGCTACCCGGGGCCTTATTAAAAATACAAGCTGTGTGATCTTTCTGTCATCCCTTAAATCCCTCAGTTCGTCTCACTATCTGTCTAAAGCTCAGTCAAATGTCTCCTAGACTGCTGGAAAAAAAACAAAAAAACATCCTCTCTCTGGTTTGTTGTTCCATACCTCAACTTTTATTCATTCACAAACTGCTCCAGCTGCTATCCCCCCGTCTCTGCCACAAATGATGGAACCGTGGGCTGAGCTGATTGTTCTCAAGGAAAGACCTGTTATAGTTAGATGTCAGTTCTGTCTGTGCTTTTTGTTTTGTCAATTTCAGGACTGTCTCAGAGAGCCATTGTGCAGAGAAAGACTCACTTCTGTATTATTTTGACTTCAGATGAAGATATTCTTCCCAGACCTGCATGTTACTATTAATCACAACATGAAGCATCGCTGAGTGCCTGCGAACATAACGTTCTTTCACACGTTTTGACCTGGCAGGTGCAAAGAACCCATATTATGCTCAATTTCAGGTTCATAATTGTATTTAGAGGTTCTATCAGAATAGGTTTACAATTTTCAGACCATATTTTTGTTGTACTGTAGCTCCTCTTTTCACTCTGTGTTGAGCTCTCTGTTTTAGCTACAGAATGAGCTCACTTTACTACTCACTTCTATTCCATCTTTCTTCGGAGTCGCACATGCACAATAGATAGGTAAGGACTACTACCTGCCAGTCAGAAGCTGAGTATGAGGGTGTGCCATGCTAACAGCTAGGCGAGCATTATAACGTGTGTTACAAAGTGACGCACGTTCTTCACGGAAGTAAAGGCTGGACTACAATACAGCGGTTTTTGAACAGTGTTTTCTGTTGGTGATGGTAAGTCTCTTTGAGTTGAACTTTGGACTTTTTCATTTTGGAAACCTATAACATGCTCAAAAAGACATAACGCAGCAAAGGAAAGGGGGAAAGCCAAAAAGCGGAATATGAGCACTTTAAAACTTGTGTTAAATGCATCGCATCAGTTTCCATACCTAAATCAAATTAACATACTGCTAGACTAATTCAGTCTGCGTTATTCATAGGTCTGACCTGTAATTTGCTGACTAAGTCATTGCTTGCTCAGTGCTTACCATGTGGAGCAGAATGTTTTTTATCTGGGTCATCAGTGAGGCTGCTGTGCTTTGGCTTCTACTTTTCCTTGAAGACTACAGGCCGCTTGATTTGTACGTGCTGCAGGACTTAGCTTTGTGAAAAAGTGCTGGATTGTATAACACATTGCCATTGATTTTCAGTGTTAGTAATGGAATATTTACACTATAATATTACTCAGATTAGTCATCATCTGTAAGGGCCTAATTCAACATGGCAAAGTCTATCAAAAGAATAACTTAATGTAATGTGTAACTTCTTCCTGCAGCCATACAGTGACTTTTGCCCAGCTGCTTCATGTAATATTATAACTGCAGACTGTGTTGTATAAGGTGAAGGCAAGGACGGGCATGTCAGTAACTCTCTGAGTGCAAATATATTTTATAGCTCCCTCTTACACTTGAGCCGTCTTGCATGCTAAAGCCTGCCAGTGAAAATGGCCATAACGGCAGCTCTTTACGTGCTTAACACCAAACCGCCTAGCAGCTCAGCGGTAGGTAATGATGGCATTATCATTGATCCCCACAAAGTAAATCCAAAGCGATCAATGCTTTCCTGTGTGTTTTCCAGGCAAACAGCAGAAAGATTAAGGTGACTGCAGCGGAGAGGAGACGTTCTGCAGATTAAAAAGCTACAACTGAGATTGGGATTTAGTTTCTATCTGTGTGTGTTGCTGTGTTTCCCAGAATCAGCCACAGGCAGAGCTTTAAATCAACATGTTTTTGGCTCCAGATTAGGCCTAGCAACAGCATTTGCCAACATCTGTCTGCCATTACCCCTGTGACACTGGCAGTCATGTAGCAATTAATCAGACTGTTGTGACAGTCGCCGCTCGGTCACTCCGCACCTCAAGCACATCACTGAGCAGCAAGATGATGGGTAGCGTCCAAAGGGTCATGTGTCCTGGGAGGTTTTACTGTACATGTTCCTTCCTAACTACACCAAACTGGCCTGTAGTTACTTTGTAGTAGCAGAGCATCTTGTCTAATGTTGACCTGGATTGCTTCGTTTCCTCATTTGACTGTGGCTGCACCTTTGTAGCCAATTAAAATACTGTTCATTCCACTTCTGAATCTAATGCATACTGACGCTCTGTAATTGCTATTTAAACTGGCAATTGGATAATTCAAATCAGCCTTTGGTCAGTAACTTGGTAATGTTATCCAGGTGGCTTCATGCTTAGTGCTGCTGGCTAACAGCTTTATTTGACAAAGCTTAAAGAAAAGCTTCTGCTCCTCAAATGTGAGATTCACTACTTTTTTTGTTTTATACATTTGTATTGTATCACATCATAAATAGACAATAGCCATACATTTGTGTTTAGAAAAAATCACAGACATTTTAATCGTCAGCAAAAACAGTGTTTTTAAGATGGTATCAGTCTGTTGTGATCTAACCAGGCAGTAATGAAAACATACCCATATAGGTTTTATTCACCAGTAGTGGGAATAATATCCTTATCAAGAGGAGCTGTTAATGTAAAAAAAAGGTAAACTCCACCTGCGTTCCTTCTCGCCCTGGTCCCTGTGACTGTGTCACTCTGACCGCACCGCTTTCAAGGCCCGCACTCAGTGTTCTGAGTTTAGCACTGTATTTGATTTGATAAGAATGACCTCCTGCAACTTCCAGTTTTGCTGTGGATTTTAGCCTCAAGCTGTCTTTTCAAAACATCTGCAAACTGAAAACGCAACTCCTGAGGCCTTGCATTTTTCTTACATACTTTGTATTTTCTAACCAGCACCTAACAGTGTAAAAAAAATTAGCTAAAGAGGAAATTGTATTTGTAGATATTCTTGCATTGATCTCAAGATAAAACATAAGCCAATATATTCTGAAAGTTCAACTCCAGTGGCCTCTGAAACATCTTGAAAACTTTGAAGTAATACTGGCAAGAATACAGTAGTCTGCATCAGAAGGTGCAGCTGATTTTCTTTGTGACAGCCTGAGCCTTTTTCTCCTTTGAGCCAGTGAAAATAATTCCACATCACTTTCTAAGATGTACCGTTATCAGGGATGCTCAGTAATTTGAGTCAGTGATGAGGTCAGGATGCAGGAGGAGGCCTTTAATGAGATTTTCTGGTGGTGTTGGCTTGCCTACTGTGTGTAGTTTACTAGTGATGGCTCTCCCCTGGTTTGTGCTCATTCTGTGCGACTTGGAAAGAGAGGAAATTGAAAGAATAAAAAGATACCCCCTGGTATTCTGCAGCACACTGATGATTTCTTTTCCTGGACTAGGCAATCATGCACATAATGCAGTGTAAAAAAGATGAGCAGCAGGGTCTTGCTTCATAAAGAAACATTTACAGTGGCTGAGTATTGAGACTAGAAAAGCGCTATATAAGAACAGTCCATTCACATTTATATTTTGGCCATAGTTAATGCCTTTGCTTTACTAAATGCAGCTTGCAGCTCTCAGTCATAAGTTTTGATAGGTGCATGAAAAAGAAGATTTGCAACACAAGCATGTTTTGGGCTCCACCTCAAATGATCTATTTAATGCAGCTCATTCTTTCTTATACTTAAAGTCACTTTGATCTTGCTACAGAAAATTATTTAATCTTTTTT
>JABXJD010002197.1:0-59517 GCA_013375575.1 Percina caprodes
ATTCAATGTAGAGATGCACGCCAGGTGGCTAGGTGGCACACAACACCACCATGCCCCGCTAGCCTCTGTACAACTTTCTTCTTCTACTTCTCTGTCTAGTAGAAAACGTGGACAGACGAAGAGGTGGAGTTGCATGTTTGTTTGACCGTGATAAGCCACAACACAGCACCCACGGGAGAACTACCAACATCCTGAGCCTCGCAGCCCTTCAGCCTTGAGAGCGAGGCAGCGGGCAGAGGAGGGCGAAGCAGACCCTCCTCTGCCCACTGCCTCTCCTGCTTTCTCTCTCTCTCTTCCTCTTCATTTGTAATGTTGTAGCCTGCTCAGGCTCAAATGAGTAGCCTACATATGGTCATCGAACTAATAACAACCTTATTCACATTGTTGAAATAATTTCAATATTGAGCCATTACATTGAAAATCCTTTTAGATAACAGGAGGCTTCTGTAGCCTACTCCGTAACAGACTACTGAACGCTTTTTCGTCTCTCCCCACACCGCTGTCTTCAGACTTTTGCGTTTTTACCCTTTAGACAGGAAAGCAACGGTAGAGCTTTGTTAACCCTCCTGTTGTCCTTAGGTCCAATTTGACCCATTTTCAAAAAGTTTCTTTATCAGAAAATTGGGTTTCTTTCAATCAAAATGTAAAAAAATAAAATAAATGATCAATTCACTACTCTTACTGAATATGGGTGTTTTATTTCATGTTATGGCATTTAAAAAAAGAACTTTGAAAAAAGTGTCAAATGACAGAGAAAGCTTCAAAAACATGCAGAAAAAACAAACTAGGAAAACTGACAAAAACATTGGGAGAAGCTCAAAAACATCAGGTAACAAAAACGTTCCAACAAAAGTTTGACCCAGAACAACAACTGGTCAACGGGAAGACAACACAAGGGTTAAGACTTCCACCCTGGAGGGTGGTTTCACTTTTTCTTCATTTTTAGCCCCAAAAACACCATTGCCGTCTAAACGAAAGGCAAATCTGATAAAATATTTTTACGTTTTCGCCATGTACAGTCTATGGTTTTCGCCTGAGCGTTTTCGTGTAAACAGGGCCTAAGTAGTTCCAGTCTTGTTTTTGTCGAGCATCTAACCTGCCTTTTCCGTGTCACCTTCAGAATCTTCTGCCAGATCAGCCTTCCCTCAGACCCGGCACCTCCTCTGGCAACCCAGCTCTCCAGAACACGTCCCTCCACCGAACCCACCTCCACTACTGCCAGCCACCAGCCTGCTTCGGACCCAGAACCCCTCACTACCAGATCACTCTCACTGTCCAATAAACGGATTCTTTTACTCCCAATTCCAGTGAGTTCTGTCCTCCACCGTGACATGATTAGCAATTAGATTAAAGACACATATAGAACAGCTCTGATCATCTGTCAAACTACTCATCCAGCGAGACCGAGCACTGTGCCGTTGGGTAATGAGGCTGCATGTGATCGGCCACAGTACACACACATTTATAAATATGTATTCAGCATCAAACGTTGTTGGTAGTTTACCTTACAGATTTGTTTGATGCTTTTGTGTTTTTTGGTTATTCTGTTGATTGTTGGAGCAGACGAAGGACGAAAAAATGACGTTGGAACAGACAATAAAGTTAGATAATAAACAATTGTCTCTTCTTATCTCATGCTAAGCGTGTAATTGGTCAAGATGAGAGCTAGGATGAGGGTATTCGTGACACCAGAGAGCCCTGCAGCGTCGAGCTTTAAGACGGGGGAGGGGATGACACTAATCCACAATTTATTCTTCGTGTATGTGTGTTTGTGTGTTCACCTGCTGCAAGTGTGGCATGTCACATCAGAGGTGTTTTCAGTATGTCAGCATAGTACATGTCATACATATCAAATATTTGGGTTACGTGTGTGTGTGTGTGTGTGTGTGTGTGTGTGTGTGTGTGTGTGTATACATACAATGAGATTGAGATTTATTTATTTTACACAACCACACATACAGGTAAAGTCATCCTCCGCTCATATTTATGCAGGAATCACTGTGTGCTCAATTGTCATAGCAGGGGCATACTTGTAAGATTGTGTGTGTGTGTGTGTGTGTGTGTGTGTGTGTGTGTGTGTGTGTGTGATTAAGTGCTGGGAGAGAACCCTGCTCGACAAGCTCAGGGGAGATGCAGTCAGATAGCGTCTTTGCTACAATACAGCAAAAAAAAACCACAAAAAAAAAACCCCAGCCAGAGAAACAGATCGTTTGCCTGGAATCTTCTCGACTGATACTCTGTCAACATCTCTGAACTATCTTTACTAGGAGGGATTGGGGGTTTGGGGCAAGGGAATAAAACAAATGAAAATAGAAGAGAGGCAGAGGGAGAGACTGCTGCAAGAGAGGAGAGATACAAGTTTAGTGACATTTTCAACAACAGCGTGCAGAATGAGAAACGGCAACACACAGAGAGAATACATTACATTCAAAATGTAATATTGTTGCTTAATATTGCTTCTATTATAGAATACAATTAGGAAATGTTCAAAGAGTATTCAACAGTGACAGGACAAGACCAATATCAGTGTTCAGAGAGTATCAAGTATGAAGCTGGAGTCCGGACCTAGTTCGTAGCCTAGTTTAGCTTGAGGACTGGAGGCTATGCTACACAGCTAGCTCTAACCAACTGCTTCCCTACCACCTCCTAACAATAAAAACTTAAAAACCCTGTGAAGATTTTCAGTTTTGGGTTCTGTCCGTGTTTTCATCTTAAACTTTCACCCTCTCACTGTGTTTTAACTACATCATAGTCTTGTTCAGTGTTCTTCCAACCAAGCTAGCTAGCACTAGCGTTAGCTGGTAACTTGAGGGATTATTTTGTAGATTTTATACCGGCTGTGTGTACTGCCGAACGTTCAGATGAACAGCGCCAGTACCTGCAGGTCCGTGTTTACCTGCCCGGCAAAATTCTGCTGGATCCTTCGCTTCAGAAGGGTTAAAAAACGACAACTTTCTTTCATTAGCATTTAGCCTATTTGAGCGCCATTGAAACAATAGAGACACTCGCTTTGCTCCGTCATCCTCCCCAGCTCCACGCTTTTGTCCAAATATGGTCACTTCTGGCTCCAAAATACCAAGATGGCGATGGCCGAAATGCTAACTCCCAGCTTCAAAATGGCAGTCCACAAACCAATGGGTAACGTCACTGATGCCACGTTCGCTATTTCTTTACAATCTATGTGCTAAACTCAACAGGACCTGTGTATAGTCATACAGACCATGATTACAAGTTCATGTCAGCCTCCTAGTTTTAACTGCCGTCTGGGAAAATACGTTGCCTCACACTTGAAAAAGTGACAAAATTACATCAAAATTAAATCCAAAATGAACAATAATTAAGGTTTTTCCAGTCCTTCCCATTCTGACATTATACATTATACAACAGACACCTGGATGACAATCTGACCATTACACACACATATATATATATATATATATATATATATATATATATATATATATATATATATATATATATACTGAGCTTTTCACATACCTCATCTTTGTTCATCATGCACTGAATCATACAGCCTTATTTTCTTATTGTTAAGCAGTTATACTGTACGTATTTGTTTTTTGTTATTGTTTCTAATCATTTTTTTTAATTTATTTTATGTATTCACCATTCACCACAGCAAATTTTGTGTAATTGTCACATGGCAATAAATCCTTTTCTGAATCTGATTCTGACTCCATTAAAAATCCTTTTATTACACTCCACCTGATTTCGCAGCACAGCACTTAATTAAGGTTCTGCCAATTAAACAAATTTAAATTTTAGAGTCAAACCTAGAGAGTGAATGACAAGTAGACAGAATGGAGAGAGGATTAGATAAAAGTACTAAAAGAGAGAGAGCGAGGGGGTCAAGGGATGTGTGAGAGAAAGAGGATGAGAGAGGGAGGGACTTAGAGGGAGAAAGATAAAGAGAGCTGAGAGGATACACAGAGAGAGAGTCGAAGGAAGAGAGGGAAAAGGGCAGATGGAGCAGGCTTTTAGTTTAACAGGGTAAACTAAAGGGGACGGAAATCGCCACGGAGAGTTACAGGAAATATGTGGACTTAGTCTACTCGGCAGCAGCTCGGAGGGACACTGAGAGGCTTGTGTGAGGTAACTGCTCTGCTTTTCACTCCTAACACCGCTTGTTGATCAGAAAATGAACACAAGCTCACTGACTCTACACTCCAGTTCTCAAACGAAGTCTCTGAGGTACTTATCCATCTCTTAATGATTTCTCATTCATATGTTGCCAAGTATCAAGGTTATTCCTAAAGTATTTAACGGGTGAGGTGGGACAGTAAGCCAGTGGGGGTTGGGGAGCCACTATAGGCTCTCTTAAATCAATTAAAGAAGTGACAGCTAAAGAAGAGGAGCTGCAATCAGGACATGTTGTGCATTCCTAAGCAGGACAGCTTTTTCACGCCGTGGAAGACCATGTCTGTGGTTTAAGCCCTTTGATCAGTTCATGATTTTATGATGTGAAGCTTGAAGCGTCAGGAAGTTCAGCATTCATTTAGCGGGCTGCAGGGCTTGTTAATAGGGTTAGTGGACAGGAGAAGTTAGGACAATTGTATGGCAGATTGGTTGGTTTACACATGAAAGATACATTTACATAATTTTTATCGCCCCCCCTTAAAACAACAATTGCTTGAAATTGTTTTTTTTTATAACTTGACTGTGAGCTGTGAGGGGGAAATGTAACACTCATAAAATTCCAGATACATATCTAAGCTTGTACAGTACGTAGTTTACATTTTAGCATTGGTTTTTTAAATGCATCATTTACATTTCCCAGTGTTTTAATACGAATTTTTCTACAATAATGGAATAACCCTTTTCTTTTTTAATTTACATTGTTTACATGTAGTCACGTACTCTGGGAAAATGAAGGGTGAAGCTTATCTGAATGCAATATATTGACACCTGATTATGTAATTATTTGTGTACATTGTGTTACTCTAAGAGTTGCATCACACCTATTTCAAATGAGCAATTATAGTCTACTCACAGAAACAGTGTATAATATAACTTTTAGAGTCATTGTAATATTCCCATGGTGTCTTAGAAGAGGACTATATTTTTGGATGTTAATGTAGTAATGTTGTTATCTCATTTTTGGTTTATATGGATTTTATAAAATTGGTATAGAAAAAAAGTATCGTACAGACTAAAACCTTGTTTCTGAACAGCGGGCTTCATCAATGGGTTTTGTTTTGAAGGACAATGTTACTTCAGAATAAAATCATGTAGAGCTGGACTCGGTTGAGACCAACTTGGCGAGTCCAACGCCCGAGTCCGAGACAAGTCCGAGTCCAAATACCAATGAGTCAGAAACGACAGAGACAACAGAAAAGGGTCTTGCAGGGATGTTGTACTGTAGTACTTGACAGCCCTGCGTACACATTTGACAAACAGGGTTGACTGTACAGTCTACTTGTACTAAATAAAATAACAGAACTGGAGTGTGATGTTGCACATGGGAAAATGCATAACTGATTTTCCTCTTAGATATATATACATATGAACACTGTATCCCTGCACAGTGTAGAGTATATCAAGTGGCTCTGCCCTGATTTCCAATAGCACCCGGGTCTTAGTCTTAGGTAGAGGATTTTAGTATCTGAGGATTTACCTCAAACTAACCTCCTACATTAGATCAACCTGTTGGAATTGAAGCTCCTGGTCCCAGTGTAGATGATGGTGTTCACAGATGCATTTGTTCTAAAACAGACATAATGAATACCAAATTATTAATTTGATTCAATTCCATAGTATTTATAGTATCAAATCATAACAAGAGGTATCTCAAACCACTTTATAGATAGAGTAGGTCTAGACCACACTCTATAATTTACAAAGACCCAACAATAATTTCATTATATCAGCCCAATGCTAAGGAGGACTTCTTGTACAGGTTAGTTCAAAAAATTGATTGAAATAAATGTAAAAAGCTGGTAAATCCATCCATCCATCCATCTTCATCCGCTTATCCAATATCAGGTCGTGGGGGCAGCAGCTCCAGTAGGGGACCCCAAACTTCCCTTTCCCGAGCCACATCAACTAACTAACGTAAAAAGCTGGTAAATTGTTTGTCAAACTACCATTAATAAGGTCACAAAGGCACTTATTTTAAGCTTACACAAGCTCACAGTGGGAGCACGATAGTGGTCTTGAGTAACAAATAAATTGTTCCAGTGGTGAATGGCATCCCGGGTTTTACCTGTCGTGGCTGCAGCACTTGCACAAATGCAAATAAAATAATAGTATTGCAGTTATGTGTCATATTTAGAAGCCTGCAATGGATGAATCACGTTTTAAAAGGTGAAGAAGAAAAGATAGCTGCCCTGGTTTTACTCTGGGATTCGTGCTTGCTGCAACTGCAACCTCAGGGTTGTGTGGATCCTGGTGAGAAAGTCATGGTGCAATGACCAGAAACATTTCATCTGTGGCTCAACACTGCTCTTGAAATGTCTAACTCCCTGCAGTCTTACCCTATTTCCAAGCTCATTATCACACATGTGGAATAAGATTTGTGCTAAAACAAATTACTCAGTCATGTGAAGGTGTAAACGTAAGATGAATGGTGGTAACGACCTTTCCACTGAGACAGTGAGATAAAATATGGTACTTCTTCCATAACGTACATATTAACAACGTGCAATACACTGTTTATCTATCTACATTATACATTTTTCATGTAAAGCTCCTGATCAGTGCTTACTTTGTGCCCCAGTGGACCAGCCAGATGTAAACAGCAGTGATGTTTCTGCTAATTCAGTAGTGTTGCCCGCAGCAACAGGGGAACACAAATGTGGTAATTCATAATGGAATTAATGTTGTTCCTCTGTCCGAGGACACCGTCAAATCTTATACGTGTCTTCTGAAGCTCTGCTGGTCGAATCGGGCTCTAACCATGGCTACAGAAAACAAGACGGGACACAGAGCACACTTCTAAGTATAACACACACATTAATGGAAGTTAAAGTCAAACACAACTTAAGCAGTAAATACAGAAATGTTTCATGGGAAATAACCATTAAAGTCCTTATTTTGACAATTCTGGATCGCAGTGTAAAACAACTGATTAAGGGTCCTATTAGGGTCTCTGACTGTGTCACGGGGTAGCAGCAGAGTCCATGTCCACAGCAGTGGTAGAAGTATTCAGTGGCACAGTAAAAGTACCAATACAGAAAAAAGTACCAATACAACAATGTAAAAAATACCCCAATACAAGTAGAAGTTGTGCTTCTTAAGTCTTAAAGGACACCTATAATACTATCAGGTTCATACTTATTTAGTGTTTCTACTACAATAGCGTCTTTCCAGGCAAGTAGTTACAGGAACGTAGTTATAGCTCCACTTCTACTAACTCTTCTCCCCCAAAACAAGCACGGCAACTGGCTTTATAGCGTCATCACTTGACTTTAGCGCCAC
The DNA here is from genome assembly GCA_013375575.1 of Percina caprodes. Taxonomy (NCBI): domain Eukaryota; kingdom Metazoa; phylum Chordata; class Actinopteri; order Perciformes; family Percidae; genus Percina; species Percina caprodes. The sequence goes on from JABXJD010002197.1 coordinate 7,435, forward strand.
ATAACAAGAACAAACCATCATGGAGGGCGCCATTGGAATGGCGGCTGCTCGCTCTGCCTGCACGCTGCTGCGGCTAATGAGCGAGCTAACTGCTAACAGACACCGTACAGTTGGGTTAAGACGTTCCCTTAACCCTTGTTTCGTCTTGCCGTCAAAAAGGAAAATCAACACTTTTGTTGACGCTTTTTATAGATGTTTTTTAACCTTTTCTTAAGTTTTTGTCCCTTTTTTCAACACTTTTAATTATTTTTTTTCAGTGTTTGTCACTTTTTTTGACATTTTCCACACTACGTAACACTAACTTATTAACTTTAGTTTTACAGTTATTTTTGAATTTATGGTCAATAACCCTGATTTATAAGAAATTATACCTAATGTTTGAGTTAGAAAAGCAGAAATGAGAAATTATTTAGACTAAAATTAAAGGAATGGATGTTGATGGATAATCACAGACTGGAATATGTCAACTTTTACTCTCAATACTATTTCAAAAACACTTCCATTTGTTTTTCAAATGCTATGAAATGGAATAAGAAACCCCAAAATTAATGAAAGTAGAGATTTACTTGCCAAAGAGCGTTGTGTGGAATCAATCATGTTATTTTTGGGAATTAAAAAGAACATTGATATATGAAAACGGGTCAATTTGACCCGAGGACCACATGAGGGCTACAGGAGTACTCCTGGGACACAAACACCATGTTTCTAGGGACACTACCTCTGCTCCCCTGCTTAAAAGCCCTGTATTTTATGACCCATCCATCCACCCCGACCACCGCCCTACGAACCGGGCGGTCTTATACTGCAGCACTCAATGTGGTGCATAAAGCAGAAATATGCAAAATACATTTGAATGTGCAAAAATAAACCGAGGTCATACCAAATAGTCGAAAAAACTTACTAAATTTATAAAGGTGTTTTTTGGCCTTTCCAAATGTGATGAGCTTTCAAGGCTACAGTGCAGATTGCATTTTTTTTTTTTTTAATCAAGGTTGCCACTCAATAAATGTGGAAAAAAACATTGTTCCCTGTCAAATTCCTCTTGCCATGGTGAAGGAAAGGCTGGTGATAAATGGAAATGAACGAGAGTAATACATTGGCAACGTGGAGAGTTTCTGGGTAGCTCCAACTGGGGCAGCTCGTCTTGTTCCACCTCAGTGGAAGATTGATGACTTCTGGGTTCTGGGATTTGCACCTGCCATCTCCCTTTCGCAACCCCCTCTTTCCTCTGTCCTTCCCTCTACATGCTCTGCTCTCTTTCTCTCTCTCTCTCCTTTGGCTCAGTTGTTTTTATTATCGTTATTAAAATGTAATGTATCAAAATTGAATTTTTTCCAGGTTGAACACACGTTTCACCAGCAAGCCTATTGCACATGGCTGATATGGATTGACAATGTATGACAGTGTTATGAATTGGTGTATTAAAGCCAGTTTACAGATTTTCAAGTCTTTCAATGCACACTGATACTCCACCAGTAAAACCAATTTGACTATATTCAATCAGCACATTACGTTTGAATATTCTGAATAACGCATTTTTTTGTTAACATAGCATTTTGCCTGTATTGTTCAGGTTTTAAAAATCATTCTTTGAACATGTATACAGCGCATTGGAAATGTGCATCTTAATCAGGGTTTTCACCTGATTACCTCCGGTTAGGGTTTGTGACAGTTTCACCCCCTTGCCCATTTAAACGTTACGGTCAGTTCTGTGTGTTGCTGCAATTGGTGCAAAACCAGACTAGCCTTTTTTTATTTTTATTTTTTTTTAACGTATCTATTCTGACACCAATTAGGCACTGACTTGAAAGTATTGTTTTTCCACCAGTATTGAAACCGCCTTCCCTCTATGCTGGTTGACGTTTGAACCTCACCTGTGTAGATTCATTCCCTTGTCTGCTGGTTTTGATTACGCTGGTGGCTTTAAAGCAGGTTTGTTTTTTTTGCCCACATTAATAACTGATTGATAATAATTGATCTGTGAGCGCTGGAGTTTTCTATTTCTTTGATCTATGTCACTGCCATGCCTTGATAGACTGTCTTAGATTTGTGCCTGTGCAGACTACTTTCCATTATATCTTTGCCCATTGAAGTACCTGCATGGCTGTTATGCAAAGTTGTTTTTTCCCCCCATTTCATTGTATTTACATATTCACTATTCAGGCATGATGAATGTATGCACCTTATTAATATTGGCTCCAATATTTGACATGAATATCAAAATCATGTAGAGCATCAGCATCCTTGTGCTTTCAGGGATCACATCAGTTCCATCAGCAGAGGTGCCATGAACATTCATTTCATGTTTGTAGTTTGTAAGTGTTGAAAATGTCACATTCATGTTGAGGAGCTTTCTGCGGTCTTCTGTAGAAAAACAAACAAAACAAAAAAAGGCTGACGCTTGGTGTTGAAAGGTAGAAATGCGGAGTCTTTCATCAGTCCCAGAAAGAGATCAGTGAATATGAAAATGTCAAGCACACGCTGGCTTCTGTCATTTTATTTTCTAACACTTTTTTACAGATTATTTTTATAGTCCGTAATGCCGCTGTAGAGCAGTTTACTTACGTGTTGAATGCAGTGAAAACACGCTGGCTTTTTGATGCCCAATTAGACACCTCTCCCCAGTCACACACACACACACACACACACACACACACACACACACACACACACACACACACACACACACACACACACACACACACACACACACACACACACACACACACATTAAAACACATACACACACTATAAAACACACACACACACACACACACTAAAACACACACACACACACACACACACACTAAAACACACACACACACACACACACACACACACATAAAACACATACACACACTATAAAACACACACACACACACACAAACACTAAAACGCATACACACACACACACACACACACACTAAAACACACACACACTAAAACACACACACACACACTAAAACACACACACACACACACATTAAAACACATACACACACACACACACACACACACACACACACACACACACACACACACACACAGCTTTATGAACCTGTCTTTGGACACAATCACCTACAACTATCTGTTTTAACTCAGTAAACTTTGTTTCAACTTGTTTTTTGTCCTATTGGATGAATTATTTAGCAAACTAATGACATTTGCTCAGCTTTGAGTAATTATCTATGACTGGAAGTGTAAGACAGTGATACTTTATAAGATCTCTCTAATGTTATGTTATGCACAAATAAGTGGTTTGATTCCTTACAAAAAAGATTGACCGTCTACTGATCACATATCTCACGGGCCCAGGAGTTAGCGGGTAATCTCCACTGTGAGAGACGGTGTGTTAGCAGCACTGGAAGTACAGTGGCCCAGATTCTATCTACGCCTCGGCTCTTCCCATCCATCCCTTCTCCCTGTTGGCACTTCAGACAGAGCTGGGCTTCCCATTGCAGTTGGACGGTGGCTTTCTACACTGTTAGAAAAGTCCGTAAAAATAGGGGCTAATATACTGTATTAGATAATATGAAGGAATTTTCTATAATTTTTTTCACAGGTGTTTTTCCATATTTTGATTTGACATACTTATCCTCTATAATTTAGATTATTTATTTTAGTCTGTATTGCCAGTGCAGAGCAGTTTACTTGTGTTGAATGCAATGGCAGTGAAAACAACGGCTTTTTGATGCCCAATTAGACACCTCTCCACAGTCTCTCACTCACTCACTCACTCACTCACTCACTCACTCACACACACACACACACACACACACACACACACACACACACACACACACACACACACACACACACACACAGTCTTAGGTAAAAGTTACAATTTGCCTCTGTGGCTGCTGAGCCTGAATCACTGTGACGCTTGTGGGTCTTTAAATATCAGTGCAGTGGAACTGGGCCTCGATACCCCTGCACGCACACACACACACACACACACACACACACACACACACACACACACACACTGTCTGCTGGCACACACAGGAATTTGCCTTAACATGTGTTAACGGAAATAAGATGTAATATGTATTTACGTTAACCGAGAATTTTAAAAAATTAGTAAAACAGGTAATGTATTTAGTTGCTTAACTAAAAGTGTTAAAATCATTTCATAAGATAGTTTCCAGACCTTAGAAAAGTCCGTTACTAGGGACTAATATACTGTGTTACGATGAAGGAATTTTCTGTAATGATTATTCACACGTGTTTTTCTGTCTTTCTTGGGGGGGGATTAACGGAAATATCCAATCAAGTTACAGATGATATACTTTACATTTAGAGAGTTTTCCATATTTGGATCAAGAGAAGTGTCCGTAAACTTAATAGAAAAGGTACTGGTCATTTTGTGCCAGGACATTCCATTTAGGAGAGACTTCTTGCAGATATGCAAAGATGTATCATACATAAGCATATGATGAAATGTACAGAGTCTTTGGGGATTAGACTCCATCGTTAAATTTATCTTAAAGGGGTAGAGAAGCCAAACATACCCTCCCCCCCCCCGATGGAGCTGGTAATGGTGGAGAAGGTACCCGGAGACCAAACGTAGGACCAAATTGTCGGAAAGGGACTCAGGTTGCCGTGGTGAGGTGGAAGGGGAGGAGGAGGGTTGCACTTATGCCTGAAAAGACAGCTGCTAGCAAAGAGAGAAGACATTTAACCCTCATGTTGTCCTCGGGTCAAATTTGACCCATTTTCAGTTTTCTTATCTCAAAAATGGGCCTTCGAAATAAGCGCTGAAAATGTCAACATTAGAAATATCAAATAACTTTGGAAAAAAACATCCAAAAAAAGCACCCACAACATTGCAAAAGTGACAAAATTGTCAGGGAAAGCAATGATAATGTTTCATGGTTGACAGGAAGACAACAATAGGGTTAAAGCAGGATGCCGTGCTGTGATTGGAACATGAATTTTGAGGCCAGTTCTGGTTGGTTTACTGAAAAGTGAACGCCTCTTAAAGGTGCTAACTACTAACTATAACTTTATTCAAAAGTTTGTAATGGAAAAGGTACAAAGTATTTTCTATTTGATCATCAGCTCTTTTTATGTTGTCATAAATAACTCAACTGTGTTTGTTATGCTGGTAGAATGCCAGTATTTCTGAGCGATGTCATAATGAACTGTTTCATCATAGTTTCCTGGTTTAAACCCTCAGTATGAGGGGAAAGTTTTGCTAAATACTGCTCTGCTCTTTCCCGGTTGTCACCTCTGATGTGTGATTGACAGGGTCATTAATTAGCCAGTCAGTGTTAAGTGGTGCGTGGATTAATACAGGAGACACCTGTCCATTTGGCTGAGAGATTTTACCGTAAAAACTTCCAAGCAGCTTATTCCAAGTGGCATTTCTCACGTGCTGTACATGGCCGCTCCATCACAGATGAAGTGTCCATCAGGCTGCTCTGCAGTATCTCGATCAGCCTCTGACTGACTGATCAAGTGCTTCCCATTTGCCTGAGGCATTGAGGTCGTTTGCAGTATTTCCGCTGTCTTTTAATTTCATTGACAAAAGTCTACTCTCTGACTTAAATTTAGTAGGGTAGGTGTTTAGGTTTAAAAATATTTTCCGTCTTGACATTTTGTGAGTTAATTTTGTTTACTTAAAAATCAAAGAGAGCTAGATGAAGTGGCCTCGCGTGCGCAATGCATCCTGGTACACGTAGGCACAGCTGCCACTGCCCTGCGAGCAGGAATACTTGGATTCTCAGTCAATATCGCACACACTGGGGCACATATAATAGCGTTGGTCAGCGGTGCCAGCCAATGACATGGAGGCATCAGTCAAAACAAGCAAAACACTGCAGATTTAAACACACTTTTTACATGTCAGGAGGCTACAACTTACCATGTCACGACATCTTCTGATCTTCACAGATCTTCAGATCTGTGAGAATATACAAGATACACTTGATATGTAGGGTATGTGATGATACTAAATATTTGCTGTGAGCCATGATCGTGGTGTAGCCACCAGTAGTACACACTTAATAGGCACAGAGGTCTGCAAATAGGTTATCCACTCTGTAGTACTACTCCACTCCATGCATTTTCCTTTAACAATGGTTTTAGGTTATGTGCCTGACTGGGCTAAAGGCTCTCTGGAGAACACACACACACACACACACACACACACACACACACACACACACACACACACACACACACACACACACACACACACACACACACACACAGAAGCCATTCCCGTGAGGCATTTTTAACTTCTCTTGTTTCATGGAGCACTGATTCATGGCAGCCTGGTCATGTGTGATGGTGTAAGGGGCAGCAGAGCACAAACATTTCTTTCATGACCTGAAGAGGAATGTGGATACTTCGGAAAACATTGCAATATTCTTCGTGGCAGCTCTCCAACTGTTTTTATTTCTGTTTTCATATTTGATTTTCCTTTGGTCAGGTCAAATTCATCTTGCTTGTGCATTACCTGTTAATGTGAAATATACCTACAATACTGACACTGGTTTAGAATAGCCTCCTTAATTTATAAGGCAAACTGTCAGTATATTTCAGTTTCTCTGTAAACGTCTTGGAAAAGTAAATTACACCGGGTGATCGATTGAATACTGTTGACAAGACAGAAGCTAGGGCACTATTCACTATTATTTTTTTATTTTTTATTTTTTTTTGTGTCCCTGAGCGAGGGTACGTGAGGCAAAAATGACGTGTTGACATATTTTGCATTAAGCGCAAAAGGCTATGAAAGTCGTCAGTCATCTAGTCTACATCAGCGATGTTTAATTTCTGGGATTCTTCAGGTGCCACTGGAAATTCCACCGGCTGTCCCTCATTTTTGGCCTTCCGTCCATCACTTTCTGCTTTCTTTGTGTTGAGATTCTAAACTCGGGTGGATTTATGGGGACTATGGGTACTTGCTCCTCACACTGCACAATGTCTAGGCGTTATTCTGAGATATTTGTTAAAAATGGCTTAGGGAGACTCACGTACACACTGTAAAAAAACTAAGTATATAGAGTTCAGAGAAGGTTGACAAGTGAGAGGACTCATTCTGAACTTATTATGGTGAGTGATGGCATGTCAGTGTTATTCTATTTTGTGGTAAACATGAGGGATAGTTCTTCTCAACAGACAAGAAACATCGGATGAAAGAGTGAAATTTGAATTTGAATTTCAAAATCCATACTCAATCTGAGCCTCCCGAGTCGTAAAACACAGACATATTTCACTTTCCAAACACCCGTTCTCACTCCGAACGCGTAAAATACAGACGTTTGGACAGTGGATGTCCGCGTGTGATGCCTTCAGTGTCTGTGCAGAACATACCGGGGAGAGCAGCATCTAGACGGGGTCCTCATAGGGCGATTGGTTGGGGTGGTGGATGGGTCAAACACAGGACTTTCAACCCGGAGAGCGGGGTTCGTGTCCCACGTGTGTCCGTAACCGTCCCGTTATTCTTGCATGTCATGGAACCGTAAGCCCACCCACAAAGTTTTCCTTAACCTAACAGCATCAAAAGGGACGCCAGTAGTCCCGATCGAGTGCATGATCTATGACTCTTAAGGAGACTTTTAGCGTCAATAACAACAACAACAACAAAGGCACCTGACCAAGCGTCCATATTTGACAAGATGTTGAGTGAGAATGTATTGGTCCATCCTAAATAAACGTGCATAAAAATAAAGACGCTCCTTATAAATTCTGAACTTGTGTCAGGGTTATCACGTTTTCGTCAGTATGGAAGTACTCCAGTGATAGATACATTGCAAAGAGGAACTGTAATATCTAATTTGGCCTATGTAGGTTACAATACATGATAACCGAGCACTTCATAATAGGGTTCATATCGTCATGTCCAATACTATACTTGTCAATTTACTCTTCAAGGTATAATGTTCTGGTGCAACGTGTAGTACTTGCAATATTTAGATGTTATTGGTGTTATAATTTTTTTAATTGATGTATTGGTCTATTGGGTTTAGTTTTTGAAGTTATGATTGGGTTAGGGGTTATGTATTTTAATATATGAATGATTGCAAGGATGCTGCTCAAATGTCTGGAGATTAATGTTCTGTAGTGCAGCGATGCTCAGTACAAGAAAGGTTTTCCCAAAGGGACAGTACCAGTATATGTTATCTCATCTGATCTTAAGTGCCCCGGATAAGCAAACCCTCTTCATCAACCACTGCACGTGCAAGTACCATGCATCTGCTGTCAGACTAATTCAGCCAGGCTGCCAGCCTTGCATGCTAAAGCCTTTTTCTAATTAGAGCCCTGTGATCTGATGTAGTCCTTGGCCTGATGTGCTTGTGACTGCACCAATGATAGCAGTAATTCACACTAAGTAAACACATCACCTTTCAGATGTCTTGAATAAATTACCATGTGAAAGAGTAGGTGTTGCGTCTAGTGTTCACTTCCAGTCTTTCATAAGGCATGTGCTTGTTTGCAACTAATATGAGAGTAAAGTACTGATCGACATGTTGATTGTACCAAATCAAGCTTTGGCACACGTTGACAGAATTGTGATGCCATTTTAGTCATCATGCTGGGGAACCAAGTTCACAGGATTGAGACAAGGACCTGTCTAAGAGTGTTAAATTAATTTTATTCAGCCGAAAAATACAGTGACAGTGGACAGCAGCTACAGTTATACTATATGACAGTTAGCATTAAGTAAGTAATTAAAGCTTTATTTATATAGCGCATTTTAAAACACAGTTACAAATCTTTACACACACACACACACACACACACACACACACACACACACACACACAAGAGACAGACCAAACTAAAACAACCCAGAACACAAGACAGGGATGGAGATCTATAAAAGGCTTGCCTCTAAAGATAGATAGTTTTTTTTTTGTTTTTTTTTAAAGCCGCTTAAAACAGTCCAAAGATTTAGGAAATCTGATAGATTGGGGAAAATGATTCCAGATGGTTGGGGCTAAAACAGCAAATGCACGGTCACCTTTTGTTCTGCAGTTGGAGCGGGGGATAACATGCAGAGATTTGATGATTACAGAGGTCGCGAAGTACAATGAGGACGAGAGGACGAGAACATAAGAAACGTGACTGGGGGACAGGTCATGTAGTGCCTTATGTGTAATAATCAGGATGTTAGTGAGATATGGAAGCAGATCTGCTCTAGGGTTTAAAAAAAAAAAGAAAGATGTGTAACTATTTCAGTTAAATTTTACAGGTGACCCTCAACTCACACTATACAAAATATTATAGAAAACCAGCAGGATTTTTACTTAATTTTTAATGCAGATCTATTTAGCAGTCAAATTGACAAATATTCATACATATCTTTGAAGTGAATATTGGATCACTAAATGTTATGGGACATTCATAAATGAAAGTCAGGTTCTATAGGATATCTTAAATCTTAAAACTAGGACAATGTGCCATGGGAAATGTCTAGCCTAGCACATCAAAATGTCCATAAACTGGAAGGCGGTCCTAATTGCAAGCAAAGATTCACGCTGTTGTCAAATTACATATCATGAAGTCAAACTGATGTTTTTTGTGATAACAAATTGCTCTCCTGTCCCGGCGATGGCACAACTGTCATCACGGGACGTAGTTATAAAACTTTGTTCATGTGATAACACGTGGCAGTATATGGAAATTTCGCAATCTCCTCGAGATAGGGTTTCTACTGTTTCTAAAGTCAAGAATGAACTTTTACGCTCAACATTGTTATCTTCATCTTTTCCTCTAGGTGTCTAAGCTGAGGACTGAAGTGAAGAGAAGTTTCTCTGCAGTCAAACTCCAATAGCATCTGGATATCACAAAAACAGACCAAAGAGGTTTTACTCTTAACACAAGCCCTTTGACGGAACCTCATTCAACATCAAACCAGAGTTTTCACAGAATGCTTTATCCAACCTAATGATCTTCAGTACCTCTCACTCTTCAGCAAGGATAGCACATTAATAGATTTCTCTCATCATCTTGGATTATATTGGAATTTAAACACTTTGTTCAATGCTTACCTTCAGGACAAATCCAGTTTTGGATGCATGTGCATTCCCAACCTGGAAATAGCCAGCTTTTGTAACTTTTCACTAGCTTTATATATTTTTTTTTTTAGCAGTGACACTCCCTGATGATCACAAGGGAATATGTCATCATGTTTCTGGTGGGCTCCTGTTTCCTGTTGGATTACAGCTCCCAAATTCCCCTGCAGACTCCACACCCGAGCAGAACTAAGGCTGGAGTGATGTCAGCCAGGGGAGGGACTGGAGGTAAGACTGTGAGAACAGCTTTCGGAGAATGGACATCCTTAGAGGGCAGGACGAGGCTAAGGAGACATGGGAGAACGAGGGTCCAGCGTATCAAAGAGGATGGGTGTGGAACCAGTTCTTTGTCCTGGAGGAGTACATGGGATCTGAACCACAGTATGTTGGAAAAGTAAGTGAATTTTGTTAAAATCTGATGTTTAAAGTTTTGAAATTTGTCATTTTTTCAACCAGCTTCCATTTAAGTGCAACTTTAAAACTCAATGGCTCATTTAAATGAAATGTCCAGAAATTTTTGTATAATTATGAGCATATTGCATATCTCCGTCTTAATGTTTTTCTATCCCCTCCAATGTACTTTATATAATCCTTGTGATTCTGACTTGAAACAACCTCCCATGAAAGTTTTAGTTTTTGGAGATTTTTACATTGATTCTTTGGATTGCTCACCAGTTAAGGAAGTATGTCCAAACAATGTTTATTACATATAAACTGTGGGGGTAACTGGGTTTAAAGCTCACTGAATTGCTATTACTTGAGACTTTTTTCTGTAAACCAATAGCGCCATTTATTGGATTCAACAAATACAACCTATGGTTGATAAACATCACGACTTTAAATCTTACCTTTTTCAACCATGAATAAAGTGTTATTATTATTATTATTATTATTATTATTATTATTATTATTATTAATGAAACATTATCTTGTTTAAAGTCTAAAACAGGAGTCCCACAAGGTTCTGTTCTTGGGCCACTTCTTTTTAGTTAATATATAAATGACCTACTACAATGATGTCTTGGAGTAGGTTTTCAGATGAATGTCAGTTTCCACTCAGCTGTTATGTCATTCACAGTCCATAACAGCATGGTTTGAAAACTCATGTCTTACACTCGATGTTAAGAAATTTGTGTCAGTTTGCTTTTTTTCCAGGGCTCAGTCCTCAATATCTCAACCTTGTATTAGATTGGCACTTAAAATTTGACAAGCATGTGAAATTTGTGAGCAAGGTTGCAAAAGCAAACTTACATGCATTTAGACTTATTAGAGAATGCCGACCAATTCATGCTGCAAAACGTTCCATTCACCCTATGATCTTTTCCCATTTAAATAAACTTTTGGTCACAAGCAGCATGTACACTTGTATTGACTTAGTATGTCTGAAAAGTCTCCTTCTTATGGTGCAGACAGAATGAAATTTGCTAAATATGTTTGTAAATTAGCTTTTCTTTAATGAGCGATCTACCACACATCCCATAACCTGCATTTTGTTACAGTTTTGTTGATGGCCGTAGATTCCCAGTGCTGTTTTCCAACCTTTTAGCCCTCCCTTTATATTTGACAATGGTGTTTGAGAGGCGAGGGTCACGCTGAGGAGGAGGATCTGAAGCCTTTCCTTTTTTCTTTGTTGGCTGATTCTCCTCTGTGAAGATCAATAGCCACCGCTCGCTAGTTAAAGACAGCATCTACGGGGAGGAAGTAAGAAAGTGTAGGAGATGAAATGACCCAAAGGACTTACTCAGGGCAAGCCTTAGACAACATAGTGCATCCAACCGGGCTCTTCAATAATATCGACAAAGCCAACAGATGCATTGTTCACACATCATTGGTTCAACGTAAGGATAAGATCCATATAACTGCTCTGTGGGCTTGACATTTAGGACAAATCAAACTGTACAGCAGCAAAGGAGATGCATCTATTGTGGTTAAAGCAACAGTTGAGTAAATTAACAAATGGACATCCTGTAGAAATATTCTAATGACACCTTCAAACCTCCATATATTAGAAATTGAAATACTTTCTGCCAGTGTTACAATTGGCTCAGCGTTTTATTCTCCAAAGATATCAAAGCTTAGTGACTTGTCAGACAAGCTGTATGTTGCTTATTGCTTTGTGCAAAATGCAGCTCCAAACAGCTCACCTGTCTTTAAACACTAAATAGTGTGCTTAGTTTGTAGTAGTGCAGCATGAAGCACCTGTAACGTATTACAGTGTCAGAAGTAGTTGAGTGAAAAATGATATTCTTAATACATGGTCATGGATGGTATACTGTAGCTGGAAAATAGACTCAATCTCAGTGATGAAGTACTGAATGGAAAAATGTTGATTTAAATCAGGAGAGACATGTTTGCAGATATGTAAATAAAATTTATTTTACAGCTTAAATAAAATGTACAAAGTCTTTGGCGATTAGACTCCATCACTATACGAATCTTTTGTGTACGTTTTATAGGGGTATATATAGGTGAACGCCTCCAACATTTGATTCGAGTTAGGTAGAGCATTGATTAAGAGTGAGGTCTTCCTGAAAGGATTTATAATGAGATACATTTCAATCATGAGAGACTAGTTATACATAACATGATAAAATATACATTTATTAGGATAACAGCTGAATTGATTTAAGGAGTATGATTTGATTAATAGTTTTTTAGAAAGCATTTATGCTGAGCTACATTAAATAGCTAGAGTTGGCTTCAGGTAACTAAAAGTATAAAATCACATACTTTCCCAGCTTTTGGCAGAAACCCACTTAGAAAAAAAAATACATACAGCGTTAGGCATAGAACTTTCTCCGCTCTGTCATTTCTAACCGGAGAGGCGTGAGTTGTGAGAAGCACTTCCACACACCAACTACAATGATATTTGGCAACAGTATTAAGAGGAGCTCAGGATGGGACTGTAGATGTGACCAGGTTGGCACACTCTCAAACAGCCTGCCTACCACAGTAGACTGGCACCGCTTTTTCTCTGCAGGGGGCCTCGAAGCCTCCTGCTGCCAGTCAGAGGACGTGTGAGAGAGGGGTAGAGACAAACCAAATAACCCAGATCTGTGTCAAAACATATCAACATTACATGTGGCTCCGAAAAAAAATTGTAATTGCAATGAAAGATTTATAAAAATATTGTTAAGTGTGCAGGGGTTTTGCACTTTTGGCAGGATACAGTAGTGGTTCGTTGGGAATAGAGAGAGTACTTTTAAAAGCAAATATCTCTCAGCTCAATAATTCTCTGTTGTTCCAACTAAAAACAGAGAGGAGAACACGTGCAGGGCCTGAAGAGCCTGTCAGACTGAGTAAGCTGGGCTCCACCCGGGTCCCTGATTAATCTGATGTTGGTGCTAATAGCAGGGCTACAACTTGATTATCACCGCAGGAGGCAGGGCTGCGTAAAAGGAGGGTGGAAGAGGGAATCAGATGACCTTATGCCACTTAGAGTTTGAGTCTGAGCTTTTAGTGCTAAAACTGCTGGTTGGATCTGTGGAGGCAGGCAGGAAGGTTTAGAGGAATACATTGAACAGTATCAAGCACCGAATGTTGACAGGCTGCATATCTGGCTAAGACAGGGGAGGATGATGAAGTTATATAAAGTCTTGCGGGTCATGTCTGACCCCATCTACTAAAAAGGTAAAAGTAAGTAATGTAGAGTGAGCCAATCATTATTACACATTAGAACCCCAATAGGGTGTTGCTATATTCAGCCTGAAGAGGGCCTGCCTTATTTCACAATACAAGTGAACGGCTAATAGCAGGGTTATACCCGCATTCTACATCCGGTGAGTGGAAAATTATCAGGACATTATTTCTTTTTTTTCTTTTCAAATCAGGCAGGTAAGGAAATGTAAAAGGCACAAAGCACAAAAGAAAAGGTTACTTTACTGTGGGCATCACAGATTCACTGCACTGGATAAGCATGCACACACACACACACACACACACAAACACACAAACAAACACAGCTGGAATACATATCCTGAGAAAAGGTTGAGGTAAATCCTCCATGGATTTCTCACCTCACTGGCCATCTGTGACAAATAAGGTTGTGTTTTTCAGAATGCAAGCCCAGCAGGACTGTGTGTGTGCGTGTGTGTGTGTGTGTGTGTGTGTTTTTTCACCCTGTCAAGTCAATGTTTTAACAACGTCAGGCTTTATTTTTGCACTTCTGTAAAGGTACTGATATCTGGGAATCATGATCGGAAATGATGGAGGAGACATGCACACATGACGAGTCCAATAAATTTAGATTAAATGCAGCTTTATTCAGTTATTGAACAAGGAAGATAACCGTGTACCTAAGGTGTCTCTCTGAACATCAGAATAACTCCTCTTTTATACTTTGCTTCTTGTCCTCACACATGTCAGCCTATCTATTTCTGTGATCCAGTGTTACCTTCAAACCACTCCTCATTTGTAAGACCTTTCTAATAGATAGACACCTTCCGATCGGGTTACCTCAAACCAAGCCTTCTGTGGAAGATCCTTAGAATAGATGAAACACAGTTGAAAACCTACATGCTTAAATATTCCACCTATCAATCCTCCCTTTTTTTATCCTAGCTGATCCAGTAACATACAATCCAATGTGATATACAACAAAATGAACACATTGAATAGACCTGAAATGATGAGTATACGAGAATAGAATCAGTTATGAGACATGAGACACTAACAATGCTAATCATGGCAGAGGCGAAAACCTGGTTGGCTGTTTCTTTACCAGGGACAAAACCTCTGCGATCCCCTCGTCAGAATGCTGCCAGCCAAATCTTTTGGGCGATCACATTATTCATTGTCATGATAGCAGGTACATGTGTCTGTGTTGTGGTGTTTGTGGCTTCACTAAGTCGGTAAAGTTGGTAAAGCCACACTAGTCAACCCCACAGGCTGGTAACTCCAAAAGTCAGGGGGGGGGGGTGACCGAAAGTTGGTATAATTGAAACCCCTTACCCTTTGCTACAATTCGTTTGGGGAGATCTGAAAACTGGACCAAGACCCTTTTTAAAGGAAGTCCTTCCCAAGTCAGTTCTGGAGCGCTTTGTTTGTAGTGAGAATGTGATCTGACCCCGATCCGACCCAACTACAATGCGTACGCGTTGCATGCTGGGACATGCACGAGTGATATCAACAGTTAGCTTATGGCTAACTATAGAATGACCTAATGTCTGACCTGGATGAGCAACCTTCTTAGTATTTGTGCAAATAGGACCTTTGAAGCCAATATGACATACCAGCCAAACAGTGGAATTACAACTTCTGTGTCCGTCACATGATGCCATGGGGCTCGAAAAGACTCATAGGCTTACAAGGTGAAAGAAACGTCTATAAATCAGTGGATGGATCTTTTTGAGTGTCATAATATGATGCATTTGGTCCGATAACATAAGACGCACGATTAAATACCAAAAGTAAGTAGCCGGCTCTGCTTGTGGAGGTCTGTAGTGCACCTGCTCTATGGGCCGCGTAGTGCGGAAGCAGCACCAGTCATCCAGGTAATTTCACACCCCGGAGTTGAACCTGAGGCTCTGCCTCAAGCTCTGTACCCAGGTCTTATTACAGTTAACATCCCATGGTATGCACTGACCCTAACACATGCGTGCAGCACTTGTATGTTGTATCCTCTCTCTTTACATGTATAAAAAATGTTTACTGGACAATGTGTGTGAAGACATAGCATAAAACAGAAATGCATTGGAAAATGAAATCACAGTAAACCCAGGTTACACCATGACTTCATATCAAAACACTGCAGAGTTGGTTGTGTTGCTGCAGTAGTCTTAGATATATATATATATATATATATATATATATATATATATATATATATATATATATATATATATATATATATATATATATATCACCTTATTACATATGTCTGCCCGACCTTTACAGTGGCGCTTCCATCTGTGTCTGTCGGCCATGGCTGCTTAACAACGCGACCACTCCAGAGCATATTTTGTGGTTATCAGCATTCATCAGAAGCAGGCAGGAGTCCTAAAGTCAAGTTTGCAATATTTGCATTCAGAGCTAACAAAAACACCATCTATCTCAAAGTGAGAATACAGGTGCTTTTTTAGATTGGTCCTCATCCTTCTGCGTTACACCCAATCAGGGATCAGGAAACAAAAGGATGCATCGATCTAAACCTGGGTAGCTAATGGATCTTGAGACAAATGAATGTACCATTTTCAGCAAAATTACATCAGAATACCAGGTCTCACTTCTGAAATCTTTCCACACAAGCCTTCAAATCTGACTAACTGTAATGAAGAATTAATAAAGCAGTGATTAAAGATTAAGATTTAGTGATTTAAATTGTTGCAAGGATGATACTGGTTTGAGTTGGTTATAATTTATTAACGCAATAATGCAGTCTATTCAGGGTCAAATCCTAGAAGTAATGCTGTGTGTGTGTGTGTGTGTGTGTGTGTGTGTGTGTGTGTGTGTGTGTGTGTGTGTGTGTGTGTGTGTGTGTGTGTGTGATGATATTATCGTGGGCCTTGGTCTGTCCCAGATCAAAGTAGACAAACCTTGCAGTGAAATCTTTGGTCGTCAATGTAAAACACTGTTCCTAGATCACCCTTTGAAACACGTCCATTATTTTAACAATAGAAGATATATAAAATAGGTTCAGAAAACTAATCTAATCTGCTATACCAGGACTGTGTGCATGTGGTTTAATCAGATTCACAGTGCTGGCAACATAAGCATCCACTGTCACCAGATTTGAATTCACATGTTGATTAAGACAACCCGTGCTCACTCCCAACTCGTATAGAATACTGACGATTGGTCAGCAGCTCCTTTAGCTTCTGTATGGAACGGTACTGCAGTAGCTCGACCACGGCACTGTAGCATGACATAGCATTAAGAGCCACAACAGTAGCGAGTAGTATGAAAGACCGAAAATTCGCTTAAGGACTTTTTTTGGGGTGGTGGATGGGACAAACAATACAGGACTGTCATCCAGGGACCGGGTCCGTGGCCTGTTCTTGTCCCGCGTGTCACTGAAACGTTCACGTTGTAACCCTACCCACAACATTTCCTATACCAACAGTCCCGTTCTTGTGACGCACGTCAGTTTAACGTACAACCCGACCCAGAGTGTCAAAAGTGACGCCAAGGATGCCGACCAAGCCCGTCTACTGTGCATATGACACCAAAGGGCTGGACGCGAGTCCTGAGAGCGTCAAATAGTGACGCCAAGGGTCTTGACCAAGCACGTCTAAATATGACGCTAAAGGAGACTGTTTGCGTCCAGAGCAAAGGTCAAAAGCACCTGAACGTGTGCGTCACTTTTGGATGCGATGGGAGTGAGAATGTGTTGATTAAGACATCAATTGCAAAAGAGCTCTACAGTACTCCTCTTTTCTGTCACAGATCTCTCATTCATCTTTGTTTATATCATCGCCATATAAAATCTCTTTCGCCATGCTTTGCTGTGTTTTGGACCGGTGTTTTTTCATTTTCTGTCTCTGCGATGCTTTAAGAAGCTTTATTATCAACAACAAACGCTGAAAATGACGGCACAGGTAATTCATTTTTAGCTGATGAAAGCTTTTAGTAAATGGCACACGTTCTGATTTACACAGTAGTTTACACATTGTTGCTAATGACAGAAAACTAAGCAATCAATCAAGTTGTATTGTAACTGATTGCTGCTGGTGTTGGAGCGTTCAGGAGCTGCATGATTGAATGTTGTATGCTTCTCCACCTGCAGCTCCACACAGACATGGACCATGGAGACAGCGCAGTCAAGTACACTCTGTCAGGAGAAGGAGCCGGCTCCATATTTACCATCGATCACATCACAGGCGATATACACGCACTGGTGGGGCTTGACAGGTTAGTACTCATCAATAATTATGACAATACTGTAAAAAGGTGCAATGCCGAGCTTCAAATAAAAGAAAATAAAAAAAACTTGCTTCTAATAAACCAGAGATATTTAAGAGAGGGGGTCCTCAGAGTCCCAGGGGGGGCTGCCAAATTATGTTTTTTTTTTTTTTTTCCCGAAAATAAAATGTCTGAAAAACAAAAACAATAATTGGATTTCAGGATATTATAGCAAAATAAATTGACCTATTTGTAAAAAAAAAAAACAATCAAATATGAGCAAGCACACTTTCCTGGTATATCACTGTATGTACTGTAATGTAAAGGCATACAGTTTGATTGTTGCAATTGTTGCAATTATCACTGACTATTAAAAAATGTAACATCCTGTACTAGGTTGGATGAAACCACTGTGTGTATTTTTCTCAGGGTGCCTTATGCCCCGGCCACACAGCCTGTGTCAACAGCATGTGTGCCTGTTTTTTCGTTCTGGCGTGTTGCCAGGTTGGAGTAGCCACCCATCCCTCCTGTGAGGCTTCTACTGTATGTTTTACAGAATGACAAACTAATAGGCCACAACAATGAGCTAATGGGAAACAGGTGAGGGCAGGTGACAAGATGTCACAAATGAGTAGTAGAGGAAGGAGGAGGCACTTTTATCTTCCAAAATGACTTATTAGTGTTCCAAAAGCTTTTTCTCTCCAGAAACCTCCTTGGGTAAATGTTAGTTAAATATATGTGAAAAAACATGGTTATGATTAGAAAAACACTGCATAGTTAAATTTGGTTAAGATAAGACATGTTTGTGACATAACAACGACGCGCTACCTCTGCCTTTGCTTTGCTCAAAGACAAAAGTAATTATTAATGATTATTTGAGGAAAATGTAAATTTTTGAAAAATAATAAAGTATTGTGATGCTCATTCATTTAGGTTTTATATATATATATGTATATATATATATGTGTGTATATGTATATATGTGTATATATGTATGTATGTATGTATGTATGTATATATGTATATATGTGTATATATGTATGTATGTATGTATGTATGTATATATATATGTATGTATGTATATATATATATATGTGTATATATATATATATATATATATATATATATATATATATATATATATATATATATATGTAGGTATTATTGTCTGATCTGAACACATGTGGCTGATACCAAAACCATGTGGACACCTAAGTACCATCTAACAGATATGTTAAAGCCTTACTGTATACTCATCCTGTAGTCTCTGTTGATTAGACATGTTAATAACATCCGTGCATATATGAGAATATGTAATCTGTGATATTTTACAGGGAGGAAAAGACCTACTACACGCTGAAGGCCCAGGTTGTTGACATCCACACAGGCCTGCCTCTGGAGCCCCAGTCTGAGTTCATCATCAAGGTGCAGGACATTAACGACAATGAGCCACGATTCCCCGATGGTCCGTACAGCGCCAGTGTCCCCGAGATGTCTCCAACAGGTAGGACTGCCAGAGGATGAGATGGGAACTAAGCTTACATGAAGCCTCTCTTAATATATCTAACTTTATCTTCTGTACCACGTTTAAAAATCCGGCCCCTTGCAAATTTCAGGTTCAGTCATTTTTAACCACCTAGTGGTGCGCTAAACCAAAATGGCGGGAAACTGTTTTCAAACTGCAATTACACGAACCTCAAAGCAGAATTTGTTGGTAGCCTACTTTAAAAATGTAGTTAGAATGCATTGTTTTGTTTTGACATGTTCAGCAACTAATGGGTACGCTCCCTCCAGCAACCGGCTAGAGCCAGTGTTGTTTATAGTTGCTATGGCGCGCTAAGCTAAGGCAGAAAGTTCCAGATTTTCAACCCCTTCTGAAACGCGTCATCCAACGGGAGTTTTACCACTGGTTAAACGTGGACCTCCGGGTACTGGAGACATCATCTGCATGTACGGCGGAAAAAATCACTAAACTTTCCCTTAAATTACCAGCTAACGTTAGCAGTTGCTAGCTAGCTTGGTTCCGTTTTTATTAAACAAATCTAGTTATAGTCTTGCAATGTGTGACCCTGCAAGATTTCCAGTCCTTACATATTATGAACGTCTTTAACGTTACATATGCGATGATTGTCTTTTGATGTGAGACATTTAGTCATTTCGAAGTCGGTTGAAAGTCTTGTAGCGTAAGGACAACCCAGTGTCATGATAGTTCGTGAAATGGTCACTGTTACGTCCCCAGATGTGGGGGCTGTCACGCCCCAATGTAAGTCGAGTGCAGATGTGAGTAGCGTATGCTCAAATTTAAACAGTTTACGGCATAACTGTCATACTGAAATTTGTGAAATCCATGAAATAATTTAGCTATCTATGATTGTTTGATTGCTAACATTGCCTCTAAACACCACTACACTGACAGCCTTTGTTGTGTTTGATTGCTAACTTGTAGCTGAGCTAGCAGTCATTTCAAAAATGTTTTAGCTATCTATGATTGTTTGATTGCTAACGTTAGCTCTAAAACACCATTCAACTGACAGCCTTTGTTGTGTTTGATGCTAACTTGTAGCCAGCAGTGAACCAACTTGGTTAAGTAGGTTCATTTTTACTGTTTTGACATTACAGAAGTCTCTCGTTAGCATCTTGTAGGCTACTTGTCGCAAAGTGATGCATGCGCAACTCAAATCTGCACTGTGACAGTGTCCAGGGAAAAAAGCCGTGAGTTTTAAGAAAGAAAGGAAACAGAGAGATTTGTACTATTAAACTATTTAAACATAAAGTGGTCCAATCTTAACACAAAACGACTTCCCTATGAGAAAGGAAGTGAGAAACCTTTGGTACAGTCAGTAACACTATCTCTCCACGGACACGACGGAGAGCACTACCCAGCTCAGATTCACAACCCACAGCAACACGACCGCTTTCATCCCTGCAGCTTTGTACCAATCCATCTGATTGCTGAGGTGCTGCAGGTGTGCCTGACCAATCAGATGGAGGGGCGGTACCTGGATCAGGACACAAAAGAGCAGAGAAATAACACACACGTAACAGTTAATCTATTGATTCGTGTACAGGTCACGTTAATGTCGTTATTTTTGTGTGTTGATTACTAATTTTGAAGTAATGTATTACAATGGGAAGCCTATTTCGTGATCACAGCACGATTACGGTAGCGAGTAGTATTGAAAAGCCAAAAATCTGCGCAGGGAGGCTGGTCGGGGTGAGGGATGGGGTCAAACAACACAGGCCTTTCATCCCGAAGACCGGGGATCAAGTCCTGCGTGTTGCAGTTCCTTTACGCATTATTCTCTTCCTAACCACAACCGTCCCATTGTTGTGACCGCCATGTGGCGTTTCATTTCCCCGTTGTTGAGTTTCACAGAGTCCGTGGATCGTGTCCCGGCACGAGTTGTTGTCACCGCCCCGCGTGAAGCTAATGTGCTTGCATTGCAGTTTGTACCTTCATGGTTAAATGCACTTATTGGAAGTCGCTTTGTATAAAAGCATCGGCTAAATGTTATGTAATGTAACGTAAAAGTGAGAGAAGCTGAAATGATTTGTCATGTGTTTATGGTTTGTTGGACTAGCAGAAATTCATGTACGGAATTTTATTTTTCAAGGCTTTTGGTTCGGCTCAATTCTGGGTTCAGCTTGGATTTATCAAGTTGTATCTGCTGCTCACGACGCACGGACGCACGCACACACACACACACACACACACACACACACACACACACACACACATGCTAAGCCAGACTTAGTAGCCCATCTGTCTGTTAAATGCCCTTACTGAGAGGTAATTTAACAGTCAAGGTCTTTAGGCTTTAAGCTGTTAATGCTTCAGCTGAGGTCCAAAGTGCTCTAATAGAACACAAGTGTGACCCCAGTATGTCTCTGTTGCAGTGACCTACAGCAACAAACTGTATAGCGCATTAGCTCTGGTAGGAAACGGCATATCCATATAATGAAAACATATGCGATGGAATATGCGAGATATTTATTCACTTTTTTGCAATGAAATTGCAGGAACTTGCAAAAAACTGTGGTTTGATGAAAAAGGGACGGTTTATCTTGCTGCGTAATTACGTCACTTCATAACGTTTCCATGGCAACAGGGAAATGGCTGCTCTTGTGTGAAGTAAACACAACATTTTTCAACTTTCTGCTGAGATATACACTCACCGGCCACTTTATTAGGTACCCCATGCTAGTAACGGGTTGGACCCCCTTTTGCCTTCAGAACTGCCTCAATTCTTCGTGGCATAGATTCAACAAGGTGCTGGAAGCATTCCTCAGGGAGTTTGGTCCATATTGACATGATGGCATCACACAGTTGCCGCAGATTTGTCGGCTGCACATCCATGATGCGAATCTCCCGTTCCACCACATCCCAAAGATGCTCTATTGGATTGAGATCTGGTGACTGTGGAGGCCATTTGAGTACAGCGAACTCATTGTCATGTTCAAGAAACCAGTCTGTGATGATTCCAGCTTTATGACATGGCGCATTATCCTGCTGAAAGTAGCCATCAGAAGTTGGGTACATTATGGTCATAAAGGGATGGACATGGTCAGCAACAATACTCAGGTAGGCTGTGGCGTTGCAACGATGCTCAATTGGTACCAAGGGGCCCAAAGAGTGCCAAGAAAATATTCCCCACACCATGACACCACCACCACCAGCCTGAACCGTTGATACAAGGCAGGATGGATCCATGCTTTCATGTTGTAGACGCCAAATTCTGACCCTACCATCCGACTGTCGCAGCAGAAATCGAGACTCATCAGACCAGGCAACGTTTTCCAATCTTCTATTGTCCAATTTCGATGAGCTTGTGCAAATTGTAGTCTCAGTTTCCTGTTCTTAGCTGAAAGGAGTGGCACCCGATGTGGTCTTCTGCTGCTGTAGCCCATCTGCCTCAAAGTTCGACGTACTGTGCGTTCAGAGATGCTCTTCTGCCCACCTTGGTTGTAACGGGTGGTTATTTGAGTCACTGTTGCCCTTCTATCAGCTCGAACCAGTCTGGCCATTCTCCTCTGACCTCTGGCATCAACAAGGCATTTCCGCCCACAGAACTGCCGCTCACTGGATGTTTTTTCTTTTTCGGACCATTCTCTGTAAACCCTAGAGATGGTTGTGCGTGAAAATCTCAGTAGATTAGTAGTTTCTGAAATACTCAGACCAGCCCTTCTGGCACCAACAATCATGCCACGTTCAAAGTCACTCAAATCACCTTTCTACCCCATACTGATGCTCGGTTTGAACTGCAGGAGATTCTCTTGACCATGTCTACATGCCTAAATGCACTGAGTTGCCGCCATGTGATTGGCTGCTTAGAAATTAAGTGTTAACGAGCAGTTGGACAGGTGTACCTAATAAAGTGGCCGGTGAGTGTATGTGACTTTTTTGCAACGAAAATGTGGGGAATGTGAAGTCATGCAAGCCCCGCATTATTTTGGAAATTTTGGAAAGCGTGACGTATTTGAAAAAAAGCAGCCTCTGTATAAATATGCGGACTATGGCTGTTTTATGCATTGAATTAAGCGATCGCATAATCACGTTTTTCTGGAGGGACTGAATAGTGCACAATATCATATGCAATGAACCAGACAGTAACCTATTTTGCAGTTAAAACAATGCTTTAGTAGGCTACAATAATTACCGTAGAGATGCAGTCTATTGTGTTGGCATTGGAAATGTGGATTCAGCAGTGTGTGTATGCAACAGATTCTCACTCCCAGTGTGTCACATGGCAAGGCTTTATCTGGTGCCTTTGGCGTTTGTTTGTTTGCGTCGCTAATTCATGCTTGGTCGGGACTCTTGGCTTCAGTTTTTGACGCTCTAGTTTGGGACTGATTTGGCGGCATTTAAAAAAAATGTTTGTTTAACTGACGTTTAGTATAAGAACTCGACACAAACCCCCATCTCCTGGGTGAAAGTCCTGTGTTGTTTGACCCATCAACCACACCAGGATTTGGGGTCTTTTATACTATTATATCTACTATTACGTCATCTAATAGCGCCGGTTAAGCTGCTGCTTTCCCCGGTTGAGTCTGGTCTTATAATACAGCCATGGATGCGTCCCATACAGATGCTAAAGGGTGATTTCTGAGAGCCACTCAACAAGTGTCAGTATTTGATTATTAATATTTATATATCGTCTGTTTAAATTCATTTGAATTCATAGATTTCTATTTGTTGTCTGTTGTTTGCTGTTTGTTTTTTACATTTTCAAAATGAACACTTACAATCAATAAATCAACCAACGTGTGTGTGTGTGTGTGTGTGTGTGTGTGTGTGTTCAGGAACCTACGTCACACAGGTGACCGCCACAGATGCAGACGACCCCACATATGGCAACAGCGCACGCATTGTCTACAGCATCCTGCACGGCCAGCCATACTTCTCTGTGGACCCCAAGACAGGTGAGAGGATCGCGACATTCCCGTAATGTAATGCCCTCTTCCATCACATCTTCTAAACTGTGAGTTATTCATATTCATCCCCAGTTGTATAACAGGTCTCTGACTTTTGTGTGAACCCTACAGCTCACAGTGCCAGCTGTCTAGAAAAGCATGAAATTCAACCGGTCATGACACACAGTGAGAGGGTTCTTAGAGTGAGTTTCTTCTCAAGCCTGCACCTGAATGCTAAAACCAGCACTAAGAAGGGGCTCAAAGATTTTCAGTCCTTTAACGGACACCTCAACTGAACGGTTATGACTGTGAACATGGAGAGTCATGTTTTATTTTCCCCCTGAGGAACAGCATGCGTCACCCTCCTGCCTCTTTAGTAGTTCAGTATAAACCGCATCGAAGATCAAGGTGGTTTAAAGGTGAAAATGGCAGCAGAATGTGGGAAGCCATCAGGGTTTCCGCAGGGTCTTAAGAAGTCTAAAAAAGTTTCTATTTTGCACCGTATGTACCTCCTTTCTTTCTTTTTGTTGGCATTTGCAGAAGCGCCATCTGGCGCATAGCACCGCCCAGGATGATTGTGATTGGTTTAAAGAATTGCCAATAAACCAGAGCATGTTTTTCTCTCATCCCGGAATGCTGTGTGCATTGCCAGACCCTCCTTCACAGCGCTGTGGAGGAGGCTCTGGTAATGCAAGACTAAAGACTAAATATAGACTTAACCCTTGTGTTGTCTTCCTGTTGAAATTGAAAATCAACAGTTTTTCTTTCGTTTTTGTCCCATTTTCAACCCTTTAGCACTTTTTTTTTCAAAGTTTGCCATATTTTTTTTACGTTTTCAACACTACGTAACACACTAAAAATGTGAAAAAAAAGAATAGAAAGTTGAATAAGACCAAGAAGTGAAAAAGTCACAGCAGTAGATAATGTATAATAGATAACAGCTAAGGTATTGCCGTTACTGATTAGTTAGCAGCCTCAGTAATAAATTGATAAAATATATAATTTGGAGGTGTAAACATTTGTGTGATAATTTGGGATATGAGACTAGGAACCAACCATTTAACAGTTGTATTACTAGGGGGAAGGAACATCTTCAGTCTAGTAGTCTGGGCTTGTATGGTCCTGAATCTCCTACAAGATGGTTGGAGCCTTCTTTTCTTTTCTTTTTTTATTTACTTTCTATTTTAATTGGAGTATGCATTGGATAGTGCCAAGATCTCTCCATCAGATCTTTTATTGATTATGTGTATTTTAATCTGAAGTAACTGTATATGTGTAAATCAATAAGCTAAACTAAAAGGTGGTGGGCAGGGTGGGTCGGGTCATGGTAGATGTTAGTGGCCCTGCTTAGGATGGTGCACAGAAAAACATGACATGTGTCCTTTCCCAACCGAGTCCCTCCTACTTCAAATCACAGACAAAACGACCTCTTTTCAAACCCCTCCTCCTTCTCCAGGAGTGATCCGGACTGCTCTAGCCAACATGGACCGCGAGGTGAAAGAGGAATACCAGGTTCTTCTCCAGGCTAAGGACATGGGCGGTCAGCTGGGGGGGTTAGCCTCCACCACCAACGTCAACATCAGCCTCAGCGACGTCAACGACAATCCACCGCGCTTTGCAAAGAGTAAGGACGTCTCAATGATGATGTCGGATAGGTTGATTGGTTGGTTTGTCTATTAAAACTATAGTGCGTAGCTTCTGTCTCCCCCATGAGGAATTCCAAGTAATGACAACACATTCAATTCAATGTATTCGATTTCAATAAAGTCAATTTCCTTGCGGGAGTCATCCCAAAAGGAATAATGAAGAGAAGTCTAAGTCTAAAACCGTCGGCGCATCCACACGATACAAGCCTGAATGTAACGGACATGACTATCAAAAAAGTTACGCACTAAAGCTTTAAAAGGAATTAATAAAATCAGTCTCTCCGTATATTTCTTAAATTGCACTTCATTGCTCTTTCGCTCTCTGTCATTCTTCAGGTGTTTTCCATCTGCGGGTGCCAGAGTCGGCGTCAGTTGGCTCAGCTGTAGGCCAGATTCGAGCTCACGACCTGGACGCTGGCAGCAATGCACAGGTGGATTACGCCATTGTTCCAGGAGATGAGGGCAACATGTTTGACATCATCTCTAATGGCCAAAGTCAAGAGGGAGTTGTAGTCCTGAAAAAGGTACATTCACTCATCATCAGCTGCACATTATCTGATATACAGTACATGAGGATCCCTTTGGCTAAGTTAAAAAAAAAAAAAAGAAAAAAAAGAAAAGGCCAGATCTCAAATAATATCTAGGACCCTATTGTTATTATTATTTTTTTTCATTTAAATCCCATTTATTGCATTTATACACATATTTAGGAACTATTGTAATTCGAAATCCAGGAAATAATTCATTTGATTATACTGATGAATACTTCCAGAATGACTAGTACTTAACTATGTATAAGAAAAAGATGTCTTACTTTCTCTAGGGGCAGTGAATAAAATAACATCAAACTAATTTGAAAGTAGGGTGGACACAAACTGGATTTTAAAAAAAATTTGTGTGTGTGGGTGGGGGGCATGTCCCCCCTGTCCTTAATGGAAATTATGACCTAGTTGGGACCAATATCACCATTATGTGCCAACTTGTGGTAATTAGAATGTGACTTTTTTTGAATGTAGCATTGTTTGATGCTACGAACCAAGCCTGTGATTGTTGTCTAGGATAGAGATTGGTAGCATTGCACATTATGTTCATAAACTAAATGATTGACCACAAACAGGGGACATGTGAACGTGCGCACCTGCTATTAAACACCTATGTAGATCTACATCTGATTATTGTATTATTTATTTACGTTTTGGATTAGATATTTAAGTCAATTTTCTAACCCTAACACCTAAACATGGTCAGAACTGTGTCACATGAGAAAAGGTACAATACCTAAAAGATCATTGGATCATTGTTGCCAGGATTTGTACATCCTGCCAGATCCGTACCGCGCATGTACAACTTTCAACTTTACAGATAAGAAGGAAGAAAGAGGTCTCACTCCGCAGCTACTTCCATACACTGAGTATGGAGTTTCCATATTTTGTCATATACTGTATCAGATTTTTGCATGCTGGGCCATATAGAAGTTCAATTCAATTTCAATTCAATTTTATTTATAGTATCAATTCAAATCAAGAGTTATCTCAAGACACTTTACAGATAGAGTGGGTCTAGAACACACTCTATAATTTACAAAGACCCAACAGTTCTAGTAATTCCCTCAAGAGCAAGCAGTGCGATAGTGGCGAGGAAAAACTCCCTTTTACAGCATATCTAAGAGAGACAGGGAACAGAGAGGAGCCTGGTCAGGCTAGAACTCTCCCCTGCCGGATTGGGCTGTACTGCCCTGCCTCCCTCTAGTTTTATTATAGTATTGATTACTTGGTAAATGAATCTGATGACCATGAAGAGAAGCAGAGAAGAGAAAGGGTAACCCCCCCCCCCCCGCTGGTTTAGGCAGAACGGTTGCTTCTAAGTCGAATGTGCATAAGGTATACTGTATAGACAGTGTTGAAGCATAAAGACAACCTAGTATTCTGGATATTAGCTTACATGTCATTGCAGATCAATGGCTTAAAGGGCCATTCAGACTGAGAAATAGCAGGTTTCTGTGGAAGAAAATGCAATTATTTCAATTCCCCCCTTTATTATATACATGTAAATCTGGCTATAGTATTCCATAATATAAAAAAGACCAGAATAAATTTGAACTAAAGGCAAATTTTGCAATCCCCTGCATTTTGCTAGTGATCTAAGAGTGGGAGGAATGTGCTGATCTGGCTGTGATCCCAATCATTCTTCCTCTTAACCTTCCATCGAACCGAGCTATTAGACCAGATAATGCTTGATACACTCACTCACGCATGCAACCACACGCTCTCATGCTCAACAAACAGATTTTATTTTGCAGCGTCAGCCATTGGATTTCCCTGATGGTTTAAGATCTGTGGTAGATATTTAAAGAAAGGGGAAGAGAAAAGAGAGAACGGAAGGAGTAGAGGGAAGTAAAAAGAACAAAAGAGAAGAGGGAGGAGGGGAAGGGGGACAATTAGAATCTTAAACATATGCCACTTGCTCCTGGAGGACCACGGCATCTAGTTTCGGTGACTTTAAATACTCATAAATGTTTAACAGGAGATCAGATCTCAGAGTACAGCTCTTCCAAAAGGAGTCATCTGAGGACTTGGGAAAACGTCCTCTTGGTTAAATGCTCCATCTAAAGAGATACACACACACACACACACTGGAACACACAGCGCACATGTCACATCACATCAGTTTAACATCAGAGGGCTGCGGAGGCTTTTATTTCAGACTGTCCTCTAAATCAGTACAGACACGACAGTTACTTTCTGAGCACCTGACTTTGCCAGCTGAGTCTCTTATTTTTTTTTATATGAGGGAAGCCATATATCTATTAATAATACATGTTGAAGTAAAGTAGCCGCGTGTTAAAACAGTCAATTCAGACTTTGATTTTGGCTCAACAGCAGTTAGCTGGTGCCTCCTCGGCCTTCAGTATCATTTAATGTGTGCATGTGAAAACAGAAAGACAGTGTTTAAAGGCAATACTTGAAATTGGATAAGATAGTGTACTCTGGATCCAGGATAGCATCACTGACAGGGATGACCAAGGGTTAACAGGTAGGATGGGATTATTGTGAAAAATGGGACACATCTGTCCTGACAAAGAAAAAGCATACTTTACCCTTGGTCCTTGCACATATCTGGAAAATAGTACGGGAGAGCCGGGACAGTTGAAACACTTTTTAATTAAATGTAATTTACAACGCGATTGTATTGCTCTGAAAGCTGATATTTTGTCACTACCAACCTACACCTGTCATCTGTCAAATACAGTTTTTTACATACAATACAGCATGTACATGTACATGTACAATACAGCATTTTCAGCTTTGTACAAAACCGTTCAGGAACTATTACAGCAAAAGTGGGACGGGACGAATGAATCAGCATAGGGGGACGAATGAAACATACAGTTTAAGCCTTATACTTTA
Organism: Percina caprodes; assembly: GCA_013375575.1. NCBI lineage: Eukaryota > Metazoa > Chordata > Actinopteri > Perciformes > Percidae > Percina > Percina caprodes. Next base: position 36,763 of record JABXJD010002197.1, read on the forward strand.
CACAACTTTAATATTTTACTCTAAATCATGGATGGTACTTTCAAAAGGTGTTATTTTAGATAGATTGTTGCAGGGCTATAGGTCTTTGTGAATGTCTGTTAACCACTCATTGCTGTCATCGTGAAGCGTGTATGAAGCGGTAATTGGAACATCATGTACTGTGAGTGATTCTGCCATTTTTATAGCTAGAACAGTAGGTTTTTCCATTTATATCATGTTTCTATTGTGGAAAATGTTGTTTCACTAGGTTTTTACGTGGGTTAGACTACTGGACATCCAAATAACGCCCAGTCAGTCTCCATAGGATAACATGACAAAACTCTACCCCCTATACCTGGCGGGTTTAGATATATTTTCATCTTTCTAAAACTGCTTTTCCATGTCTCACCTCCATCAATTATTGTATACACACAGATATTTGTGCATTTACTTTAAATCCATGGAGTTACAGCAAGGTTGGGGATAGCTGAAACAGCTGTTTCAACTGTTTTATTATAGCTGTTTTGCTTTCCATATAAAGAAGCATGCAACATGAAGGTCTGGGATTGTGGAGAACACTAAATGATCTACTGAGTAAGCATGTAGTCAAACCTTTAAATGAAGAACACTCATTAATAATTGAAAAAATTTAACGTAATGTATAACTGTTTAACCGTTAACCGCCAATGCGAATTTTGACCCATTAATACTCAGTTAAACAGTTAAAAACAATATCATCAAAACAAAAATAACTAGAACTGCAAGCAGTTACGACGCGGTCCAAGCCTCGCTGGCGCTCCCTGATGACCTGTGGAGCCCACAAAAACGGAGTATGTGAAACTAGAACCCAAAGCACGACGGCGGAGAGGAATATGTAAGGAAATTTCACTAAGTCCGAGCTCCAAATTCTGTAGTGAATTGCAATAGTAAATTTCCCATTCATCTAAGTAATAAAGCGAGACGTGTGTGTGTGTGTGTGTGTGTGTGTGTGTCCGGTTTTGGCGGTGAGCTTGGGGAGAAGGTAACCTGCACATCACACACAGACGCCACATGCAGTACACTTCAGAATCATGTTCACTCGAAAGGAATCACTGCACATGGGTAGGCACATGTAATGACATTTTGAACATGTTTAGAGGCTAAAAATATGTATAAAACTTGCCCTGTTTGAGCCTGTTGGGTGCAAACGCTAGCAGAAGGATAACACGGTGTAGGCAGCACCGATTGTTTTAATTTTTTTTTGCTACTGACAGCACTCCAAATCTACAAACAACAGAGCTACACATTGAAATTGACTGGAATTCTCCTTTAAGCTACAAAAAAACCTGCAAAATTCCCCTTTAATAATGTACAGTACGTAGTGTAGGGATTAAATGTAAACAGTATCAGAGAAACTGAGGGAAAATCACGAAAAAGTTATTTTAAATCCCTAAAAACATTTTGGGCTGGAGCCCCAGAAGCCACCCCTTCCCTCCGCCCCTGCTACAGAGTGAAATCATCTGTCTGACCTTTTTAATCATATGTTTGTTTAAATCTCCCAAATTCTGGAAGTGAGTGACAGGATGATAGCATTTTGGAACATATTTAGGATACATCAGATAAGTGATAAAAGAGTTTGGCCAAACATTGGACTGATATTCAGGCCTATTTATGCAGCAAAGTCTTCTGATGTCTCTGATCTGAAGGAAGCAGCCTGTCAGATTTTTTATTTTTATTTTTTTAATCTGTTTACAGTAGTAGTAGTACTGTCAATGGGATTTTAAGAATCACCAAACATCTCCCACATTTATTTTTCATATTTTTAAAATGTATATCTCCCGAAAATACAGCCTTTACTATTGCTTTCCAACAGATTGTAAAAAGCCCATCATCACATCTAAATTAGTGGGTCATGCAAATCACTGAACTGTAGTCTTAGAAAATAGCTATGTTGCCAGGTTAGCTCAGTTGGTAGAGCAGGCGCAATATATTGAGGTGTATGCCTCGACGCAGAAGGTTTGAGTCCGACCTTTGACAATTTCCTGCATGTCTTTCCCCTCTCTTGCCCTTTCATGTCTAGCTGACCCATCTATTAAAGGCAAAAATGCCCCAAAAAAAAATGGTAAAAGGCCTCCAATAGTGGTAGAAGTCTATATTAGGGTCTGTGACAGACCCATACAAAAAACAGACTCAGCATGCACTCAAAATCCTAGTCTGGCTATCACCAGACCAAGCCAAACTCATTAGATTTGAGATTGAGCGTTGGTCTGGGGAGGCTGCTCTGTATTTTCACTGCAAAAGGGCGTTATCAATGGGCACAGTTCACATGACTCTGTATGCAATTGGATAGTCCTTCAACCAATCAGACCAACACGGTGTGACGGGTGATATAGAAGTGACAGCAACATCAACGGGGTTGCTGCGCTTTGGTGGCAGCTATGTTGAATGTAAACAAGAAACTGCTTGGTTGCTTCTCTATTGTCATTGTGTTAAACCTGCAAATAGCGCGCCAGGTAGATAAGCCAGTTTGTGATTGGTTTGTGCAAAATTGTGAACTGAATCAGGAGAATTAAACGTGCAGGTTTCCTGACCAAGCTGCAGGGCGAAATCAAATCGCAGAGTATCAAAATCAAGCATTATGTTAACTTTCCATAGAGGTGTGTGGGTGTTTATTTGTGCTTTAAAACATAACCACTGTGAAACAATAAGAAAATAGTCTCAATACTCAATTGGCTACATATTTTACATAAAGTCATACTCACTACATATTATGTATTTAAAGAAGGAAAGACTTTAAAGAAAAGCCATGGTGGTTAAAGTTATGACATTTCGAGAGCTGAGGGACAGTAGCCATAAAGCCACCTCAGACGACAGACACAGCAAATCAATTAACCCTTGTGTTGTCTTCCAATCATCCATGCAACTGTGTTTTTTTTGGGGTCTATTTGGGACTATTTGGTTGTCTTTTCTCAAAGTCACTTTTTCCAATGTTTTTATCCATTTTTTTCTGTGTTTTTCACATTTTTGTAGTTTTTTTTTCCACTTTTTTTTCCACTTTTTTAACATTCTTTAATCATTTTTTTCCCCCAATGCTATTAAAATGATTTAAACCAAATGTAATGAAAGTAGTGAACTGATCATTTATTTTACTTTTTATGAGTTACAACTTGGTTTAAAGAAACCCAAATAACCCAATGATATGGAAACCTTTTGTAATTGGGCCAAATTTTGACCCAACGACAACAGGAGGTTTAATAAAAAGCAATGCTAGGGTGAGCTTTATTTTAAATGTCTAGCTTTGCACTTGTCTTCTCTGACCACTATCCATACTCAATGTTAGGATAGCCACAACAGCTAATGATATGTCAATACGAGACACTGAGGGGAAAAATGGCGGTTGGCAAATGACAATGCCATTGTTTTTGGCTGGTGGTTACATGGGCTCTTTAACCACACCCAGAAACGTCCCGCACACAGCAAAGTAAGAAGAAAAGAGAACACCCAGGGCAGAGGGCAGGATCTCTGCAGATACAGACACCACCACACACTTCTAGTGGGTCATTAGTGATAATTGAGACGGATTACTTTTGTATTAGTCTTTACATTGTTTTTGAAGAAAGGAGTGCAAGTTAAACCTTTAAAGCCTCTTTGACTTAGTTAATCCTTCATGAAGCTTTACTCTCTTACTTTTACTCATACTTTACTACCGATAAAAATTAGCTTAATGCTTATTCTGGTACTGCTAAATAGCTGTGTATTGTCCCTGTCAAAATGGTCCATGTCACATGTCAAGAGTTGTATAGGGTAGTACCTGCTGCTCTGTCAGACACTCACTACACTACAGCCACTCTCCAGGCTCCTGTTCCTCTCTGCTGTCGGGGGCAAGATGCCAATCAGTTAATCCTCCCTGGCTCCGTCACTGCCAATCAGCCCTCTCTTCCCTTTCCCTTCCTCTCACTTAACCCTACATGTCCACGTGTCAGCCAAGTCAAACGCAGAGTGATTTCTATTGATCCAGGAGAGGTTTTAACTCAGGTCAGGCAGGAGACACTTTCCTCTGTAGCACAGCTGTTTTAATTTTTCGGGGCATTTTATTTTTATTTTTTATTTAACAGGAACAATGCACACTAATAATACATATAAAATGTAAAATGAGTTAGCTAAAAGGTTATTTTACATCTGCTGTCCCTGGACAGGTCGTACAATGTCACACCTAAAACGATAAAAGAATTATAATAGTACATACAGTATAGGTAACAACAAGTTTTACCTTTCTAAGCACAAAAATGTGCCTGGCAACCACATAAGCATAGCACAAGTGGCACAAAGAGTATGTAGTTAAATATAACTAATTAAAAAATAAAAGTCGTGCCAGAAGTGATGCTTGTGTAAGTACAACTTTAAAAATAAATTAATAAATAAACAGCACTAGTTACAGGGACAGTCATTTTGTGTGTGTGTGTGTGTGTGTGTGTGTGTGTGTGTGTGTGTGTGTGTGTGTGTGCGTGTGTGTGTGTGCGTGTGTGTGTGTGTGCGTGTGTTGTCTGTCTGTCTTCCTGTAGACATCTCCAGTCTAAGAGGATTTGTTTACTGTAATGAGATAAACGCATTGAACAAAATGAAAGATTATTAATGAGAGACAGGTGACGGAGCTGTAAATTGCACTGCATGTTGCTGCTGGCTTTATGTGCTCAGAAATGCCAAACTTCTGAACACAACTCTACATTTTAATCTTATTAAAATAAATGACAACTATCTTATTCCTGCGAACTGAAAAGTTGGGATCAAAATGAAGACACAGTCTAGCTGCCGTCAATCATTTTGTAACTTTGTGGGAAAAATTGGACTTGAGCAACGGCACTAATGAAAACTACGTAAAAATGGGGTTCTTCTCACTGTTACTCCCTTAAGGTATTCAAAAACTTAAATAAAATGAATAATTCTTGTTACTATACAAGATAAGATACTTTCTGCTCTTTAATCCGTTGATTCCACCATTGTGCGGGCTTTAATGCACAGGCATTGCATTATCTCTCGATACAGCTGCATGACAGAGGGGTGTGGGAAACGACAATATGTGTCTTTCCCACACGGTGGCTCGATAAAAGGGCGAAACATACGTGTACATGTGTGGGCTAGAGACTATGTGGGTAATGATTCCTTTTTGCTCAGCTTTCGAAAACGTTCCTGTTGATATTCCTTGGGATACACTGGAAGGTAGAAGCTTCACATCCACACGGTCTTCTTTCTGACACACTGTATACAGAGCGACAGTCACATCTCAGGAATGGGAATTAGACTCAGCGTCGTGAGAGTTTGATATGTATGTGACTGTGTCTTGGAACAGTTTGCAGCTACATTTCCACGTCGAAGTGGCTCAAAGTCTCCTACATCGTTCTTTTGTGCACTTACAAACACATGAATCAATCAGTGTTGCATTCTTCAGACTTGATTGGACATCAATAACCAAATACGCTGCCCTTTGAAGTCTCTACTGTAAGGAATTCGTTTATCAAGATGCAGTGAAAGTCATGGTTGCTATGTAACCATAAGACAAGGTTATCCTGGCATCATTTTTAAAAATACAGCAAGTAAAATATTGAAATCTGTGTGTGATTGTGCATGCGTATTTTCCGCTGTTGGTGACTGACTACATGAGTTTTGTTTTGGCATCTTTTTTTAGTTATTTCATCACAGAAGGTTAAGTTTAATTATCTTTAACTGGTGTGTTACATATATGGAAGCACATTTCATTCGCGGAAAAATAAGGATATTTGAGCAGCTCCATTCTCTTGTCATCCCTCCATGTCTCACCATTACCTTCTTGTTGTATTTCTGCAGACCCTTGACTATGAGACCAAGAAGTCATACACTTTCAAGGTGGAGGCATCCAACGCACACCTGGACCCCCGTTTCCTCCACCTGGGGCCCTTCAAGGACTCAGCGACAGTCAAGGTAAATGTCCTGGACATGGATGAGCCTCCTGTCTTCACCAAGGCGTCCTACACCATGGAGGCGTACGAGGACACTCCTCCAGGAACCATCATCGGCTCTGTGACGGCTCAGGACCTGGATGCCAGCAGCAGTGCTGTCAGGTAACAGGATGATGCATTAGTCAGTGGGAACAATATTAACAGCACCCTGTACCCCATATAGCCACTGTTTAAGTACACAAGGAGACGTGAACATTGTTTCAGTGAGATGTATCATTTAGATTTAGTGTTAGCATGTTAGTATTATTTATTTTTCAGTCCTGTTACCAGCCCTTCCCAAGTTCAGACTAAGGTTTTAAGTGATAGTCTGGTTGGTTTGGGGTAAGGGCATAACTTTGGGTTCAACATATGGGGGGTTGAAATCTTCTAGGGAGGTCCCGGGATTTGTCTGCATATATTGAGAAAAACCACAAAAACTGTAGGGAAAAAACTCAGAAAAAAAGGAGACAAAAATGTTGAAAAAAGAGACAAAAACCTTAAAAAAAAACTCTGAAAGAAGCAGCATAAACTTTGAAAAAAAAAACTCCAAAAAGGCTACAAAAATGTCAGAAAAAGCGACAAATACTTCTGAAAATGTCCCCCCTGTAAATTGCACCTACGACTCTGTACTGTACTACAAACGCTGAAACACTTCTAGCCATACGTAGGGCCCCACAATATGACCAAAAACCAAACTCACAATCAACTGCACATTTTACCTCAACAAATAATGGTAAAATAACAATAATTATTCACCTTGTTCTAAATCATCTTTTCCTGAAGCCAACATTTTTCCAGATGATGGACACTGTTGCACCGTTGACTCTGACTCAGTGTTTGAGTTGTCCTCCGTTATGCTTTCCATGCGGCTGACTGGTCCGGGCAAAGTCACGTGACTACAAACTCAGTAGAATGTTTTTAAGGAGAAAGTAGGCCTGTCAGCAGGAATAAATGATCAAAATTATCGTCACGGGAAAAATACGTCAAACAGCTTTAGATTTTTATATGTCAATGATGCACTTTTGATTAATCGTCCAGCCCTATCCATGCATCTAGAAATCACTAGTTTGACACTAGCTAGTAGTTAGAACTTAGCATAACTGATGCAACCCAATCCTAAAAGGTTGGGAATTCAAGACATGGCCGTGAGTAATGCATCATGGGTTAATTTTACCACCAACTTATGTATTTTTGCTTTCACATGCAAGGGTTAACTGTATTTTGAGCTGTAATCCTCTAAAGTGGACAAATGATCAGTCTGTATTTCAATTTAACAACACACATGTAGTTCTAAAAGAATAGTCCCATTAGTCCTGTAATTAGCTGTTGTCCTTCTGCTATATAATCACTTGCAACAATATTGTAGTGTTGACTATTGGTGCTTTTACAAAATATTTACACAATGAGATTTGATAAATAATCATCTGTAATGTGGATATAATGACTAAGTGGGTAAAGGCAAATAATACAACAGTTAAAAAAGTCTGGTAAGTTGAGAAAATGACATCAATTTACTGTGATGCAGCCTTTCAAACAAGGAAAAGACACCACTTATGGTATATTACAATATCACAATATCCAAGATTTAAGACAATCTAGTCTCATATCACAATATCGATATATTGCCCAGCTCTACCTTGAATTAAAAGTCCATGCTTGATACTGGACAAAGTAATTAACAAAACAAGCTCACCACAAATCCATAAGAAGCTCTTATTGGAAAAAGAAGTACTCTTAAAAAAATGGAAATTTGCAACATTGCAACTCCATCTACTGATGATGGTCATGATAAAAAGTAAAGCTCAAGATCAGATACTTAATAACTTTGTAGTAAGCGTGTTCTGTCAGCTGGGGACAAACTGTCAAACAACCAAATTTTTGATTGTATTAGAACTTGTCGGTGGCCTCTAACCATTGGTTGAAACATTAATGTACACCACTGTGCATTGAAGCTTTAACAATGTTATGTAAGTTGTAGATTGAAAACAATACAGCTCTTAATTATGGGAGTCCCAAACTGAACTGCAAAACAACAAAGTGATTTGCTAATTTGGTGCTTTAAAACAGCAAAACTAGCACTTTGCTGTTTTTTAATGAGTTATCCTGTGGCTAAAGTTTCTCAAATTGGAGCCCTTTGATGACAGAGCACCCAGCCCATCACTGTAACTGGTTTCCCTCTCAATTGGACTGCTGTTGTCGCTGCAGGTATTCCTTGGAATGGCAACCGGAGTCTGACAGCTGTTTTGACATTGACACTGTTGAAGGAACCATTTCCACTCATGAATACCTGGACAGAGAGACAGCTGTTCAGCACAATATCACTGTAGTGGCAACCAAAGTCAGTAAGTATTACACCCTGCATCTGAAACAAAGCGCAGAGCTCAGAGCTGATCATCAAGAGAAAAACAATGGGCCCTATCTTGCACCCGGCGCAAAGCCCGATGCAAGTGTCTTTGCTAGTTTAAGGCCGTCCAGGGCCCACGTCGCATTCTTGGTGTATTGCTATGTTAAGGCAGCGGAAACTGATCGGGCCATTGACCAACAAAAACCTGGTCTAAAGTCAATAACGTAGCATTTCATTGTAATTTTTTATTAGTAAACTGCACCTAGGCTTATGCACAGCACGCGCACACTATGCTTGTTACACACACAGGGACACGCAGCAGCCCAAAACACGCAAAAGATTAAAAATAATTATATAACAATGTGAAATAGTATTATGATCTGCTTGTGCGCTTACCCTTCACGCACGATCAGATGAGTTTCTTCTCCTGGAAATCTCTCCTTCCTGCATAGCAAATCCTCCATCATAACAGCAATGCACCATGGTACCAACACGCCTGGCTTTTAAAGGGAATAGGAGATGACACTGTGATGTTACGCCCAAAGCACAGCTATGATTAATAAGTACAACCCTTTTTTATTTAAAGGTACTTTATAGTCACATGCACGTACATGTAGCAAAGTTCATTCTCTGCATTTAACCTCAAGGGAGCAGTGGGCAGCCAATCACAGCACCCGGGGACCAACTCCAGATCTGAGCCAGTGCCTTGATCTAGGGCACTGACTGGAGAACCTAGCACATGTTGAGGGAAACCGGAGCAAACCCACGAAAACATGGGAAATGGGAAATACAAGAACATACAAATTCTACACAGAAAGGCCCAGAATGACCTGTATTCAAACCCAGAACCTTCTTGCTGTGAGGCCACAGTGCTAACCATTGGGCCACCATGTTTCAACTTGCCAAAATTGGATTCATACACACCGTACCTGCGCCAGGCGCTTCACGCTTAGATCATTAAAATAGGGCCAAATGTGTTTGTGGTATCAGAATGTGATTTATTTTTGCAATAGTGATTCAGTGTCTTGCCATTTAATATTTGTTTTTCTACATAGTTATTGTCATTGAGTGACATGAGAGTAAGCATTGACAAACCACATGTGCAGCTCCACAGGGTTTCATCTCCAAAATTAGAAGGTGTAAAAGCAGCCTTACACCAGCCTAATCTCTTAAAAAATGTGAAATCACCAATGGGTCTGAAGATGTAAATATCTACTCTGTGCACCAAAGCGAGACAACTAAGCTTAAAATGAAAGGTCATAATTACTACTCAATATTTATCAAAGGCCCACCTGGAAACAAGTTAGCGGTCTGACAGTGATAGTAGCGTGCTGGTAGATGCCAATGGCTAGGCCAGTTCAGTTCCTTGCTTTCTGCCATTGGTTTGAATGTGTAATTGTAAATTTCCTAGGATAGAAGCGCTATAAGAATTCAGGCCATCTAACAAGAAATCATGTAAACCTCACATTTTTCCTGATAATTTCCTCTACTACAGGCTTAGGTGTTTACTGCTTGGCAAACAGCCAATCACAGTGCACTGGGCCAACAGACCAGCCCCTCTTCGCATCAAATTTGTGCCATCTGCCTTAATTGCCAAAAGCTTTGGGCATGTGTACTGTCGTTCTCCAACACTCAGTGCACTATCCCCACATAGTGGCCTTTTCAGCTAAGCACAGGTATTAGCCTGAACTATTCTATCAGCCACTGACCTTTAATCAATTAATACCAGCATCAGTCCGAAGATGAGAGAGAGAGTTACAGTGGTGCTCAAAAGTTTACATACACATGCTTAAGTTGACTAAAAAGAGGAATAAAAAAATCATGTTTTGGAAATTTATTTTAATACCTAAATTAAAAAATGAGGTAAAATCCAACCTTTAAGGACACCAATTTTCTTTGTGAATGAATAACGTATTGTAAATAAATAAATGTTCTTATTTAAAATACAGGGGTCATAAGTATACATACCCCTATGTTAAATTCCCATAGAGGCAGGCAGATTTTTATTATTAAAGGCCAGTTATTTCCTGGATTCAGGATATTATGCATCCTGATAAAGTTCCCTTGGCCTTTAGAATTAAAATAGCCCCACATCATCACATACTCTTCACCATGCTTAGAGATAGGCATGGTTTTATTTCAGTTAGACTAATACCTGGTTTGATTTGCATTGAGAGATGATTTTATAGAAAGTATCCCATGCCTATCTCTAAGCATGGTGAAGAGTATGTGATGATGTGGGGCTATTTTAATTCTAAAGGCCAAGGGAACTTTATCAGGATGCATAATATCCTGAATCAGGAAATAACTGGCCTTTAATAATAAAATCTGCCTGCCTCTATGGGAATTTAACATGGGGTATGTATACTATGACCCTGTATTTTAAATAAGAACATTTATTTATTTACAATACGTTATTCATTCACAAAGAAAATTGGTGTCCTTAAAGGTTGGATTTACCTCATTTTAATTTAGGTATTAAAATAAATTTCCAAAACATGATTTTTTTATTCCTCTTTTTAGTCAACTTAAGCATGTGTATGTAAACTTTTGAGCACCACTGTATCTCACACACAGCTGAGAAGTTTTATGGAATGTGGCAGGAAGGATTTTTTTAGTAACGATCCGTGCAACATCGAAGGTGTCAGAGCCTCTTAGAGAAGGTTCTCCTCCATTGAATTTCCTATGATCTAACTTTAGTTGCAGTTTGCTCTCTCTCTCTCTCTCTCTCTCTCTCTCTCTCTCTCTCTCTCTCTCTCTCTCTCTCTCTCTGCAAGTTTGGTTGGAGTGCAGCTGTTGTGTCTGTAGTGGAAACTAAATTTAGTGAATTTAGGCAAGCAGCTTAACTCATCCTGACTGTGTCGCACCATATGATTTCCTCCTGGAAGCTCCTTGAGGAGGCAAAGGGCCGGCAAGTCACACATCTGCCAAGCTATGTAATCAGATAGAGCATCATTTTAAATCCTCTGACTGAACAGGTTGTAAGTTTAATGTTAAGATGATCCACAGTAATTGGTGAAGGGTAACTGATAATGTAAATATCTGATTAGTATCTGGCTCCATCTAGTGGCTAAAACAAATGTTTCAAAGAACACAGCCGCAGCATTTCAGGTTTGGCTGAATAATGAGGCATGTAAGATAGTGGGATGTAAATGCTTTCAAAACATCATTTGGAAACAACTGGAACCAGTACTAAATAAATTCTTAGATTTTGTTCTGTAAGCTACTAATTTAATTTTTTGTTGGGTCTCAAATGTGTAAAAAAAAATACTTAAGAGAAAATGACATGTATTTCTTCAATTATGTAAGACTTGTTGTAAAAATAAACATTCAATACTGCCCCAAATTGATTTCCTGTTGCAGTGTATGTGCATGACATCATATGACAAGAAGTTAACAAAGGTCCAGGCTGTTGCCTAGCAAATTCAATTCCATTGAAAATATAATACTCTATTGTACACCATGACATGCTTTTGGAAGGTCCAGAAAAGCTAGTAAGTGGACCTTGAGTAAAGATGTTTTTGTCAAAGGATTTCATTATATTTTCAGAAAATGTATTAACAACATTCAAGTTTCATTCCAGAGACCCACTCTTATTTACAGTGGGGCTCAAATGTTTGGGCACCCCGGGTAAAAATTTGTATTAACGTGCATAAAGAAGCCAAGAAAAGATGGAAAAATCTCCAAAAGGCATCAAATGACAGGTTAGACATTCGTATAATATGTCACAAAAAGTTAGATTTTATTTCCGTCATTTACACTTTCAAAATAACAAAAAACAAAAAAATGTTGTCTGCTAAAGTTTGGGCACCCTGCAGAGTTAATACCTTGTACTGCCCCCTTTGGCAAGTATCACAGCTTGGAAACGCTTCTTGTAGTCAGCCAAGAGTCTTTCAATTCTTGTTTGAGGTATCTTCGCCCATTCTTCCTTCCAAATGTCTTCCAGTTCTTAGAGATTTCTGGGCTGTCTGTCACGCACTGCTCTTTTAAGGTCTATCCATAGATTTTCAATTATGTTGAGGTCAGGAGATTGTGAAGGCCATGGGAAAACCTTCAGTTTACGCCTCCTAATGGAAATCCACCGTGTGTGCCCATGGCTTATTTCTTTATTCATTCAATTCAATTTTATTAATAGCATCAAATCATAAGAAGAGTTATCTCATGACACTTCACATAGATAAAATAGGTCCAGGCTATACAATGTACAAAAACAGGACCTGGTTCGGACTTTCAGGTCGTATTCCAACTGTTTTGCAGAGTGTATTGTCATATATGACTCCATGTTGCCCCTTACAGACAACCCCCTGCTGTCTGCCAAAGTGTCCGTGACAGTCACCGTCCTGGATGTTAACGAGTTCCCTCCTGAGCTGGCGGTTCCTTCAGATACCTTTGTCTGTGAAAACTCCAGAGTGGGACAGGTAAACTTCAGTCTTAAAACGATATGCTGATTGTATGTTATGAAAAGCAGGAACACTAACCAATCAATCATTCAGACACTTTTCATACAAGCAAATGTAACACAAAGTGTCACAGACAGATCTAGACACATAACACATAATATCCCCCCGTTTCTTTTCACCCATCCACCCCTAAAGCGACAAAAAAAATAAGAACTTCATTAAAAACCAGGAACCGAGCTGAACCAAAATGCTGTGGACCACTTTTATTACTGGTTAATTATTGGTATTAAGTGGCTACTCTGGGTAATAAATACGTATTATTTTGAGATCTTAGTTACCTCATGTCATATTCAACACTCTTCTATGATCAATTGATTTAAAATCCTTAGTCTTGCATTGCTAGACCTTTCTCCACAGCGCTATATCATTAATCAGATACAGAAAACGCAAGTTCGTAACTTTGGGTAAAGCATGGGAGGGTGGGGGGTTGGGTTGAGCTCTCCCCTTTTGAGCAACATCATTCATCATCATTTTTGAATATCAAACACTTAATTTCCTGCATTCTGGTGAATATTTCTGCAACAATATGTGCCTTTTCTGCTTCAAGCTATGGTGCAAACATCTTTATTTATGTATTGGAATTATAATTTTTTTCTTCTTTTTTTGGGGTTGCACTAGGTTGTAACCTACCCATCCCCCCTGTAAATTCTGTATATAAAACGTAACAACACACTCCATCGGATTTGAGGGAGGGGAGAAATTATATTTTCCTGCCAGCCAAGGGACTTGAACCAGCAATATTTAATTAACAAGCCACCAACTATTCTGCATGGGCTGATTCACTGTGCTAAGCCGAGTGTGTTCACTCCCTGATCAGGTGATCCAGACGGTCAGCGCTGTGGACAAGGACCTTCCTCCTGTCGGCCAGAGGTTCTTCTTCAAGTCCCCCAAAGAGCTTCGCAACAGAAACTTCACTGTTCGAGATTTTGGAAGTAAGTAAGAGAGGGATTGTAAGGAAAGAAGTAGATGGTCACAAACTGTTTTGTGAGAACAGAAATCCCTTGCTTACCAATTCCTAACCTCGCAGAATGAAGACTCTCCCTTGCATCTGAATGTTATTCTGGGATGGTCAGCTTTTACAAATCCTCCTTTGACATTTCCTTTTTTTAGCTGCAACACCTCATCAACAAGCATTGTTATATTTTTGTATGTTTGTACGTATACAGAAGCATCACGTCTGATAGAGTCTGACACACTGGCCTTCAGCCACCAAGAGGAACTGGAGCGTGTGTGTGTGTGCGTGTGTGTGTGTGTATGTATGTATGTGTATGTGTGTGTGTGTGTGTGTGTGTGTGTGTGTGTGTGTGTGAGAGAGAGAGACAGGAACAAGGCGCCTTAATGGTCTCTACCTTGTCAGGGTACATCTCCGTCCAGCGGGGGGAAATGGATCTTTTCTGACACACACACAGTGTAGTTTGGAAGCTAGAATCATCCTTTTAAACACCATGTTCTTGGCATCATACAGCTTCCTGTGTGTTGGAGAACAAAGAGAGCGTGCCACATGACGGCTGCCATGAAAGAATCTCTTTTATGTAACAGATATTGTTAGGTATGGTTTTCTTTCTTTAAAGAACCGGTGCTGAAGTGACACATTTAAAAGGGAGCCAAACTGTGTGACTCTGTGTGAACCGATACTTACCTAACGAATATATTTATCCTCACCCTGCCCCTCCTGTTAAAACTCAGCCCCCCCCCCCCCGGAAACCACAGCCTAATTTCAATTGAAAGTAATGTTAAAAGTGGAAATGCCAACACAATAATTTGAAATATATAATCGCAGAGTATATTTTGGTTGGTTGTCTTGCTTGTAATAAAATGTTATTTTTTTCTACATGTTCAAAATAAACACGTGCGTTTGAATTCTTGGTATATTAGGGTTGAGGTTGGTTTGACAGTGAAAATAATGACTGTCTGTGACATTGGGGTCATTGTTGTAACGTCACCCTCTGTTGGTTTCCAGACAACACCGCTGGCATTGTGAGTCGACGCACAGGCTTCCAGCGGCAGCTGCAGGAAGTCTATGTTCTTCCTGTCGTGGTTGAAGACAGTGGTTACCCTGCACAGAGCAGCACAGCAACCCTCACCATCCGAGTGTGTTCCTGCGAGACCGGAGGCTCGCTGCTGACCTGCTCGGCCGAGGCCATCTTCCTGCCCGTGGGCCTCAGCACTGGAGCTCTGATGGCTATTCTGCTATGTGTAGCTCTGCTGATTGGTAAGCTAATCCTTCTTTGGTCACATAACTACAACATAACAATAAGATGATGTTGGGTAAGTTACTTCCAAATTGTAATACATTATATCTCACTAGTTACTGTCATTTTAGAGTAATTAGTTATACTGCAATATTACTGTCTCTGAATCACAATGCTTTAAGCTACTTTACTTTTGAATTACTTTTACTAACAGAACAGCAGAAGTATGACTTGGCAGTTAGCTTGTAAAATTCACCACAGGATTAATAGTCTCATCTTTATCCAATAAATCGTAATTTATTCTTAAAATGTGTGTGTGTGTGTGTGTGTGTGTGTGTGTGTGTGTGTGTCAGTCGCGGGGGGAACTGAGCAGCAGAGACCCGACAGGATTAAAACGGCAGCAGCTTTCAGCGACTTGATAGTGAAAAAGCGTTACAGCGTACATTGATGTTGGCAGGACAGTCTGAAATCTTTGTTTTATTTTGTCTTTCGCTGTAAGTTTTGTTGCTAAATGTGAGATGTTACACACGGACAAGGTCACAAGGATTTTCACCCGTTCTCACTCCCGCTTGGTCATTGGCTCTCAGAGTCACATACTGATAGAAAGTCTGGCACGTGGGACTGCCGGGATTGGTTGAAGTCACAGAAAACTCAGGGTATTGGTCACAATTGCAGAAAAGTTGGAAGAAAACTATTAAACTCATCAAAAATATGTACTGAATTAAAAGTGAAAGTAGGAGAAAAAAATAATACTCGAGTAGAGTACAGATACAGCCTTTTAGTACTTAATACAGTAGTGAAGTAGTTTGACTTCGTTACTATACATCTCTGGCTTTTCAGTTTTGTTGGAAAGAGATATAACATAGTTGCCGTCTGCAGTAAGTTATAAAAAAGTATTGACTTGAATCATTGCTAAAAATATATTTAGAAATATATTTTAAAAAGAGTTGCAAAAAAAGTCACAATAATAAAATGATTTTTTTTCCACCCCTTACTCACTGTGACAAATATTTTTGGTTGTTTTTGCTGACTGCAACGCACCTAAAACTAAACACTGTGTATGCACATTAA
Source organism: Percina caprodes (assembly GCA_013375575.1). Classification (NCBI taxonomy): domain Eukaryota; kingdom Metazoa; phylum Chordata; class Actinopteri; order Perciformes; family Percidae; genus Percina; species Percina caprodes. Next base: position 52,760 of record JABXJD010002197.1, read on the forward strand.
GCTGTACAAATAACAGGTGGCATCAGTAATGTTACCCATTGTAGACTGCCATTTAGATGCCTTGTGTTTGGCAATTTGGCCGTCGCCATCTTGTTTTCATTTTTCAATCAGACTTGATGATTTACGGGGGATGTTGTTGTGAATGACGGTGTTGTTTGTGGTTGCAATGGCACTTGCGCTAAGCTAAACGCTAAAGAGGGAAAATTGCTGCTTATCAACCCTTCTGAAGCGAGTCATCCAGTGGAGATTTACCGGGCACCATTCATCTGCATGTACGGCAGAACAGAAAATGGCCAAACTTTCCCTTAAGTTACCAGCTAGCTATCGGTAGCTCACTAGCTTAGTTGGCCAAACACTACGTTGTCTGGTCGTGTGAATGTTTTACATAATGATTCATGATTGCGGTTTATATAAAAGGCACAGAACTTTCTATAGACTGTCTGTATTTCCCCAAAACAAGGTCAGAAAACAAGCACCTCAAAGGAGAAAATGTAAGCTATACGCGTTTTGGCAGTTCTCTACGAAAGTGCACAGAACTGATTCAGTGACTGGCCTGGAAAAACCTATTTGCAAACTTGCAAATTCAACTTCCTGACTTAACCTTTCGCTCCTTATCAATATGTTCCTTCACCAATGTCTGGTATTTCACTCAAATGCTTCCTCTAGCCTCTCTTCCCATGGGGCTGTCATCTACAACATGACATTCCTTGTGCTTTTAGACCAGATAAGTAAATCTGCCTTGAGAGATGTAACGGTAATCCCCCTGGGGTAAGATGAGGCGTCCTGTGACGTCAGCTCTCAGCCATCTCCCCCCCCCCCAAGTCTGTTGCTGCTCCCAGCAAGCCGCTATCGTTGGTACCAGCCACACTCTGACAAAGTAAATGAATGCCTTTCTGTTTTGGCCTAATCTTCCTTGGCATCCTCCTCCAGCTCTGATGTTGTATTCCTGTCAGGACCCTAACACGCTTCTATCTAAACCTTCCACCTGTCAGTGCTCACATGAAGTAGTTTTTCTCCCAACCCTCGCAACTTTATTCTCTCTTCCTTCTTTTACCTTCTCAGTTCTACCCATACTGCTGCTACCTCCCTCCCCAATCAACTTGGTTGCTTCAGAATATGTTTCACCTTTTTCATATGGGCCTGTTACAAGCCCAGCAACAGTTTTTTCCAGTACCATATCTGTGTCATTGTCAAACACAGAGCTGTTTTTGTCTACTCTTGTGCCACTTAATCCTCTGCTTGTCCATCCCTTCCCCCCCTCCCGTGCCTTTACTGTGGTTTAAGTGTCGGTTTGGTCCTCTGTATCACCAAGATCTTGCCTTGTGTATTTTTCTTGTTTCTTTTTCTTTATTTGGGTTGTTAGTCAATGCCATCTCAAAGCACTTTTGGAGACTTTGTGTAACATCTCAAAAAGCTTTAGTGCGTTACTTTTTTCATATTAATGAACAGCCGTTACATTCAAGCCATTGCCAAATGAGTTGATACAAAGCTAATTAAGACTAACAGCTTGTGACAAGGTTGCCTTTGTAGCCTTTTCACTAGGCTCTGCTCTAAAAATGAATACTGTTTTGTGTCTGTTTGATTCTTAATTTCGCTGTTATGTTGCAGGTTATTGTTTGTCACTATTATTTGACATAGGCCTGTTTGGCAGGTTCATGGGTTTGTGGTGTTTTGCTGTGGTTCTGCCTGTGATGTGGGGGGTAGATCAGGGAGAGTGGATGCAGGTTTGCCTCATTAGGTCCTTTTTGTGGGGAGGTGTTGGGCAAGCCTAAGGTGTCGAACAATAGGTAAGATAGTTATGCAGTAATATTTAGGGTGCCTATTGTAGTGGGTGCACATATATATGTATAACTAGTAATGTCAGCAGTAGCTGATCTATCCAGTTGTAATGTTTTGAGAAACACAAGTGTTAATGTTGCTTGCTCAGGTTAGCTAACCCTATAATCACCTGTGGAGGTGGTATGGTCCGATTAGGGGAGGCTGGGTTAAAAGGGCATCAGATGAAGGTGAAAGAGAGTCTGGAGAATCTTAACTTGCTGAGTTATACAGCTACACAGTATACAGAGAACTATTGAGAAAGTGAATTTGTATTTGTTTTTTGGAAGTCTTTTTGTTGGTTGGCAGTGTGCCAGATGATGAATGACTGTAAATTAATCAGCCGTTTTCACCACAATCCACGTTCGCTGTCTGCTGTGTTTTCATCCCATCACCACCCAACCTTAGTGTGTCCCTGTCCCCGCCATCCTGTCTGGACGTGGGCTGCAAGGCCCATTTTTCGCACAGCTCTGCACAACTCTCTCTGTTTCTCTCAGCATAGCTGTGTTTAGAAATTGTTGTCTGGCGACTTTCTTAGTGAAGATAATGACCTCTTCTGAAGAGTCCATTGTGTTTTTTTTAATCCTCCTTGGCTACTAGTAACTGCGTTGAGTAGGGGTGGGGGGGTATGCACGATTATGCAAGGCTTGTGTCCTGTGGATGCAACAACAGTTATGTTATCACTACTTAGAAGTCCTCATGGGGGTGACAGAAACTATGCACTTTAGCTTTAAATTCCACAACAGCTTTGTACCTTTTAAATTAAAGCTGCCTGTAAGCACTTTAAAGAGCACCTATTAAACTCCTTTTTGGTGTCATATTTGGACTCTTGGGGTCTACGAGAATAGGTTTACATGCTTTGATGTTCCAAAACACATTTCTCATGCTGCCCATTGCTGCAGCGCCGAACATGAGCAGAAATCTTGCTTAAACACATCTGAAATATTCCAGGGGTTTATTAATTCATTAAAATGAATGAATGTGTCATGCAAGTAAATAATTGTCATGTGCACATTTAAGGAGGTTACAAAATGAAATGATGCCTAGGCTACATGTGTGCTGACTCAGAGATAATTAGAAAAGTAGTAAATAGATGAAAGCAATACAGAATGCCTAAGAGCCTTACTGCAATATATTCCATTATGTTTTTATATTTTCAATTGTCCCCTATGTTTCCCTTTACATAAAGATATTTCATGCATACATTGATTCAGAAAAAGGTAGAAATAGGTGAATAGAAATTAACCCGAATGCAGGAAATGATGAGTTTAATGTTAAAAGGACCCTCCACATCATAAGTCACCACACAAATCTGTAAACAAAACCTTGGCCTTTGGGTTGGGTCAGTTTTGATTAGTCCAAATGTTGGTGCCATCTAACTAACATCTACAAACTGGCCAGCTTAACTAAGCCAATTAGTAGTTTTGCATTGCATTCAGTTTATTTAAATGAGTCCGGGCTAAGCCCCGAACCTCCTCAAGTCCTAGAAAGGCCCATGAATTGAGGTATTTTAAAGAGGAATGTGGGCTAGCCATTTTTAAGCAGTTGAGAAAAAAGTGTTGTCTGTGGAAAGGAAAGCTCCATTAGGAGTGAAATGTGTTACACATTTATTACATGCACAAAAACTATATAACACACTTAAATATGGGAAGCATCCAAATAAAAAAACAATATGGGCTCTTTAATCTAATAGCAAATATTGTGTGCAGTGTCTATTTTACTATAACTTACCCTGAAGTGTTCCCAACTCAATATTGCATAAGTGCATTGTTAACTGGTTTTACAGTGAATTTTTTATGAGAGAATTTTGGGATGACTAACTGCACCTTAACATTACACATTTCTGAAAATAAAAGAAAAAAATCTTTTATCCAGATTATACTTTTAAGTGTGATAACCTTTATATTATTTCTGTAGTTTCTGCTTAAACTTTAAATGTTTCTGGCTTGCAGCTGATGATGAGGGGAGTCATTTGGCCAGTCAATTAATGCATGTGATGTAACACTAGAGGGCGTAAGTAACCCATCACAAGCATCTAATTATCACAGGAAGGTGTTGAAGTACTCTCTAAGTGTTTCCTTCTTTTTCCCTCCTATCACAGCATATAATTCTTGCCTCTGAAACAGAATTGTAGTTACATAACTACTTGTTTAACCGCAGTGAAAACACAAAAGGCCACATGTACACAGCTGACATTGGGTGTCTGAATATGTATGTGCATGCGTCTCGTTTATGTGTGTCTTACACAGATGAAGCAGACTATGAAATGAAAGCAATGTGAAAGCAGTTCTTTATCCTGCTCTCACAACGGATTCACCCGAATCATGAGATCAGCATGCAGGTCTCTGCCTCTGTCTGTGTGTGTGTGTGTGTGTGTGTGTGTGTGTGTGTGTGTGTGTGTGTGTGTGTGTGTGTGTGTGTGTGTGTGTGTGTGGACTGACTGTAAGCATGTCATCAGAGAATAATCGCAGCTTCCCGAGGACATTGTGCCTTCTTTATTGGTGTCCTTTGAGCGAGAGGATAGCTAAAAGAGGACATAAAGAAGAAGAAAGGAGGATGGGCTAATAGCTGCTAATACATAACATCCACCTCTTTTCTTTCCTTCTTTCTCTCCTCCTCTCCACCTCTTTTCTCATGCATATGAGAATTCCCCCATATATTTACTGTATATCAGGATAGCAGTGTAGCACTTTGCTGTAGAGGCAGAAGGGTCTTGAAGGCAGGGCAGAAGAAATCCTGGCAGTATTACTATGTTAACGTGTGCCTAAAATGACACATCTAAATAGTTTATTTTGCCAAAGAAGATTCCCTGGAAAGGGTACAATGGGAATGCCAGTGCTGGTACATAACAGAACAACAGGAGAGATTTTAAAGCTTTGTGCCTTCCTAGGGAATGCCATCTTCTATTGTGTTTTATCAACTTAACTGTTAGCTTTTTACCTTCTGGGCAAAAACCCAAGTGGGTGCATCAGGGACAACCATGCCAAAAGAAAAAAAACATTAAAACAAATCCTGACATAGAAGGCCATCAAGACAAGACTCAATATTTCTTGAGTAAACAAAAATATAAGAAAATAGTGAAAAATGTGTAACTAACAGTTTAAAACCCAAACATAGCTAGTATAATGGTGCATGTCCATTACATGGTACCTGCATGGCACTAGACTTTAGTTATCATTAGGGATAGGATTTATAAAGCACTGGTGCTTCTTGTGCACAACTAAGTAAAATCAAGAATAAAGATACGGACATACATAAGAAAATATATGCACTGTAAAAAAAGCCACAACATTTTGAACAAAATATATTAAACTTAGGGTACAAGTGGCTGACGTCTCCCTTAGAGATCGGGTGAGAAGCTCAGTCCTCCGAGAGGAGCTCGGAGTAGAGCCGCTGCTCCTTCACGTCGAAAGGAGCCAGTTGAGGTGGTTCGGGCATCTGGTAAGGATGCCTCCTGGCCACCTCCTAGGCCCAGGCACGCCCAGCTGGGAGGCCTCGGGAAGACCCAGGACTAGGTGGAGAGATTATATCTCCAACCTGGCCTGGGAATGCCTCGGGATCCCCAGTCGGAGCTGGGTGATGTGGCTCGGGAAAGGGAAGTTTGGGGTCCCCTGGTGAAGCTACTCCCCACGTGACCCGGTACCGGATAAGCGGACGAAGATGGATGGAGGGATGGATGGACGGATATTAAACTTAGACAAAAAAACTAAAAAAAAAAATATATATTTTAGGTAAGGATTTAAAACGACTCCTGAGAAAGAGAGTTAAAGCACAGCAGCTCTGAGTGTAAAAGCTGATTAATTCACCTTTGACATTGTATCAGGATTTCGACACAGTCAGAGAGGTGTTCTCTAAGAATCCGAGGCTAGACTTAGACTTCTCTTCATTAATCCTTTTGGGATGATTCCCGCAAGAAATTGAAATTTTCAGCAGCAGTTTTCTGCAAAATACATTATAGAGAGAAAAAACAGTGTAAAGATAACAATAATCATAACAATAAAAGCTTTGGCTATAAAAAGACATTTACCATAAAATATGAATTATTAGCTACTTTTAGGCTTACGTATAAAGGCTCAAAGGGTTTCCAAACTTTGGGGCCAGACTTTGCTGACCCTCAAGGGTTATTAGCATGACCTTAAAACCAATCCTATAAAGTTAACAAAAGGACAATATAGGTGACTCTCTGTCACTTAGTCTAACCTTAGTCTAGTAAAAAAAAGGGCTGCAGCTCTCTGGGCGACAGCTGTTGGAGTTCTAATAAGCCAAGCGTAAAGAACTGAGGCATACATGACCTTTTTTCCAGATCAACAAAGAGGCAAAGTTGAATATTGGAGGTCTGTAAACTGTAAAGCCCCTATTCTAATCCAGTACTACTTCTGAGATTAAACTAATTGACTAAAATAAGGATATTAATTATTATATTTTTATTTATATTATTCTAACTATTTTGCAAGTAGTGAGTTTGAGTTTTTTTCGTCTTAAGGCGCCTTAGTAGCTCGACAAGCCTGAACCACATCAAGATGTTGGGTCTGGGAACTCACCACGGTTGTATTTCAAATTCCCTCTGCACACAATAGGATAGCGCTACAACCAACCAGAGCAACGCTGGTTGATGGATTAAACCTTTGCCGTATCCGGTCCGCCAAACTCCGAACACATCTTCCTTTTTTAAGAATGACTTGAGTGCTTAACTCCAAGTCTTCCAGAGTCGCCAAAAACATAAGCTTGTAGCAGCAACCATCTTTGTTTTCAAGTAGCAAGGAACCGTCGCAACTCCAATTGCCGTCCTTATGTTAAGCCCGCCCACCGACTCTATACACGATGTGATTGGTCTGACTAGAGTTTGGTTTTTCCAGCTAGCAAGCCAATGGAGAGTTGCTAAATTGACCTTAGCGGCAAATTCTAGTGTCTAGATATCTAGGCTATCACCTCAGTAGAGTTGG
>JABXJD010001227.1:0-102465 GCA_013375575.1 Percina caprodes
TATATATATTTTTATTTTTATTTTTATTATTACATATATATTTATCTGTTTCTAGTCTGTAAAGCGACTTTGAGCTTGGGAAAAGCGCTATATTAATTCAATTTATTATTATTATTATTAACCACTCTGAACTCACATATGCACTGACCTCACTTCACACCTAACCCCGGCCCCGGCCTTTATTCTTACCACCTACTGTCCAATACTTAATATATAATACTTTAGAAGATTGTGTCATTTAATTGCAGTACAATATTTATATATTTATTACTTTGACAACTGGAAATTCTGTGCAATTTCTTTACTGTGCAATATTTAATATTTAATATTTAATTTCATTACAGTTCAATATGTAATATTTAATCATTTAATGTCATTACTGTGCAATATTTAATCCCTTTGACAACACTGCAAATTCTGTGTAAATTCACATTTAATATTTAATACTTCTGATACACCGTAACTGCAATTTCATAACTGTAATATCATTATTTTCACACTGCGTATACAAACCATATTTATCTTTCTTACTATTTTATAAAGTATACGTATATAGTCGTTTCAGCAACTGTGCACCTCGCCCCCCCTTTTTCTTTTGCACTACTTTATTTTTTCTTCCATGTCATATTCTTCTTTCGTATCTTGATGACACTGGAAAGGAGTTGCTTCATTCTCATTGCAAAGGTATTGCACATAAACACATAAACCTTTTGTGATTATAAGCCAATTGACACAGGATGCATGCTAATGCCAAGTTTAATAGGACTCGTTGACAGAAGGGCAGAAAAGAAATCTGTTCTGTATGCCTGCCTACGCACTGAAGTTGCAGTAGTGTAAAGTGGTTATCTGTAGAATCCCACATTGTTCAGTGTAATGCAACACTACAGACTAATGAATGGCATTGGTTCTGCCCAACTAGCATCTCAAACTTATAGTCAATTTTAACCTACAAAGTAGAAAGAAGTCTCTCTTCCATCTTTCCATCCCTTCACCTCTCTAATTCCTCTATGTATTATATCTATCCCATTCTTTCCCTCTCTTCTTACACCAATATCTTTAAATTCGTTACCTGGTTACCATAGGGTTTTTCCTGCAAACAGGACCAAGTTTGGGGCCGTTGTCCGCCAGATGCTCGTACACTACGTTTCCCACAATACAGTTGGCAGCCTTGAGGAAAGAAGAGAAGGAAAATATTGAACACTGACTGATGCATTATGTATTTTGGGAACCCTCAACATGTCTCCAAGTCCACATTTTGTGCAACTACTATGCAGAATACACATGTCCTAAGACTTACAGTATAAGACAGTAATTTTATTTTGGTAGTTAAAGGTAATAAATCTAACTGACATGAGACATTTCCAGTATCTGTAACAGCATTTCGCTCCTGACACCACTGAGAACCTGAGGTGTCAGGAGTGGTTCCAGCTGGCTCTCATGTGCACACGGTTGCTCAGACATCTCTGACCTTACTGTAGTGCTGGGTTACATCATGCTGTACATTTGCATTCTAATTAGTATTATTTATGTAGGTGCATGGGTTAAAGTGGGATCTGGCAGGTGCGGGAACCCTAAGAACAGCCGCGGACAAACAAGGCCAAATGCTTAGTATTTAAAGTCTATTTTTAAACGGAGTCCGAAGCAGTCCCTCCACATAAAACACACCGGTGCTACATTCACACCCAGCAAATGTTTTAAAATCTGTCTGGAGCAGCATTATAATGAAGGTAACAGCCTATTGAGTCTAAATTAGCCTATCAACATTCCTAGTATGTCTAAATGAGCTTTTGGTTATGGTTATGTTTGTTGCCATTTTTATTGCCCTTTTTTAGCAAATGCAGTGTGCTTGTTCTTGTCTTTCAATATGATTTTTTTTTGGATTTTGGGTTTGTAATCCATAGCTAGCCTACAGAAACTCAAGACCGCTATTAGACTAGTAGGATATGACACATATTTTAGTTGATTGAAATGTTACGTAAATGGAAAATATAAGAATGACTCCAAATAGTTTCTTTTCAAAGCCACAGGTAGTCACTGGAGAGGGGCTGAAGAGCTGCATGTGGCCCCGGAGCAGCAGGTTCCAGACGCCCGGTCTAGCTCAACTAAAAACACCGGATCTGCAGCACGTTGCGTGATCTTCCCCTTTTCAACTGACGTTACCAGATAGTACGCGACTCTCCTGCTGTTCTTACAGACATGTGAACTCACCACAGGCCGCTGCCTTGTTCATGGACTCATGGCAGTGTACTGCTGAGACTGAACAGGGAAACACTGGAATGGATATTTGGCATTATTTAAAAAAACACTAAACAAAACTTTTTGGCCTGCTTTAACCCCTGCATAGGTGCCATCGGCAGTAACTGTTCGTACAGTACACACTCCCCTACCTGCTCCTGATGCTGGTGCACAATGTGGTGCTGTTCTTCATTCAGCTGGTTCACTCGCTGTCTCAGCCAACCACAGCACTCCTCAATGTGGTCTGGGAGGAGCTAATGGAAAGAGAAGTATCATAAAACATAAATAATACCACTACTGTACATTCTGCAAAGTGCTACATACATATTGTTTATTTTTCAATGTATTCGTTTTGTTTATTTCACACGTCATCATTGCATCTTTAAACACAATTTCAGGAGGTACAATGATCATATGCAGGCCACGTGAAATGGGAACCCCAAATAATCTACTAAAAGCTATTCGGAGGGGCCCGTAACAATAAACATACAACAAATAATATACCAACCAAAACCCATTGTACATCATTGTACACAGAAAGAGTCTGTTCACACTTGTTTCAATGTTAGGAAATTGCACTGGTACACAGAATTGTGTACTGGATGCATTCTTGATTTTGTAGTTTATGATTTATGGTTAACAATGGAATACCAACTGTAGTATCTAATGATTTGTAACTTGAATCAAGCGCTGTTCAAATTAAATACTGTTGATGTAAGGGGCTTTACATTAAGGGGGTTAACTGAATGTTATATCTTATATCTATGTTATATCTATAGCGTGTGTTGGAGAAAGTGTTATCTTTCTGTAATTTGAACAGGTATGATTTCTTTTTTGGTTTTTCGTGACCTAATTGGTCTCGAAGGGGGGAAATATGTAGTATCTAATGATTTGTAACTTGAATCAAGTTCTGGTCAAATTTACCACTGTTGATGTAAGGGGGTTTTCACTGTATTTTGGTCATGAGTTGGAGTGAACTTTGGAAGGGATGTTTGGGCTAAAAAGTGATGACTTAGTTGTGATCGTTGGTTTCCCAGGTAGTAAATCCTATATGTTATCTTACATGTGACCTAAACATATCCTATATCAAGTATGTCTAATGTATTGAAAGCTAGAGTGTGTACATCTGGCACTCTCCAAGCTTCTGCAGAGCTTGTAAATTGCAGCTGAATCTTTGATATAATAAACTTTATAATCAAGAAACAGTGTTGAGGCGGTTTTCTTTCGACGCATCATCCAGCATTGTTGTTCACCACACAACCACAAGCATAATCCTGCAGTCAACTTTAAAGTTGGCATGTTCAATGTGATCTGAAACTGAGTCATATGCTGTAACATTTTAAACTATATTGTGCCGATTGCTGAATGCTGATGTTCAACGTTCTTTTGTTTCATTGCATGGCAATGGTTCTACACATACAAAGTGGTTTGCTGATATTTTAGAGCTAGACATACTAGATTGCAAGTAGAAGAGAATAATATGAATTGAGTTAAAAGCATTGAACCTTACTAAATGGATTTATTAAGCAGGAATATACACTCACCGGCCACTTTATTAGGTACCCCATGCTAGTAACGGGTTGGACCCCCTTTTGCCTTCAGAACTGCCTCAATTCTTCGTGGCATAGATTCAACAAGGTGCTGGAAGCATTCCTCAGGGAGTTTGGTCCATATTGACATGATGGTATCACACAGTTGCCGCAGATTTGTCGGCTGCACATCCATGATGCGAATCTCCCGTTCCACCACATCCCAAAGATGCTCTATTGGATTGAGATCTGGTGACTGTGGAGGCCCTTTGAGTACAGCGAACTCATTGTCATGTTCAAGAAACCAGTCTGTGATGATTCCAGCTTTATGACATGGCGCATTATCCTGCTGAAAGTAGCCTTCAGAAGTTGGGTACATTATGGTCATAAAGGGATGGACATGGTCAGCAACAATACTCAGGTAGGCTGTGGCGTTGCAACGATGCTCAATTGGTACCAAGGGGCCCAAAGAGTGCCAAGAAAATATTCCCCACACCATGACACCACCACCACCAGCCTGAACCGTTGATACAAGGCAGGATGGATCCATGCTTTCATGTTGTAGACGCCAAATTCTGACCCTACCATCCGACTGTCGCAGCAGAAATCGAGACTCATCAGACCAGGCAACGTTTTTCCAATCTTCTATTGTCCAATTTCGATGAGCTTGTGCAAATTGTAGTCTCAGTTTCCTGTTCTTAGCTGAAAGGAGTGGCACCCGATGTGGTCTTCTGCTGCTGTAGCCCATCTGCCTCAAAGTTCGACGTACTGTGCGTTCAGAGATGCTCTTCTGCCCACCTTGGTTGTAACGGGTGGTTATTTGAGTCACTGTTGCCCTTCTATCAGCTCGAACCAGTCTGGCCATTCTCCTCTGACCTCTGGCATCAACAAGGCATTTCCGCCCACAGAACTGCCGCTCACTGGATGTTTTTTCTTTTTCGGACCATTCTCTGTAAACCCTAGAGATGGTTGTGCGTGAAAATCCCAGTAGATTAGCAGTTTCTGAAATACTCAGACCAGCCCTTCTGGCACCAACAATCATGCCACGTTCAAAGTCACTCAAATCACCTTTCTTCCCCATACTGATGCTCGGTTTGAACTGCAGGAGATTCTCTTGACCATGTCTACATGCCTAAATGCACTGAGTTGCCGCCATGTGATTGGCTGCTTAGAAATTAAGTGTTAACGAGCAGTTGGACAGGTGTACCTAATAAAGTGGCCGGTGAGTGTATAATGTATCCAAATTTATGGGAACACAAGCTCATCGAGGTACAATTAAGAAGAGGAAGGGCTTTGGCAGTGATCCAACCGCATGTTATTTTTAATTTTCATGAACTGAAGTAGCAAAACAGAAAACATCTTGAAAACATCTGAAATAATGCTAATGTTATTTAATCTTCATCTACTACCAACGTTAAGAAAACGACACTTGACTGGTTGTCAGACATGAATTAATGAAAGAACTCAAAGAACCACAAAAACTGTCACTTCTTACAAAAGAACTGAAAGTTTGAAAATAACAGTCATAGCTTGAAGTTTTGAAAACGGACCTGTGGGGTACAAAGGTCTCCAGAGCAGAGTCCATGTCCACTGTGCTGCCATAACGACGGTAATTTGGGTCCTGAATGATCCTCAGACCCTTCTTCCCCTCGGTCTTATTATGGTCTGGCTTGGTGCCTGAAAACACACACACACGCAAAAGGATCATTTAAGTCTGTTTTAGACAAAATGGACAGCAAGTGTTGCTGTCCATATATATATATATATATATAGAGAGAGAGAGAGAGAGAGAGAGAGAGAGAGAGAGGTTTACTCCTCTTTCATGTCTTCATGCCCAAAAGATATCTTAAAAATGGTTAGTTAATTGAATAGTTGACAACTAATTGATTAATCTTTACAGCTCTATCAGATAGAGTTTGATTGGAATCATTCATTTTAATGCTTCATGTTAGCCTGACAAGCCAGAGCCACATCAAGAGGCTGGGTCTGGGAACTCACCATTGGTGGAGCTCAATCCGAGGGGCGGGATAAAGGGTTGTCTTTCAGATTCCCTCTGCACGCAATAGGACAGCGCTTCAACCAACCAGAGCAACGCTGGTTGGTGGATTAAACTTTTGCCGTATTCCGGTCGGCAAAACTCTGAACACATCTTCCTTTTTTAAGAAAGACTTCAATGCTTAACTCCAAGTCTTCCAGAGTTGCGGCTAAAGCCGATTTGAAATAATAATAATAATTATTGATCCCCAGTGGGGAAATTACAATTTACACTCTGACAGACAGCTGTTGGCAATCAGCAGCAGCCAGTAGTACTACAGTAGTAGCAGGGAATTCACGCGGAACCGTTGCAACTCTGCCGTCCTTATGTTAAGCCCGCCCACCGACTCTATACTCGATGTGATTGGCCTGACCAGAATTTGTTTTTTTCAGCTTGTAAGCCAACGGAGAGTTGCTAGACTGACCCTAGCTGCAAATTACATGTGCTGCTGCTAGGGTGCATCTAGATTTCTAGGCTAGCTTCAGCTTTATTTTCCCCGTTTTACGGGGTACCTGAACACATCCTGTTTATGCACCGAGACTGCTGCCGAGCTGACATGTTTTTGAAGTGTTGCAACCATTACACAGTGTATATTGTTTTGCAGTTATTCATCAGTACCGACCCTTTAGTAGTAGGGTCCTGAACTGCTCCACAGCAACGTCCACTTTGACCTGGTAGAACTCCCACAGTTTGATCTGAGGATAGACGTCCTGCCACAACACACTACGGATGGCCTGAAAAACACACACACACACACACACACACACACACACACACACACACACACACACACACACACACACACACACACACACACACACAGACACTATTTCCACCTTCAATCACTAGGACAGCTTACAGCTTAGATATGAACGGTGAGAGAGAGGGGGGGGGCTTTGAATAAACCTCTACATATGGGTGCACACACTACCAGCTGAGCTACACAGGCGCGCGCAATAATCACTATTAATAAATTAGCCTTTTTTATTTTACTGTATCAACTATAGCTTTTATGGCCTGCAAAATGTTGTTGAAAAAAATGTACATTTAATATTAGCAATGAATCTCAAGGCTTGGCTAACACACCTAAAAGGTGTTACAATCATAAAGAGTACAGGAAGTAGGCTATAGCAGCTTTTTTTATTTACTCAATCATTGTATTCCCATGTTTTTTTACCTACCAACATTAGAATAAGGTAGTCTGGAATCCTACTGAAAGCATCCCCGCTTAGCTGTATTAATGATATTAAGTTGTGGCTTTCACAAAACTTTCTTCAAAAACTGAGTGTATCATCTTCAGTACTTCAGGCACGCCAAAGTTTGGGAGCTCTGGCTTCATACCTTAAGCCAGCTGTCAAAAATCTGGGGTTTACTTTTGATTGCAACAGGAAATTTGATAAGCAAATCAGCAATGTTGTTAAAATGAGCTTTTCCCATCTTCGCCTCCTGGCTAAAGTTAAGCCCTCCCTAACAGGCATGATCTAGAAAAGGCGATCCACGATATTATTAGTTCAAGGTTGGATTACTGTAATGCTCTTTATGGTGGTTTGAATCAAACCTACTTCTCACAACTTCAACTTGTACTAAATGCTGCTGCCCGTTTTTTTGACAAATACATCTAGACGTGCACACATCACTCCTGTTCACTTCCCGTTCTTCCTTCCCAGGAACATATTCCAGTTCCTCCATATAAAAATAACTTTGGTCAGAAATCTTTTTTCTATACATGCACCAAGATTTGAAATCACATCACAACACTATCATCCGTCACATATTTCAAAAAGGCACAAACAGCTCCTTCTTAACAGTTACACTTGCACACATTAATTCTCATGTATCGTCCAAGCCTTGTTTGCACTGTTTGTATTTGTCTAGCCCAGCTGATGTCTTGTTTAAATGTTTCTGTCCTTATGTGCCGAAACTGCATTGTTGTTTCACTTGTCCGAATTTGTCTAGTCCATATCGATGTCCTGTACAAATGTTTGTCCCGACGTGCTGCAACCACGTTCAATGTCGTATGTTTCTGCAGAACAGGAACCTGCTGAAAACCAGTTTTTAAACTGAGTCAGGACAGTTTATATTGTAATGTAATGTTACTTTTCAACTTTCCTGTATAGTAAATATGAATTAATGTTCTCCACACCCTACATTGGCTCCCTGTGCGTTTTAGAATTGATTTTAAGATTTTACTATTTGTTTTCTAGGCCTTAAATGGCCTGGCCCCGGAGTATTTGTCCGAGAGTTTAACCCTGCGTGAGCACAACCTGTCATTGCGGTCTTCGAATCAACTGGTCCCAAGTCCAGGTATAAACGGTGGAGTGGTCAGGCTTTTGCAGTTGTTGCCCTGAGACTCTGGAACAAGTTACCCCCTGATATTCGCACTGTTACAGATGTAAAACCTATCCGTTTAGAATGGCTTTTAATACGTAGTAGTGGTGTGACAATTTCCTTTCTTATTTCTATGTAACCTTTTCTGATTTTACTGTTTTCTATGTTTCATTCTTTTATTGTATGCTATGTTGTATGCTATGTGTTTTATTCTTGGTTTCTCACGTTAAGCACTTTGGATACCTGCTGGTTACTGTAACGTGCTATGTAAATAAATGTTGACTGATTGAGTACATCTAACATAAAAACACAAAATTAAGTGTTGTGGTCTTTGTCACATCTCAATAGAAATACATTAAGACTAAGGCCATGTTTGGACCAGGAAACAGAGATCCGGCGACCCCCGGAATATAGCATATATACATTTTTTTTCACAATTAAGGTTTTCCTTCAGATCGTTTATTAATCTCAACATTTCCAAGCGCAGTTGAAGGCCGCTTCATTTCACGGAGAAAGAGAGAAAGAATTGGCAGCGTGACATCGGGTTGCATTGAGTAGGTCTCAACTTTTCGCTGTAGGCCGCTGTATGTTTGTTTGGCTCCACCCCGCGCGACTCCCACCGCCGCAGGTTAAACACAATACCGCCATTTGAAATGAGTGGGCAGACCTGCATTTTCACCGCACCATGCAGATAGTGTGAATGCGAAATCTAATGCTGTCAAATGAATCCATAAAGCCCACAGGTTGTCACATGTGTATCCTCTACAACACAGTCATGAAGTGTGTCATGTCTACTCTTTCTATAGTCTATACACAGAGTTCAAAATTAGCACCATCTAGCTAGCCAAATGTTGGTAAAATATGCAAGTGGCTGGTAGTCAAAAGAAACAATGGTTTGCTATTGAGTGGCTGGTAACATTTGAACATTCACTCCCCATTTGGCTAGTAAACAAAAAAAATTATTTTGAACCCTGTCTGTACAGCTGTGCAGTGGGTGTCCAGGTGAATTGTGTCCCGTGTTTACTCACATTCAGATGGCTCTCGTTGGTAATATCAGCAGGAAGTCCTTTAGCTTCATAGCGTCCCTCTGCTACTCTGGTGGTTAAATGCCACAGAGCTCTATCTAAGACCCAGGCTGGTCGCAGGTGGGGAGAGTTAATCAGGTTGTACCCACACTCAGGATGTTCTTTGATCCACTCACTGTTAGCAGCTGCAAAAAAGAAGAAGAGGAACAGTGAATCAGAATCCCCACCATTTAGTGATTTAATTGTCTTAGGTACAATAGATGTTGGAACACATACTTGAAAATAGCCAGAAAGGAATCATCAAAAATGCTAACATTGGTCCCTAGATTGAATAGCACTTATAACCAAAACTCCAATGAAAAAGACATAATTGAATTGATAGTCTTCATTAAAAACCAAATTTTGAATTAGTTTTAAATTTTCGTTTAAGGCAGGGTTGGTCAGATTTCAAAGTAGCATCTCCTCGGGGCTCCGACCCATGCACAGACGTGCACGAGCACCCCTGCGGTGCTGGTTCAGAGCGGAGAAAGAACTTTACTTCATGGCTCATACCATGCCTCGTACTGAATGTTTAAAACAAACTTGACAACTGTTAGCGGGGCAAGGAGGCATGTCATTGGTTCTTTCCAAGCGACCCACGAGGCAGTGATAGGTGGGCATTTTTAAGGGATTACAGCAGCTACAGATGTCAGATCTTTTTCGCTTCTTTTTCAGAGCCCTTAAGTTATTTATTGGCTTCGTGGTTTAAAGACCATTTTAAACAATGTATAAAATAAGTTGTTGAAAATGAGTTGATGAAGGAAAGTGATTTGTATTATTTTTTTCTATTTCATTTTGAGATATTATGAAATTTAGACTTTGGACTTTAAATTAGGAAACTTTTGAAACACCTGTTAAACTAATCTCTGGGTAATGGTCACTTCCCCATCTCTCCTAATTAGGTCATTCTCATGTATAATGAGGTGCAGGGTGACCGCTTCGTGAGTTAAGAAGATAGATTTTTATAAAAGAATACCTTTCTGTTGTTATGTTCAAAGCCAACCAAGGATTTATGTTGTGACATGATAAATCTTGTATATTTGAATGAAACATGTGGATCTCAGCAAGTGCTTTTTCTTACAAACGAGTCCCAACCCTCCTCTAAAAGGCAACAAAGGATTATGTAAATGAGTGGAGTAGTCGCCATAACAGAAATAGTTGCTGCCTTTGATCATAACGTCTAATCATACAATACTATACACTACCGGTCAAAGGTTTGGGGTCACTTACAAATTTCCATACCGCTCCATTATTGACAGAATACCAGCTGATCTGAGTGGACTGATCTTTAATGTAATATCTACATCGCCCATTATCAGCAACCATTCCTCCAATGTCCCAAAGGCTCCTTCTGTTTACTAATCTGATGTGATTTTAAAAAAAATAACTGAGAAAACATGGGAGAACCCTTTTGCAATTATGTAAGCCCATAATCTGAAAACTGAAAACTGCTGCCCTGGTTAAAAAAACAATGCAACAGATCTCAGCTGGTATTCTGTCTATAATGGAGTGCAATGGAAATTTCTAAATGACCCCAAACTTATGACTGGTAGTGCACGTTCAGCAGCAGATCATGAACCAGCCCTATTTAGAGAGTTTAGAAAAGGCTACCATATGGAAGAAGAAAAAAAAAAGATCTACAGATAGACTGACAGTACCTTAACCACTCAGTCAGTCTAACCTTTTAGTCAGGCTCATTTTACTGCGTGACCTTTTCTGGGAAAGGAGGTGATAAGAGTAGATGAGTAAGCAAGGAGGACACGGTAACATAACTGTAGGAGAGCGCTCACTCTCGTGGGTTAGAGCTGCAGTGTCCTTTCAGTTACTTTCATGTTAGTGTGTTCACTATTGATCCGTAAGCTCGTCTCATTTAACGCATCAGCATGCTGAACCCCAGGGAAGAGTAGCTGCTACGGTTAAACATTAAGTCAAGTCTAGTCCCTCTGCTCTCCGGCTCAAAGCCAGTGGCCTCTTTAGTAATGGGAGGCTTGTTGCAGATTTAGCATGCTGCTCACACACACACACACTTCACAATGTGTGTGTATATGTGTGTGTGTGTGTGTGTGTGTGTGTGTGTGTGTGTGTGTGTGTGTGTGTGTGTGTGTGTGTGTGTGTGTGTGTGTGTGTGAGAGAGAGAGAAAGAAGGAGAGAGAACAATCTGTAAGACCTTTAAAACCTTAAGAGAGAAAGAAATTCTCTCTCTCAGGCTGCTTCACTGATGGATTTGAACACTTATTTTGCTGTTGAAGACTGAAATCAAACCAAACCGAATGAGGGCAAATCGCTCCAAGTTTACTAACTCACCAACTGATTTGGACCAAAACAAACGAACTACAGGTGTGAAAACGCCCTCAGTTAAACTGACCAAACTGCTCGGGTATGAAGGCAACCTAAATCATATTAGTATCCTTCTCTTTCTTTATGTATCCTTACTGCAGTTACATAGTTTCAGGACTCAACTTCTGGGAACAAAAAAGGTTTAATTTACCTCTGCAAGAGAAACTAATGTAAACTGTCTGTCAATATAAAATAAGGTTAATAAACGCTGTTAGACTGCACTATTATCATCAACATCAAGTGACCTAAAAGCCTGTTCAGCCCTATAAAAGTAAACGTATCATAAACGACAAGCACTGGAATATATTCAATTTAAAAGGTGCTCATATGAAATAGAAGTGGATACTTGAATATGTTACCAGTGAGATCATGGTCAGGTGTTGCAACTACTGTAAGAGGACCACTTACACTGCACACACTTGTATGATTATGTCATGTCTATATCCATATTAAAGCAATGGTTTATAGATTGGCCTTGATGGAAATCCAAGAACATTTTTATAATTAAGCAGGAACAATTTAATCTCCACTAAATGTTCTACTAAGTGTGTTGTATTTCAGTATGGTCTCCTCTATGCTTGGGTTGTAAACTAATTGGGAATAGGGCTGCAAATCACAACTATTTTCATTGTCGATTAATCTTTTTTTTCCTCGATTAATCAATTAGTTGTTTGATCTATAAAATGTCAAAAACGATATTTAGTTTACCGTCACAGAGAAGAGAAGAAACTAAAAACATTTCCAATTTTAGTAGCCGCAATCAGTGAATTTTGAAAATTTTGATTCAAACCAATTAATCCATCATTTGAAATACAGAGTGCATAAAGTCCCTCACCAGTATGATTATACACCACATCTGTGATACATAGCATGTTCCATTCCTTCCTTAACATCTGCACCAGCGCCCCCACATCTTCCCAGCTGTAGCTCTGACCAGCGGGGCTAAACTCGGGGTTAAAGTTGAGCTGGTCGGCCAAGGAGTAACAGGACCTGGACTCTCCTAGAGTCTGCAGAGGTGTGAAGTGGATCATGTTGTACCCTGTAAGAAAGAAAGAAAAACACACACACACACACACACACACACACACACACACACACACACACACACACACACACACACACACACACACACACACACACACACACACACACACACACAATTATTAAGTTGATGCATCATATTGTTTAATATTACTAATAATAATGTGAATCCCTTGTACCATCACACACACTGTCTCTAGAACATTAACTATACACATACACATACACATACACATACATACACACACACACACACACACACACACACACACCTGACTCCTTGGCTACTCTCAGTCTATCTGGCCAGTCGTCTAAGTGTCCCAGACATTTGGACAGGTAGGTCTGAATGGTGATGCAGTCTAATGGGAGGATGTCATCATTTGCTCCAACGTGAAGAACTGGGTCGACTACGATGTATCCTCCGCCTGAATGCTCTGTGTCTCTGTGGGAAAAGAGATGTAAATAAAAAATGTTACAGTAAAATAATGGACAACATGAATGTACTAACTAGTATCATACAGTGGAAGCAGAAGAGAAAGATACCAACATAAACTGTGTGTAACATAAAAATGTGTAGTCGGCAAACTGTAGCCGTTCATTTCTGTTGTCATTTTTAGCCATAACTATAACATTTAAAGATATAGTTGAACACGGAGGCCCGGCCTCGCTGTCGTTCCTGCTGTGCCTAGTTGCTTTCCTAGTGTCTTTGCTAGATTTTTGTTTTGGTGGTAATTTGCCTTTTGATGAGAACTAACTAACTGGGGCTAGCTCCTACTTCCTCTCTTTCCTCATTAGGGCAATAAAATAATACATAACTGTACATCATCAAATGTGGGAAAAAGCCTGGAGAACATTATAAGTAGACCCAAAAGGAATCTGCAGATGGTTTAACAGTTTTTAGCTGTGATCCTGTTAAAAAACCAGCAGCATTTGGTAGACTGTTTTATGTGCTTGTTGTAAAGATGTGTTAACATACTAAGTTGTTTTTTTTTTAAAGATTGTTTTTTGGGCTCTCTTTCCGCCTTGAATTGACAGGACAGATAGGTGAGAAAGGGAAAGACATGCAAGAAACTGTCACAGGTCGGACTGGAACCCTGGGCCTCTGCGTCGAGGCATAAACCTCTATGTACATGTGCGCCTGCTCTACCAACTGAGCCAACCCGGCCACTGTAAGCTTTGTTTTACTGTGTTTCAAAATCTGCTGAAAACCTGCAGAAAGAGAAGCAGATTCCGTGTGGCCATGGTTATCAGGAGGGTCTTACCCATATCCAAAGTAGTACTGATAGGACCCGGCAATCTTGAGGTCCAGAGAGCAGAACTTATCAGAGTCATCCTCCCTTCCTGTTGGGTAGTTCCACCCCAAAACACGGAAGTTGTTTCGTTCAAACTCCTTTCCTTCAAGTGGATAGTTGGTGTGCACCATAACCCTCCTCCCCTGAAGGCTCGGACCTAGGCGGAACTGGAGCTCAAACCCTGAAGAGAAAGACACTTTTTGATTAATTGCTTGATATCAGCACAAGACATCCATGAAAAACAAACTGGTGTGTTTAAATGCTTTGGCTGTGCCATGCCAGTTTATAATTTGTGTGAATGAAAGGATCAATTTCATGGGGAAAAAACCTATTATTTGAGCCTGGATATTTGCTTCCTCCCCCATTCATACTGGCCTTCTATGGTCTTAACATCAGTACTGTAATTTATTGCAGGACAGCCAGTCTTTCAACACACACACACACACACACACACACACATACAATAAACAAAAGGAACACTTTTTCAAATACAGTCACTTGTATTTATATTAGTAAAAGAGACTAGTCCTCCAGAGACTGGACCATGAAAGGTTTGTCTATATATAGTCTAGTCTTAACAGCCAGCCCACACAATCCCTATCAGGTTCAGAGTCCTGTAAATGTCAACTGGTACATGTCTCCCAGTCCAAGTGTCAGAAAGCCAAGTTTGAGGCCTCTAGTTTGATGGTGGTGTCCTTTGTTGTATAACCTGGTGTCCATGTCTGCACTCTCTCCGGTTCTGGTGGTTGACTAATGCATATTTTTGCAGAATGGCTTTCAAAATGGGCCAGATGGGTGACGCATGGCTCACCCCAGTGACTCCGTGAGATATACAGTGTACTGTATATCTTGTGTCACCATTCAGCCGGAAAATAAATAATAAAATGATTTTTGGTCTATATCGCCCAGCCCTAATAGCTCCCTAGCCCTAGAATTCACCTTAAAATCTGTCTGTTGGTTTTGTCCACCACTAATATCTGCAGGTATATAAATGTAGACAGCAATATACATAAATCTGACTAAATGCTTTGCGAGGCTGAGCAGCTTCCCTGATACTTTCAGGCATTGGGAAAAGTGCAACACCGAAAACACAGCAGTTTAAAAACTGTTACCTTGTTCAAGTCTGAACAGAGTCCTCTCCAAACACTCCTTGTCGTTAAGCATTAGGACTCGGATCTGCTTCAGGTGTTGAGGCAACATCTTGAGAAGCTCTTCAAAGTGAACTGATCCCTGGCCTCCTGTAATCAGAGAAATGCAGGTTGCAAAATAGTTCAAACCATTTACATACAAAACACTTTTTGAAATTAGTAAATTAGTTTCTAATCAGTATGAAATAGTTCCTAAACTGTACCCTGTCCCTTAACCATGAGGAAATGTTCTTGTTAAATCAGTGGTATTCCACAAGGCTATGTGGCGCAATCATTGGCTGTATATTGGCACTAGTCTATATTCTTGTCGTTTCATTTCCGGGATTGCTCCGGTGCCACAGGAAATGCCGCTGGATGCATGTATTTTCCGTTTCCTTCTGCTTTATTTGTGTTGAAATTTAAAAAAATAATAATAAAAATTAAAAAAAAATTCAACAGTTTGGCCATTTATTTCGACAGTTTTCCTGATGTTTTTCTCACTTTTCCCGAAGTTTGAGAAGCTATTCCCTGCGTTTTTGACACTTTTTCAGACGTTTTTTACGGCTTTTTTTAATTTATTTTTTAACGTTTGTTGTTTTTTCCCCTCACATTTTTCAACGTTTCAAATTGTTATGAATGCTATAAAATTTAATAAAACACCTAAATTCAATGAAAGTAGTGAACTGATCTTTATTTGACTTGTGAAGGACATTGTATGGAACCATCAACGTTACAATTACAAAAACACATTTTCGTAAATGGAAGAAGTTTGGAACCACCAGGACTCTTCCTAGAGCTCTGGAGTCCTCCAAACTGAGTGATCGGGGGAGAAGGGCTTTAGTTAGGGAGGTGACCAATAACCCAATGGTCTGACAGAGCTCCAGAGGTCCTCTGTGAAGAGAGACCATCGCTGCAGCACTCCACCAATCAGGCCTGTATGGTAGTAAAAGGAACATGGTAGCCCGCCTGGAGTTTGCCAAAAGGCACCTGAAAGACTCTCAGACCATGAGAAACAAAATTCTCTGGTCTGACGAGACAAAGATCAAACTTTTTGGCGTGAATGCCAAGCGTTATGTTGGGAGGACACCAGGCACCGTTCATCACCTGGCCAATACCATACCTACAGTAGCTAAGGTTCCATCCACTTGTCAATCAAATTATCTGAAGTTTGGTAAAAAACAAACAAATAAAGCTGGTGAAAGTGTGTTTCCATCCAACGGCTCTAAAGCCAATAGAAATCTGTGTGTAATGACGTCACATGCTGTTATGTGATCACACTGGCATATCAAATTGATTTTAGACATTTTTAGGTGTTTCCATTCATTTTCGCACTGAATTGCACAACATTCAACAAACATTTGACGAAATGGATCGCGCCATCTACCAACAAATGATCATAAATGCACAAGTTGTAATAGTGCTTATGTGCCAGCTGATAGCGACAAATCAAGCTATAGTAAGAAAACGACGACGCTATCAACACATTGCTGTGATGATGCAGATGCACGTAAATGCCCGACAACAACGGAGGCGGCCTGTGGCGTGGGAAACTGTTCTGGGAGATCGTGGTTTAGAGACCCTTCACAGAAACCCTTTGGTTGAAGCATTTTCAACTCAAGAGGTTCTGTAAAGAGGAATGGGCGAAACTGGCCAAAGATACTGTAGGTGTGCCAAGCTTGTGGCTTCATATTCCAAAAGACTTGAGGCTGTTATTGCTGCCAAAGGTGCCACAACAAAGTACTAAGCTGTGAATACCTACGTACAAGTGATTTCTTTGTTGTTTTTAATTTTTAATAAATTTGCAAAAATCGCAAACTTTTTTTAATTTGTCATTATGGGTATTATGTGTAGAATTTTGAAGGGAAAAAATCAATTTAATCAATTTTGGAATGAGGCTGTAACATAAAAAACGTGGAAAATTGAAGCGCTGTGAATACATTACAGCCCAACTGATATATCAGCGTATGTATGTATGTATGTATGTATGTATGTATGTATGTATGTATGTATGTATGTATGTATGTATGTTTGTTTGTTTTGGTTGGTGGGATGCTAACCTGTGTGGAATAAGGTTTTCGAAAAAAAGGCCCTTTGCTTTTCAGTGTCTATTATTTCGCTAAGAGGAAACTCAATAAAAAGCCCTTTGCCAGACACTAAATATCAAAGAAAAGACCCTGTATAGTATCAAGTTGCTGTGAGCTGTAGCCTACATGCACCACTTCTAAACAGAGGCAGAACATAAAGTAATCTCGGAGATTATTCCTTCACAGCGCTGTGCAACGCGGGAAAATCTCAAAGCTGAACCGGGCCGACACAGCACTGCTCATCAGCCTCACCCTGGGTCGGGTTAATTAAGTCTAATGCTCATTTACTAATAACATTACCATCTCCAAAATACCCCCACGAATTAAATCCCCTACTTCACCTTTAGCCGTCAAGTCACTAAACCTGAATGGAAATTAACACCTCTGCTGAAATGTTAAATTTGATCATATGACACAAGACAACACCCCCTCCTCTCTCTCTCTCCCAACACACACACACACACACACACACACACACACACACACACACACACACACACACACACACACACACAGACACACACACACACACACACACACACAGGTTCTGGTGGTTGATGAACACAGATATGTGCTGATTAGCTCTCATAACGGGCCAGTTGGGTAGCACACTGCCATGACTCCATGACGCTGATGTCTGGTTACTCCACATTTTACATTTTCAATCTGCAACGTTCTCTGTCAGGACTAATCATTAAGTCATTGGGCTTTATAGTGGAGTTGCAGTGGAGGTCCTTCTGTAAGTCATTTTGGGGTACAATTTGGTCTTGAAGAATTTGATGAGCATCAATACCACTGGCCAAGCAATCGGCCCCTTATAATTTCAACGGGCACTAGTAGTATCAAAAACAGACGCTCATAATGGCTCCTATCAGAATGTTGTATTTTATATATTAGAGCTGCAACTTACAATGACATTAAAAAAGTAAATATGCTCCAGCCTCAGAGGCTACAATACCAGCTGACTGACTGAGGAACGTTTGTGTCCAGTGGTTTTTAGCAGCAGTTATGGTCTGTTGTCAGGACTAACTTCCTTGTGCTGTTTGCATAATGCATTTCTCAACCAATGTATTGCCTAAAAATCCTTGTTTAACATTTCTTCATGCCAGTTAGCAGTATTTGACAAACTTCTATGTGCTATTGATGTCAGTCATGCATTTCAAATTGTGAATGCTGGTATTAAATTTGGTCAGTGCATTTTGTGTTTAAAATATGTTATTATGATTTCACAAACCTTCCCCCTTAACTTGTCAAATCAGCAGTTTTTGGACGCATATTATTTGGCACTGTTGAAGTTTATGGTGTTTTAAAAACATACATATTGATCAAATGTCAGATTGCCAGACCCCTGATAGCTGATAGTTGGCATTCCACCGACTGTTGTGTGACACACTTCTGTTGCAGGTTTGGTAACTCTGCTTGTTACTTCAGTAGTTTAGTGCTTTTCTTTGAAGCATTTACATTTATTGTGTGGTCTAACCCATTTGTGTCTCTGTAGTTACGGATTGTGAACATAATGAATATATATTAGCTCTACTTTTGCATACATACATACATATATACATACATACATGCATACATGCATGCATGCATGTATATATGTATGTATATATGTGGATTTCAGTAAAACTTTTAATGCAGGACTTTTACTTGTTATGGAGCATTTTATTGTGTGATGGGCCTATTTTATTTCAGTAAATGATCTAAAGACATCATACACCCCTGACTATTTTAGCCTCAAGGATTCTAGGATTACATCCACAAATTACAGCTGACAGTCTTGGTTGTGTTCTTACAGAGTGCCATCAGAAAAATAAAGAGAATTGAATTTTCTAGTAGCCTAACTCAACGTGCATTTAAAAAAAAGGCACATTACCTAACACAAATACCATTGACTGGAATGTCTTCATACAACAGGACCTCAAATGACTAGAATCAGACTCCATAGACAAACAGTTTTATCAGCTAGGATTTAGTTCAAGCTAAATCACATTTGTAAAATAAGTAAAAACTGGACTTCTTGGTACTCCCTTGCCGAGTAGAGGCCATGGATATTAGTCATTGAACAATAGCACAGTTAGTGGCCATATGCTAGCCGATATTTGCACAGGGGTCCAGATAATGCTTCGGTCAATTTTGGGTTCAGTTGTGTAATAATTTGAGCAGGTTAATGCATCCAGTTACTGAACCCTCCCTCTGAGTCTGCGCAGTGCTTCGGTCCGATGGTCAGACCACAAGGTCAGGAATCCAGCTGTTAATGTCACACTATCTATTTATAAAACACTGTTCATCGCGTTTGGCACGTCGGGTTCACACCGACACAGAGTAACAACACTGAGACGCAGACGTACAGTTTCAAGATGACAGTAGATAACGTATTCGCTCCGGTGATGCAAGAACCTGCAAAGCTAATGTCGCGTTTATGGCTGGACTCCAAATTCCATTCAAAAAGTGGCAATTTAATGTCGCATCGCTTTCTAGCACACCCTTATGCATCATGCAAGACAATGCAAAAGCCCTGATTTAATTGAAATGAACCACTTAACAATTCGGTTTACGTACAATGTATTAAAGAAACTTTATTTTAATAAAGCAACCTAATTAAGTTGTGTACTTAATACAGTCGGGCCCAACCAGATTGCACTGTAGTGGGCGGTGCCGTCAAGTTGGAATTGTAAGAACAAAGTAATGCAGGATTGGTCATATTTATTTAGGATTTGAGATTGGGTATAAATATATATGTTGATAAGTTACCTTCGTCGTTATATGCAAGGTAAACTTAACGTTTTACGTTTGGAAATAGAAGAAATTCGGAATGGTTTTCTCAAAATAACGGAGAATGTATATGTTCCCTTATTAGGGTGTAGGTTGAACTACGAAGATCAACGTGAAACGCGTTAACGTTCAGTTAGCGTTAGTGTTAGTTTGTGTTAACGTTAACAGCTAGCTAAAGTTATGTCAGCTAACGTTAGCTAACGCAGCTAGTTATCTTCTATCTGCCAGCTGCTAGCTGTGGTTCTAACTCGTAAACGCTTAATAATGACAATTTTACACAACAATGCAAAAACCATGTTTGATTGTGTCTTCCCACTCACCTGTAAGATGCGTCTTCGGGCTGTCACAGCAACAGGAGGACAGTTAACACCGGGACAGCGCTGTCTGTCCTCGACTGACAGTGACTGAACTGAGGGGGCGTGGTCCGCAGACTGGGAGCCTTTACCGTAATGACCCGAGTAAACGGTCGTACGGTATTACCATAGACTGTATATTTACGGTCTATGGGTATTACATGGTTTTGTTACCATGGGAATACAAAAGGCCTAAATGAATTTTATTCTAGGATTTTTACATTTAATTAATACATGAGCTCTTTTCAAATCTGTAATTATTATAAGCGAGTGATTTAAGGTAACTTAGTGTATTCATTCCATAATTCACAGTTTTAAAATGAAACAATCATGTTTTTTTTTTTGCATAGACAGCTTGTCTATTTGTCTAGTATTTTACTTAGACAAACTTTTTTGGATTGCAATAGTATTTGAATAATGCCAGAAAGATCTATGCAGTCTCGTATACTTACAACAATAACTAATTGGCTGTAATAGGATATTGCTGCTTAGTTTATGGCATAATTTCTGTTGCGCAATTTCTGAGTTTGACCACACGCACAGCACACATCACGCACACACATAAACAGACAAGGGGTTATGTAAGATGGCACTGCAGTGCAGTTGGCAGACGGAGAGCATCACGTCTGCACTGCAAGTTTAATAATAATAATAATTTAATAACATAAAGCCAAACTTTTGTAATTCATTGACATAGATAAAGTATATTCAAATGTAATCTGAACCGCGAAGGAATTCCTTTGTGTTTCTATAATCACATTATTTGCAAGCCTTTTTTTAGATATTGGTCACAGACAAATGTATGATATTCTTTCTGTGTAGTCAAGGATTCATCTAAAAGGTTATATTGTCAGGGTGGGAAAGCTTCAGAAAAAGCATTGTGAGCATTATGGGAACTAAAACTATTATTTACGAAGAATAATAACGGTCTCACAAACGTGAAATTAGGTTTTAAACTGTCTAGTTATTCAGTTCATTGTTAAATTCAAATTGTTGTGCATTTGATTTCTCAAGGCTACTGTGTGGTCCAAATGCTTCCTTCACACTTCCAAGAATAACAAATACTAATACTAAATCATTGTATTTTTTCATTATATTCTCCTGAAAGTAATCACATTAAAAATATATCAAGTCAGGAATCGGCCTGTGAGATACTAACCATGTCTAGTAGAACCTAAACTCACAATTTGTCCCTTTTCTTCCCCAAATACAACTCAAATATGGCAGATAATATACCAAAATTGCATCATACTGTATCTGGTCTGGTGAAAATATACGACAGGTGATCGGTCGACTCCATTCTTCCACCATTTGGTCAATCCTTTGCAAATAAAAGCCACAAGGGACCTTTGACCATTTCATCCTATTTGTTGCCTGCCATGTAGACTTAATCTGTTGAATTTATTGTAATTTAGAGTGCATAAGTAAGCCGGCCAGGTGTTTGAAGAAACATCATGTGACATTTAACGAACACAACATGAAGGGGAATGTAAATGAATTGAGAGCAGATTGAGAGTGTGCACAGATGGCATTCCCCCACTAGATGTCATGGTAGTGTTTTTAAACTGAGTATCACATCATATCATCATGTGAACCACCCAGACCTCGGAGGTCGTGTGGGACAGGTCTGCTTGCTGTCCCCAGAGTCTGAACTGGGGCAAGCAGCGTTCAGTTTCCTAAACTTCCAGAATACTGCAGGTCCACAGCAACTCTCAGTTATTATTTATATTTCAAATTATTTTTGGGGTTTTTTCTGCCTTTAATGAAGGTGGTAGGTGAGAGAGAGAGAAATCATCACAGGTCAGATTCGAATCCAGGACCTCTGCATCCTCTATGTTTACGTGCGCCTGCTCTACCCACTGTCCAACCCGGCCACAGTAACACTCACTTCTTTTAAGTCTCGGACACACCAACCATACGGCCGACCGTTGGCCAAGAAAGAAAGTGACCTCAGAACACACCGAAGCAACGCCGACTTGAGCTTGAGCGCCTTGATGCTGCCTTTCTTTAAATAATTGTCCACTTCTTATACTGCAATGTAACTTTTATTCTTATGTTTTATTTTTCAACTGTTATTGAAGTTACATTGTTGAAAAACAGCAGAAGAAAAATGAAAACCAGCAGCTGATTGGACGAATGTGTCACTTGGGTCTGGCTTCTCGGGAATCCCAAAACCGACTATAATGGGATACGAGCTCGTATTTTACGAATATTTCACCGAAACGTGTCATTTCAGACAAACAAAGATCAGTTTAAAAGATATTCGTCAGATTTTGAGAGGCGCTTGTCTCGCTCATCCCGTTTGTCATTTCTGGTTTAGCACTCTACCAATCAAATTGGTCATAGAGTCCGACTGCCCGCCCCCCGGTTCACCATGTCAAATTGGCCAAAATGAAGGCCAACGGCTTATTCATTGTCCTACACCAGCGTCCTATAATATCCTATTTTATCTGTTTTTATATTTTTTTAATTGTTTTTAACCGCTCTTTAATGTTTTATGTTAATCATTTTGAATTGCCCTGTTGCTGCAATGTGCTATACAAATAAAGCTGCCTTGCCTTGATAGTGAATTCAATTCTGAGAAAACAAAAGGGGCCGGGGGTGCAGTAACAATTGATATAAAGTTAACTTGTGAAAAACTTTGAAATTTGCACTCTACAGTGCAACAATCTGAAGAATTTAATCAATTGCTGCTCAAACGAGTGTCCATTTTTATGGGAAGTGTGTACATTAAAATCAGAAAAAACGATTTAAAAAAATGAATAATAGCAAAAGAACATTAAGCCTCTCACTAGAAATGTACACACACTATGTGTGTCTTGACAGCCTTTTTTTAAATATATGTTCTTTGGAAACCACGTTTTTATTAACAGCATGGATGCTTAATCAGTCAGAAATAAGACACAAGAGAAAAGAAGAGCGTTAAAGATGCCAACAACAAAGATAAAGATGTTCCAACAAGCTTCTGGACAATATAACCACATTCAATGTGTATGGTATTAAATGTGAAGTGAAAGTGTTAAGTACAGAAATGAGAAATAGAAAGAAAAGTCGTTTTCCTTACATGTCATGTCTTCATCTGTATGGAATGCTGTTTTATTTAATATTAAATTAATAAATAAATACATATATAAATGAATAAATACTGGCCAAGTGAAAGTGCACCAAGACCGGCAGCTTGTGGGGCTCTATCAGGTGCACAGTCACCTATTCTGGGGTAACTGAACCACCAACTAGCGCTGACCTGAGCACCATGACTGGCAGTTTGCGGTGCTCTGTACCCAGCCCACAGTCACCTATTCTGGGGTAATTTCTTGGGTTCAGTTTAATGTGAATTAGAGTCGTTTGCCCGCTAGCTCACCTAACAACACCTCAGCTAATGTGGTGTCAACAGTGCCATGTAATTTCTCTGAAGCTCCAATGACCTCTCCGACCTCTCAATAATCCAAATAAACACGAATATATACCCTCTGCTTCGACATCCCATTTGTGGATTAGGAGAATGAATGTGTGCATGAGCAGTGGTTGACATGCAGTTAGACACTACAGGGTGTCTACAGGGTGTCTACAGGGTGTAGATGGTGCCAGAGGAGCCATACATATTTTTAACTGACCTGCTTCATGTAGTTCTATTGGAACATAGGGTCACGTTAGCAAATGTGACAGAAAGTTAGTTTTCTAAGTCTTACCTATTGCATCTTTAAGTAGATTATCTTGGTGTCATCTCACTGTCCGACTCCCACAAGTATACTGGCACAAGATGTACAAGATGCTTAGTAAGCCCATTTCATTTTAGGGTCAAGAGCATCACAAGAAAGCCAATTACCAAGACATCAAGATGAGCCCATTTCTTACCAAACTTAAAACATGACAAATCTTGTAAGACAAATGAAACTCATTTTGTTTTCTCCCCTCTCTGAAACTGTGCAGGGTAATGACAGAGAGTGGGATGGCGATGATGATGATGATGAGGAAGAACAATGGGATTTATAATATGAGGGAGGGAGAAGAGTAATTTGTAAACTACATGGAATTTGCCATGGGGATTGGGTGCTTATATACACAGACAAACATATTAAACATTAACGAGAATAAACAATAAATACCGAAACAGAGATAAATATATACAAAATCGTTGTTTGCAGTGTGTGCAATGAGCAGCTTTACAGTATAGTCCAGGATGGGGTATCCATCCATCCAGCAGCGGCTCTACTCCGAGGATGGGGTATATGAGATTAATTCAGAAAATGATTACTTTCCATTTTGCTGTTCATGCACTGAAAGCAGAATGATGGTTTCACGGGCGTCAAGAGCAAAGAGTCACACTCATGCACATTACACACAGTAATACTCAGGTGTATGTATTTGGTATATGGTATTAGGTATATGCTCTTGAGCAAGGCACCTAACCCCCAACTGCTCGGGGCGCCTTTCCAAGGGCAGCCCCCCCACTCTGACATCTCTCCATTAGTGCATGTATAGGTACTGAGCATGTGTGTGTAATTCAGGCCTGTGTGTAATGTGTGTAACAACAACAGAGTGTAAATTGTAATTTCCCCTTGTGGGATTAATAAAGTATAGATTATTATTATTATTTACATAATCGCCTTTTAACCTTTACTTGGAAAAAAGGTGCTTGGCAAACATCTGCAATCTACAACATCTGCAAACATGAAACAACTGTGTGCGTGCGTGTGTGTGCTTGTGCAAATGACAGTTGTGCGTACATTACAGCAGCAGCAGTGCTGTTTTCAGCCTCCTCTTCACACCTACGTGTCACTGCATTGAGATGTAACACCGCTGTCTGTTTGCAGATAACCTTCTGTGCCACTGTTAATAATGAGAAATGATATGCTTTCAAAACCAGATTACACATTCAAATCCCGGTCAACCCACACACTAAGATAATACATACCGTGCTGGGCGTCTCTGTGTGTGAATCAGTGCACAACAGAGCCTCAGATAGTTCCTGGTTATTCATTTATTTAACCATCCTGTTGTCCTCGGGTCAAATTTTACCCATTTTTTTAAGAAGTTGTTATATCAGAAATTTGGGTCTCTTTCAACCAAATTGTCCAAGAAAATAACATGGACAGTTGCGTATAACGCTCTTCACAAGCAAAATAAATGATCAGTTCACTACTTTTATTGAATTTTTGGTGTTTTAATTCAATTTTGTAGCATTTGGACAGAAAAAAATTGATAAAAACAAAAACGTCAAAAAAATGTGTAAAATAGTCTCGGGAAGGAACTTGTTTTGGTGGAAAATGTCTACGTTCAAAGGTAGTTTTAGTTGTGCAACAGAAAACTCAGATTGGACAGATAGTCTAGCTAGCTGTCTGGATTTACCCTGCAGAGACCTGAGGACCAGGTAACCATAGTCCTCAGATTGGACAGATAGTCTAGCTAGCTGTCTGGATTTACCCTGCAGAGACCTGAGGACCAGGTAACCATAGTCCTCAGATTGGACAGATAGTCTAGCTAGCTGTCTGGATTTACCCTGCAGAGACCTGAGGACCAGGTAACCATAGTCCTCAGAAATCCACCGGAGGAAGGTAACGGACTTCCCGCTAAAAAGAGTGACTGAAAAGAGCAAAATTTCCAGAGAGACACTTGAGGAAACCCAGAAGTGAAACGTCGTGGATATAGTCTAGGGAATTGGTTACTTAATATGGAAGAAAGCAGGTTGATAAGATATATATATATATATATATATATATATATATATATATATATATATATATATATATATATATATCTTTCTTATCAACCTGCTTTCTATACTGCTCTATTACAACACTATATATATATATATATATATATATATATATATATATATATATATATATATATATATATATATATATATATATATATATAGTATTTCTTTCAATTTAATAGAATTAGTATTGAAAAAAGTATTGTTTAGGAGCCGGTATGGAAGTTACAGTATTGGTATCGGAACCGGTATCAGAGACTTAAAGGACTAGCTGATGCTTTCTTTTCTTCATCTGGATCTGGATGTGAGAGTGTTTTTAAAACCGTCACATTGTTTAAATCCTGGTTTATACACAAGGCATAAAGCATGTGAAGCACTTAGACGGAGAGCGACTGCTTTACGTTTTTTGTCCGCCCATTTTTATGTGGTGTTGATGCTTTCGCCCACTGCAGGGCAGCTGAGGGTCTCCGGCTTTGTGTAAATATGTGCCACTTTAATCCTCGCTCTGTTTTTTATGTTTTTACTGTAACCAAGACAGAAACCATGCGCACGTGTGAGAGTGTGTGCATTTATAATGAAGAGAGTTGTGTTTTTGTAGTTCAGTTTTGCTATTCATCTCTAAATCAAGATGTTTTATCTCTGGGTCTGAAGTGACATTCCTGCTGATAACCTCAAATGCATTTCACACGTTCTATAATGTCAAACTGGAGTAGAAAATCTTAAAGGCTCGCTGTTTTCAGCTCTATTCTGTTCAAATAAGAGAAAGTTTCCAAACGAGCCATCATTACGGTCTGTTTTGAAATCCCGGAGCAGACAGCCCAGCAGGTTTTAGCCTGTTTTCCTTGTTTGTCAGTGAAGAGAAATTGATAACTGCTGGTTGCGAGCACACTAGCGTGCAAAGCTGGGAAGTGGGACGATCCCTGCCGTCAAAAAATGCCAATGTGGACACGTACAATGAGAGGACAGATGCTTTCTGGGGAGATCTCTGATGAAGTGACAAGCAACATCAACAGTTACCCAATACAACTCTGAGAAATTTGCCCGGTCTTCACCTCCCCCACTGTGATACTAAAGCAAACAATTTACTGCGGCATTGTCTGCACCAAAAAAAACAACAACAAAAAAACTACTAGGCACTGTATTGTTATGTGGTCCATTCTATTGATGGCAGCCCTGTGGAGCAGTAGATATGGACAAAGATAAATAATTGAATTGTCGCACAGTGGTAGGCTTTCAATGTGCACCAATGCAATGGTACACATTGAAAGAGGCTGTTTTAATACATTTGTGTGGTTTGAATTGCAGGCACGTGTCTGCTTCATTGTTAACTGCCCATCCATGTGCTGTAGTTTTTCTCTCTGTGAGCCTCAATTATTCTGGTGTGAGATTTCCCACCAAATCAATTTTCTAAGCAAGTCGAGTCAATCATAAAGATAACATTAAAACGTTTGCATGGTAAAAGAATTGTTGACGTTACCAATCATTTTTCTATAATCTCTCTTCTTTCAACAGTAATAACATATTGACGGTAGTCTTGCTTTCCCAGTTCTATGTCCACAGCGCTGTAGAGTAAAGTCTGGCTACACACTGGCTACGTTCTGGGATAGGAGGACAAAAACCTCGAGGTTGTTTGTATTTTTGTAAACCAATCACAATCTTCTAGTTGGCGCTAAACTATGGATGCAAAATAGTATTGGGAAGGAATTTGTTTTGGTGGAACATTTGCACCTCGCAAAGGAAAATGCCACATACATTGAAGTTGTTTAAATTAAGTTAGTTAACTTTTGACACAAAACAGTAACTTGGAAAATATATATATATATTAGCTGGCTACATGGTTAAACGCGGTGTCGATACACGATCCGTCCTGCCTGCACGATCCGTCCTACCTGCACGATCCGTTCTACACGATCCGTCCTGCCTGCACGATCCGTCCTGCCTGCACGATCCGTCCTGCCTGCACGATCCGTTCTACACGATCCGTCCTGCCTGCACGATCCGTCCTGCCTGCACGATCCGTCCCACCTGCACGATCCGTTCTACCTGCACGATCCGTCCTGCCTGCACAATCCGTCCTACCTGCACGATCCTACCTGCACGATCCGTCCTACCTGCACGATCCTACCTGCACGATCCGTCCTGCCTGCACGATCCGTCCTGCCTGCACGATCCGTTCTACACGATCCGTCCTGCCTGCACGATCCGTCCTGCCTGCACGATCCGTCCTGCCTGCACGATCCGTCCTACCTGCACGATCCTACCTGCACGATCCGTCCTGCCTGCACGATCCGTTCTACCTGCACGATCCGTCCTGCCTGCACGATCCGTCCTACCTGCACGATCCTACCTGCACGATCCGTCCTACCTGCACGATCCTACCTGCACGATCCGTCCTACCTGCACGATCCGTCCTACCTGCACGATCCGTCCTACCTGCACGATCCGTCCTACCTGCACGATCCTACCTGCACGATCCGTCCTGCCTGCACGATCCGTCCTGCCTGCACGATCCGTTCTACACGATCCGTCCTGCCTGCACGATCCGTCCTACCTGCACGATCCGTCCCACCTGCACGATCCGTTCTACCTGCACGATCCGTCCTGCCTGCACGATCCGTCCTACCTGCACGATCCGTCCTACCTGCACGATCCTACCTGCACGATCCGTCCTGCCTGCACGATCCGTCCCGCCTGCACGATCCGTCCTGCCTGCACGATCCGTTCTACACGATCCGTCCTGCCTGCACGATCCGTCCTGCCTGCACGATCCGTCCCACCTGCACGATCCGTTCTACACGATCCGTCCTGCCTGCACGATCCGTCCCACCTGCACGATCCGTTCTACCTGCACGATCCGTCCTGCCTGCACGATCCGTCCTACCTGCACGATCCTACCTGCACGATCCGTCCTACCTGCACGATCCTACCTGCACGATCCGTCCTGCCTGCACGATCCGTCCTGCCTGCACGATCCGTCCTGCCTGCACGATCCGTTCTACACGATCCGTCCTGCCTGCACGATCCGTCCTGCCTGCACGATCCGTCCCACCTGCACGATCCGTTCTACCTGCACGATCCGTCCTGCCTGCACGATCCGTCCTACCTGCACGATCCTACCTGCACGATCCGTCCTACCTGCACGATCCGTTCTACCTGCACGATCCGTCCTACCTGCACGATCCGTCCTACCTGCACGATCCGTCCTACCTGCACGATCCGTTCTACCTGCACGATCCGTCCTACCTGCACGATCCGTTCTACACGATCCGTTCTACCTGCACAATCCGTCCTGCGCATGTGCAATATGTTCGCGCACGCGCAGATGATGATCACGATGTACGAGGATTTACGGCGCTGCACGATCTGTTCCACAGTAGCGGTCTGCTGTTAGCCTCCACCGGAAAGCTAACGACGTTAGTTTAGCTAACAGCTAATTCGGCTAACCGCTAGCTGACAGCTTGATTCAGCCTAAAATAACGTTACTCAAACTAAGCAGCGGGAAAAGCAGCTACAGCTAAATTAAGACTTTACAGTAATAATAAAGACAAGTATTGAGTGATTGTATTTTAAATGAGCACAAGTAAAGTAGAACTGACGTAACAGCTGTTATTTATTTAAACGGTTATTTTAACTTTTGAGGGTCTTTTACATGCTGTCTCAGCTAGCGGTTAGCCGAATTAGCTGTTAGGTAAACTAACGTTAGCTTTCCGGTGGAGGCAAACAGACTTTCTTTAACTGTCTATGGGGACAGATCGTGCAGTGTTGTAAATCCATGTTCATCATGATATCATCTGCGTATGCGCGAACATATCGCACATGCGCAGGACGGATGGTGCAGGCAGGACGGATCGTGTACCAACACGCCCTTTGCTATTGCCAGTGTATCTCTGTGTGTACGTCCACAGCAATCCCACCAATCAGTCCCAAAACGTCCCAGTTAGAGAGGAAATGCTGTAAACGTGTTCTTGGTAAATCTTTACAATCATTCTCCCAAAGAACCAAGCAGCCTGCCTTGTTGGTCAAACCAAATTTTCTTCAAAAGTTTCCATTTTCTGTGCGTAGCTTGCTAGCTCGAAGTTCGTTGTTGTTTCCTGTAGCGAAGGGATTTTGCCCGGCAAACGGCAACACACAGAGAGCAGACGTTGTGAGGATAGGAGGGACAGGCAATTATGTAAAATTATTTAAAAACAAAATCTATCTATCTAAAAAAGAGACAGGAAGTCAACCCGAATCCAGGGTCCAAGAACAATTTATAGGAATATAGAAATAGAAATACAACTAAAAAACAACAACAACAACAACAACAACATAGCAGGGTGAAGATAGGTAAAATAACAACTATTAAGTACATATGAGGAATCGGCATATTCATAAATCCAGGCCTATTGTATAAAAAGCATCAATAACCAACAACATACAAGTCATACAAGTGTTTCTGCAAATTTTAAACAAAAAATAATAGTGCAAATGAATAAATATTGAATGTATAATGTGTTAGATTAGGCTACATCATATAAAGCATCTAGGCTATCTTTTCTTTGATGCTGCCTTCAAAGTAATTGTTCAGTGCATTGTAACTTTCTTGTACGTCATAGCTTTCTTATTCTATTTTAAACTCTTTAATATTTTCTTTAACGAATGTTTTAATAGTTTATATCTGATTTAATGTTTTGTGAAAAGCACTTTGAATTGCCTCGTTGCAGAAATGACGAAATGAATAAAGCTGCCTTACTTTACCTTGCCTATAATACTCCTCGTTCACTCATACGTCTATATTGTTCTGTTTAGAGTATGTATATATATTAGTGTGTATATTTTAGTTTTTGTTGTTTTTGTGTGTAAGCACAGTGTGAGCAACGATGCTCCAAAGAAAAAATCCTAGTATGTGTCCTCATACCTATACAATAAAGTTGATTCTGATTCTGATACAGTAATCCTCAATACAAGTTTTATTTTGAAATTCAGTACCGGAAGTCTCAGTGTTTCTTATTGGACGGATGAAAGCAGCCGCGGGCAACTGATATGTGTCTGCACATCCATTCAGCCCAGTGGAGGACACGGAGCGTCCCCGGCTTCTTCTCGGTGTTTTCCTCCTGTTTCATGGAGTTAAAACAACATTCAGACCCCCTTAGCGGGATGAAAGAGTCTAAAGTGGAGTTTACATGAAGTCCGGACTCCTGTTTTTATCTGTTAGTTGCGTTTCTGTGACCAGGTCTCTACCTGAGGAGTGAAGATGAGAAGTTTCCTCTTCGTCACCTTGTGTTTCTCGACGTGTCCGCTCATGGTGAGTCCCTTTTTACTACACAACAACAATGTTGTGAGTCTAAAGAACAACGTGATGGTGGATAGCCTATTAATGGTGTTTCCAAGCATTAACGCAAATATAAAAAGCACTATATAAAGCACAGTCTAAATTAGCTATAGGCTAAACCCTATAGACCGTTAATATTAAAATATATATATACAGTCTATGGCTAAACCACACACCTGGTATGCCAACATTTTAATTAGCCCACTGATTAGTAAAGACGCACATTTTCAAGGGGACACAGCTATGTAATACAAAGTCTTAATGGCGAAATATCAGCTTTTTAATGTTGCTTATAATATTCAAATTGACTATTTGGTATATGTGTATTTTTCTATAATTAATTATATGGACTTGTGTGGCCAACGCTGAAGTTAGCTTCTTAATGACTGTTGAGAAAGCGTGACATTTAAGGTAAAGTAGCTGAAAATGATGTCTGAAACACACTTTAAGATTTGTGAAAGCTTTATATTTTACAATAAATGTACATTTCATGGATTTTTTTTTTTTTCCACATATAGACAACATTGGACCAGCTCCAGATCCTATACCACTATACCTAGACTTGTCAAATCTGGACTAAATTATAGCCTACCAGAGAGCCTGGAGGATTCTTAAACACTTTAAGATTTGTGAAAATGCCATAAAAGAGATATGATTTTTTATTTATTTTTGGCCTACTTTATGGTTTTCTGTTTGTCTACAGTGCAAATATTCTTAGTGTAGTAAGAATCTGGTTAGTATTGAGATTTAGCCCCTTGATTCTGATGATAGGGCTGCTAATTATTTTCATTATCATTTAATCTGCTCATTTTCTTCTTTGATTCACTGCTTAATTGGTCTATTAAATATCAGGAAAGCGGGACCAAAATCTCATCCCAGTTTCCCAAATAACGTATTTGGAAAAATGCTCAAAATTCTGTGTTCCTTTTTTGAATATTTCCTGTTTTTCTATCAGTCTCATGTTGAATTCTTTTTCAATACATCTTAAGGCAAAATTGTGTGCTGCTGTCTAACATTTTATGGATTAAACAATAAATCACAAATGAAAATAATCAATAGCTGCAATTTCAGTCTAAAGATGTTAAATTTATTGTCTTATAAATCCAAATGCTCACATTTGAGACGCTGCAACCAGTGAATATTTGAGCATATTTGCTTAAAAAATGGCTTAAATTTGTATTCATCAGAAGCATTTATGACAAATAAATCATAGTAGAGAGGACGCTCTACAACGTCCCTGTTGCCAACACTTATTGTTTTTAAGGACTTTAAGTTTCATATCTTAAGTTTTTGTATTTGTATCCTCTTCTGTTGTGAAAATAAACAAATTATTATATTTTAGTGAGAACTTATGAATAACTACAAATAACTATGTTAGGGAAATATGTTTGCTTTTTTTCTTGTGTTTTTGGATTTAAAAAAAAAAAAAATTGGATTTTTTAATAACCAAATATTCGTATCGGTATCTGCCTTTAAAAAAGCTTTATTAGTCGGGCTCTAGTGCAAACATAATCTTTTAACCTAAATTAACTTACTTTTACTTAACTCGTTATTGCACTTTAGCTATGTTACTTTATACAATTCAATTTTATTTATAGTATCAAATCATAACAAGTTACCGCAACACACTTTACTTATAGTGTAGATCGTGTACATCTATATCTGTGTTGCCCCCCCCCCCACCCCCCCATTCCTGCAGCCTTCCTGAACAGGAAGTGATCACCCCTGTGCTCCGATTTAATAAAATGTTATCAGGCCCGTATATCAGCTTGTACACAGTCTCCAGTTCTTTTCAAATATGACAGACTGGCTCTCAAAATGCTCTACACGCGATCTGTTGCTGATTTTAATTAACAGACTGTAGATGATCTGTAATCTGAACACATTTAGTCTCTCTGACATCTAAACGGCACTATCAGCCACACGTCTTCTGTACAGAATAAGCCGAAGTTGGCTCCCTCTGATTCAGAAACAAAGTTTATGTAAAACGTCATCATGTTGAGTCAATTCTGAACCAATCAGCTGTTAGATCACCTGAGAGGCCCTGGGTCCGCAAGGGTCTTTCATTTGGTGAAAAGCCACTACGTCACTGCGTCTCAGAACTGCGGCCGCCTTGATCTCGTGAAGTTATCGTTGCCTACGTGTGCATGACGTCAGAGCACGTCGGGATCGAGTCGGACACAAATCTGACACGCATGCGTTGGGCGGCGACCGATTCTGCTCAGACCGGGCTCCCCTCGAGCCTGTGGGGTGCTCCACAACATCGAGCAGGAAAGCAGGGTGCCATAAATGATGGTAGTGACGGAGCCAGATGACCCGATGCCCAGAAAGCAGTGTCTTGCACAGCCCCAACTGGAGGGGGTTATTACTCCTCGCTTTCAAAAGGTCTAGTGCTATGTTTGGCAATGGCTTTTAATACAGGAAACATGACAATGCACAACATTTTTATTTGTTCTTTAGGTTTTCAACGATTTCTTTCTGCCATTGAACAACATATTTCCGCTTGTTTTTCCAGCCCTTCTGCTGTCAGGAGACAGGGTCGGCGTTGTGGTCCAGCATGGGGTGGGGGGGGCGGGCACAGAGGACACGAGCTGTCTCTCACAGCTAACGGTAGCACAAGTAAAATAAAAAAACACTGCATTAACTCTGCTACTGTGTTTATTTAAATATACAGGTACACATGTAGTCCTAAGAGATTGCAATATAAGCCTGTATATTAGTATTAGGACTATAGCATACATGTCAAGGATATAGAAGTTAAATAAACTTCAGACGGAGTCTGATTTACTACGCCAACACTGTTGATCGCATCAGTGATCTTTCCATTCTGCGTGCTTCCTACAGCCTTCAATACCAGTTTTTAAGCTGCTATAAAGGACACACGCCAGTACAAATGAACCTGAGATGTCAGCGTTTCAATCTCATTTCTCTCATTTCATTTTAACTAAAAACGGTTCAGTTTGCCCCAAGGACAACATGAGGGTTAAATAAAGGTCTGAAATAAAATGATATTTCCACCGCTAGGGGTGCTTATTTATGGAAGGCTCCCTGTGGGTCGTATTACAGCAAAAGGAATAAACAACTGATATCGTCATTTGGTTTGGAGGACTTATTTTTATTCTCACAATAAATTCCTAATAGAGTTGAGGGCGTTTGGTGTACAGTACGTGATTGATACGTGAACAAAGTTCCTCCATCCAAAGTCTCTTACGTAGGAACAAATTTAGACTCTGAAGACAGTGTAATTGAAACGTTCTGTAGACGTCTGTTTGCAAGCTGCAGCAGCCGGTGTGCTGTACCTTTTTATTTTTATTTTTTTAATAAAACCCCCTCTGGGAGATTGTGGTTGTCGTAGTGACAACGTGTGGTGCTGTTATGTAATGTTACGTCTCCAGCAGCGGAGAACACCCTTGTCGTGGCACCTTTTGCTGGAGCTTGCGATTGATGATTTACTTTATTCTGTGTTTTTGTCTGTTTTCAGGTTAGTCTTCATTTTGCAAATAAAACTAAGTTGTTTTTTTTAAAGTATTTTTTTTCTACCCCTGTAGCATGCTATAAAATTATATAAACCACGAAAGAAGGTTTTATCCAATCCTTTATACTGAAACCTTCCCTTATACAAGGGGAGAGGAGAAACTGTTAATGGTTGACAGAAAATCTATTGAACACAAGGACTTGTTGAGGACTTGCTGTTTTTCTCAGTTTTATATTGAAATAAATAGAAGAAATTTGAATATCATGATGGTATTTTTCACTTTTGATTGCATTTTATATCATTGTTAGATGATTAAACAAACATTATATTAACCCCTCGAAATATTATTTAGTATATAGTTGTAGTCCTAAATTAAAGTAAATTGTACAAGTCTGATTCATGTGATTTTAAAGAAACAAATCAAGATCAAGAAAGTGTTCCTTCAAAAACCACCAACACTGCGGGTTCAACAACACACTGTGTGTGAAGCGAGACAATATAACGAAAACAAGAAGCAGAAGTCGGATTTGCAATAAACTGTCATTGACTTGCATATAATTTACACATGTCATAATTGAAGAGGTTACGTTGTTTGCTTCTTTACTGGCCGTGTTCATTAATATGTCCCAGTTTATGTTCCAGTTTGTGCGAGTTTTCTGCGGCCAGAGGACAGCAGGGACTCAGGTGTGAACAGGCTCTAGACCACTATGGTATATTAAGCTCATTTGTCTGAACATGGGCTGCAGGAGATCGAACTCGGCACAGTGGGTTTTAAACAAACTGGGTTACTGAAAACGAGTTCACAGTAGCGGCAGACTAGGGCCCATGTTGGAAAGTTAACACTGCCAACTTTCGACTCCAGGTGTATATTTTTAATCAAATAACTTGGCTGAACAAATGGTGCTGGATGCCTGGTTTCAGCTGTAGAAAAGTGTTATTACACGTCTGCTAAAAATGAGTTTATCATTCAAGAGAGAAGAAATTAAATTGTTTTTGAAGTATTGAATCACTGCAGAGATCCACTAATTGCAACGAAATGTAAAAGAAATGCTTGTGCAAAATGTTTTGTGATGATGCAACATGGAAAAAATCTTTTAGAGCTGCAAATAATAAACACAATATAGTTCAGCAACATCGTCATACATAACACTGGTCAACATACAACACATATACAACCTAAAATGTGTGGACAGAAACTGGACCTGAACTAAAAAACCACAATATATGAACCAAAAGTTATCCTTAGTTGAGTCAATATTAAACGCAGTATCATGAACGGGTTTGTGTGATATCGTACTGTTTAAATAATAAATGTAGTTCTCTGTGGGAAGCAAAGGTAATGTTTGGCAAAGCATCCCACTTTTTATACTGGACTAAGACAAAACCACAGAGACTGATGGAACAGGTTGTCATCAGCCTTCTGCTGCTCTAACATGAAGCCTTTGACCTCTCTCATCACTCATTGCACTCATTACAGCGCTGCCGCTGTGTGCCGCTTAATCT
Organism: Percina caprodes; assembly: GCA_013375575.1. Taxonomy (NCBI): domain Eukaryota; kingdom Metazoa; phylum Chordata; class Actinopteri; order Perciformes; family Percidae; genus Percina; species Percina caprodes. Next base: position 36,209 of record JABXJD010001227.1, read on the forward strand.
CACCTTCTCAGATAGAAAATAGACTATATCCCACATGCTTGTGACAAGGTTTTTGCCCGGGAAACATCCAATTATTATGGACTGCTCCAAAAGCTGGAAGTCCGGGCCGATCCGCAAACTTAGATAAGAAAACAAAGATAAGAAAAGCAGGCTGTAAAGAACCGGAACCTCCACAACACAATGAAAGCTAATTTCCCAAACACAACTCTAAATCAAGAAGTCGTTAAACCGTTTCCAAATCCACGTTAAAACTAGAATGGCACACTGAGAGAGCCTACCTCCGCCAAGGCACATGGTGCATCCACCTGCTCTTCCAAAGGTACCATTTCATGAGTTGGGATTTCGTTATTCAGACTTCGATGTGTTTGTGATCTTTAAGTTGTAATGTGGAAACAACATGAACACTACAAAGATGTGCTGTATCCTATTGCTCAGCATTTAAACAAAACGTTGATGATTTCTGGCCCGGACCATTAAACTTCAGGTGAAAGACCTAAAAGAGACTAAAGACCCTGTCTTGCACCCGGTACAGCGCAAAGCCCGACACAGTTGTTAATTTCCTGTCCAGCGCCCATGTTGTGTAAATAGCACATGCACCTGCTCCTATCTGTGCGGCCATGGGCATGCTGGTCCTACAGGGAGGTGTGTTCAGGTGCATTCTTGGCTTGTTGCTATCTTGAGGCAGCAGAAATTGATCGAGCCATTTAAAAACAGAAACCTAGTCTGAAGTCAGTAACGCTGCATTTATTTTAACGCCTGCTTCACCTTGTGTACTATTGGTGGCATAGTGCTCGTGCCAGATAGATCTGCTTGCATGCTTTTACTTCACACATGAGCAGATCAGTTTCTTCTCCTAAAAAATCTCTCCTTCCTGCTCAGCAAATAAGCCACCATGATAGCAATGCACCAAGGTACAAACGCGCCTGGCTTTTAAAGGGAATGGGAGATGGCACTGATTGGTTAATTGCATGTTACGCCAAAAAACACCTATGAATTAAGACACTAAGTACGACCCTTTTTATACCATGCGCATGTACCCCTTTTTTCTGCCGTTAAACCAGAAAAAGTGGATTAGTACACGCCCAAACGCAGCTGAGCCAGGTGCTTCACGCCGTGAGCTCAGATCCTTAAGTTTTTTTTCTAGATGTTTGTCATTGGGTTGAATGTAGCTTTTTGTCCAAACCACAGGATCTGTTGTTTTGCATCTCCTTTTGTATTAACTATAAAGAAAGCTGCAGAGAGCAGTTATTTTCACCTCTAGAGGGATCAATAGGAAGCTACAGCATCTTCAAAACCTCCACCACACCCACTCGTTATGCCTGCAGTGAAGTCAGGCATGACTGCACTGCAGGCATAACGAATATTGCCTTTTAAATCTTAACGCCTTTCAACAACGAGGCTTCAGTGCAAAATGGACTGAACATACAGACATCTTTTCTAACAAGAAAGCAAAAGAGACTACTAGCCTTGATTTCTCAAATAAACATAAGATTTAAGCAACACCTCCTTCCCCCCCACTTGTTCCCACATGTTTCATCTACCTTCACATATGCAAAACAATTGCCTGCTCGAACACAACTGATATATATAACATAACATACAGTCATTCATCTTTTCTTGCAACAACATATCACACTTTGTGGAGTAGACTGGACAGTTATTGAAATTAATTGAAAACAGCGGTTTAAAGTGGCAACAACCATAGTAACAGTTTGAACCATAAATGCATATGAGGCTGTAAAACACACTGGATACATTTAAATTTTGTGCAAAACGACATATAAATGTGGTACAATTCAAAGGCACCCTGAAGCTGTGAGCTCCAAGGTGATAATTGGGGTGCTTGTTAGTCTTTTTTATTTTAATTGGATGAGACATGCAAGACTCACTGTAGGGCCACATAAAAGGGGACAAAACACACCTTCGGTCTCATGGAAAGGTATTGATTTATCATTTAAAGACAGTGAAGGCGTTCATGCGACTTGGTTGTGTTAACCTCATTTAGATTACCAGGCATTAAAACAAGTCCTCCAAACAAAATTAGAATTGGCTGGTATGTTCCTACCCTCTAAAGCGCGTGTCAAATTCAAGGCCCGCGGGCCAAATCCGGCCCCTTGCAAGTTTTGATCCAGCCACGCATATCAATTGAGGTTCACAAATTTTGGGCCGCCTAGATGTGTGCTGAACCCAAAAAAAAACAGGAAACCGTTAACAAACTGTAATTACGCAATACTCTAAGAATTTGGCAGATTTGTCGGCTTTGAGACTCAGATATTCCCCCTGAACCAGAGAGTTTTTATATTCAAGCTGTGAAACAGGTGGTTGTTAAAAATGTAATCAGTGTTTTGCTAAATTCTGATGGCTAAGGAAGGAAGGAAGGAACTTTTTTGCTGACTTTTTAGGACGCTATGTCAACCAAACTGTGAGAAAGCTATATGAGACATATAACACAGTCAAAAATATTTGACTTTTGATTTTTTGGCCCTTAATCCTGATTCTCATTTTCCAGTGTGGCCCTTAGTGAAGTTGAGTTTGACACCCCTGCTCTAATACGACCAACAGGAGCAGTTTCCGTCTTCATAGCTAAACCAGAGAAGCAAACGGACGCAGTTTGGTGATGTTTAGGCACAAAAACTACTCAAGTTTAGAAAAACATCACGGTTTGGCGTGAAAATTAGGCGCCAATTCACTTTGGGTTATGTATGTGAGGCAGAAATGCATGTGAGGCAGAAAATGACATTTCCGCTTCCATAAAATAAAAGACAAACCCCTGTTTTTCAAACGGGACACAAACCACAGTCCCCTAGGTGTACAGTAAGTCCTGATTCCGGGTAAGTCCTGACCCATCCCCCACCCTAACCTGCCTACTTATGCAGAACATATCTCTTTTCTTGCTTTGCTCAGTCATAATTACTAAAGCCGCTAGACATAAAATATAATTGGTATCTGCTAAACAAACGACATATGGGAGCGTTTCTCAGTCAGTCTGGGTTAACATTACAACTCTCAAAATGTCTGAGATGAAAATCTTTATTATCAGACCATTTTAATGTTGGTCTAACAATAAAATTGTACTATAGTGCTGTTGCTGAAGCTTACATATAGAGATGTTATAAAGAAATATTGATAGTTTGCTGGGGGGGAGGGTTAATGGGGGGGCTACACACTGTTTAGATGTGTGACATCATATAGTGTGTTTTGAAGTTCTTTATCTTTCTGTTTTGACGTTGAGCTGACAGAGGTGCCACCCACCAGTGCTGAATGCACTTACAGTATCGCTCACATCAATAATTAAGTGTACATCCATCCATCCATCCATCCATCCATCCATCCATCCATCCATCCATCCATCCATCCATCCATCCATCCATCCATCCATCTAGTAGTAAAACCAAGCTGATATTTTATTGTCTTGGCGTCCCGCCAACCACATTACATGACCCACTGACACTAGTGGTTTTAGATTGATATAACCATTTATTTTATGGGTGTTTTTTAACGTCTGACCAGACACATAGGTCAGTCTGAATAAATCAATAAAAGTGCTGCACTCATTACTTTCACATCAGGAGATTTTTGAGAGAATTTTTCGTCACTGAGTACAAGAGTCACTATTTTTGATCAACGGGACAAAATGTTGTTTACTAGTAAACTGGTAAACCTTGAGACCGACGTATGACCGACTGCTATCTGTTGAATTTTCATCACGTTACTCTGTCCTCTGTGACTGTCTCCATCTTGAAACTAAGATGCGCGTGCAGGGAACAACTGACTGGCACATGATCAGACGGTGGTTTACGGAGCGGTGGATGGGCTTTGCAAAAAAAACTCGGAGCGTGTTATGAACGTAATGATGCATTTAAAATATCGCTCGATTACGCAAATTTGATCGTGGGAAACCGTGATTGGCATTTAAAAAGCGATTAATTGTGCAGCCCCACTTTTGAAGTTGCCCTTTCTACATGTATCTTTAATGTTTGTGAGAGCTGAGGTCATGTTTGTTCAATTGGAGGATATTTTGGAAAGCTGTTTTTTTGTCTTTGAATTTAGGCCACAGAAAGCTGCGAGGCGTAACTCATTATGAATAAGCACAGCACTGTGATTCCTTGTGCAGTCTCTTACCAACAGTTGCTCTTGTGCCGTCAGCCTGAACATTAACACAATGAGACAAAGCCCTCGCCTTCATTATACGCTGCTGGCAGAAAACAGAGCAGAAAATAATAGAGGCACTAAAAATATTAACAGCTCTCTTTAGTGTCGGTGTCTTCTAGTTTGTTTAATCTGGTCTAAATGTACAGTAGATTTATTCCACTGTAAATCACACTGGATAAAGGCATCATTTAATGGATCTAATTGGGATTGCTTATTATCCCACTTCGTTTTCTGGTGTTACTTGTTTATTTTGTCAATAGATCCGATGAAAAGACCAAAACCAACAATGTGTAAGTCTGTGTCCCTAAGCCTCAAGCCCAATCATCCTCACTGCAAACATAAAATCAGTGCACAAATATATTGTTTCAGTTTTCTAAAAAATGGCTCAGAAATGTCCTAAACCAGCCATGTGAGAAACGTAGCAAACGTTACTCAAACAAAAGATTGATGTGTTTTTAACAACAATTAAAACATCTATTACATTTATGCAAAATGTTAACAAAAATCTCGAAACCTCTTTAACCAATGCCTGATTTCTACTACTCAGGAGCAGGGCAGCAAATACCCAACAGCAGTGTTTTCCTTCCTCCTGTCAAGGACCGAACGTATCAATCTCCGTTTTAAATAAGCCGTTAACGTTGTGAAACGGTCGGAGTTTGGTTACTTAAAACTACTTGGTTAAATATACAGTCCCTCCAGGATTTTGTGGCCTTTTTTGGAGATTGTTGAGAGCCAAAGTGCCTAATTTTGCAGGCAAAACATGAAATTCAATTATTATTGGTCAAATTTGCAGAAAAGTTGTAGTGATTGGTCAAAATTGCGAGTTGCACCAAATTTATGGGGATTGGTTGAATTCACGTGAATTAGCGACATCGCGAAATCCTGGAGGGACTGAATATAGGAAAAGAACGTGGTTTGGGTTCAAATCTGATTATTTAATTATCTTCCGGCTACGCACTTAATGCAGAACGTGATGTAGTTCCCTAAATGTTTTTTATTTATTTATTTTTTTGAACTCAGTTTACTTATATTTACATAACAGGACACAAATGGTGTCCTGTGTGAAAGTCCTTTTGATCGTTTGACCCATCCACCACTCCGACCTGTGGAATTTGTCGCTCCTATACTTTGTCGGAGCGTTTTTCGGGGGAGGAACGTCACTCAGAAATTCATAAGATTCATAAATTCTTAAGAAATATTCAAGAATATCAGAATTCGGCTATAAAACACCACAAGGGAAGTTGAGTGAGGGTGCTCTGCTCTGATGCACCATGACGACTGACTTCACTGAGTGACTGTGAAACCCTGAAGCAGATGGTGAAGTTGGGGGGGGGGGTCAACAGTCATATCTGCGGCTCCTTACTAGTCTCTTTTTATTTCCATGACTTTTGGGTAGCTGTGGCTTGAAGGTCAGAATATCGGGCTTGTTACCTAAAGGACCAGCTGAATGAGCTGCAGGCTTTCCTTCCCTCTTCTGCTTGTGTCCTTGCAGAGAGCCCTTGAGCAAGTCACTGAAGCTTGAACAGTCTAAATCGCTCAGTAAAAATAGGAGGATTTTTCAGATAGCAGATGCTGAAGTTCCAGATGTTTTTCTTACCATGTAGCGATGCATCGTGAATTGGTTAAAAATCAAATAAAATGTGTAAAGATTACAGCCGGTTGAGATAAAATGAATGAATGAATGAATGAATGAATGAATGAATGAATGAATGAATGAATGGCAAATGTTTTATTAAACGGCCTGGGGCGTAATCTACTTCTTGATTTCACTTGTTTGGCTTCAGGCGTCACTACGTCGTCTTCTTAATTAATTTATTTGAAGAGTTTTTTTTATATGGGATTTGTTTTAAAAATCTAATTTGTATTAAATTGTTATTTTAAATATATTACATTTGCACTTTTGATAAGAGTACACATAGTTTGCATTTTGTGTGTGTGTGTGTGTATGTATGTATGTATGTATGTATGTATGTATGTATGTATGTATGTATGTATGTATGTATGTATGTATATATATATATATATATATATATATATATATATATATATATATATATATATATATATGTATATATATATATATAGTGAACTCCGCAATAAAACCTATCCAACATAGAAAGGTAATTACAAAATGGTTATATTTTATGGCCATTACAGGGAAAAAAATCTGATCATAAACATAGTGTCAAAAACTGGGTTTGATTTCACATTTAGGGTTTTAACTTTAAAGGGCTACCCTGTAAAGGAAACTCATTTTGGCCACTTGTTTCTGTGATTAATTCTTTGTGTCAAAGCTCACAATCACAGGTGATAGTTTGCCCTCAGCCTCAATTTCCTCTCCACCATGATGGTCCAGTAGAGTTCATGGGTGCATCCCAAGTCTCTCATTTGATATCTCCTCGCTCCTCACCCGTCTCAAGGCCGTCTCAAAGCTCTTATTCTTGCCCCGAGGATGGAGATGGAGGAGGGATCTCTGAGGAGCTATGAGGAGCTATGAGGAGCTATGAGCGAGGCTACACGACGGCAGTCTTCCTGGAAGCGGTGCAGCTTAAAGCCGTTGCTAAACCCGCCCATAGAGCCGACAAAAAGGAAAGGGGAAAGGACGTCTCATCCTTCAGAAAATCCATTTCCTCTCATCTCTCCCATGCTTCCTCAGTTTAACGACTAAGACGCGAGGAAGGGACGCAAGTGAAGGAAACGTGGATGCAGTTAAAGGACCTGGGACAACCCCCATGGACTGCTGACGTAGCACCAGTCTGCCTTTTAACCTCACCCTCCATCTTTCCTTCACTCTTAAGCAAGACCCCAGCTTCTAAAATAAAGGAATAAATCAAGGCTACATTAAAACTGTTAGTACACAGGAATATTATCATGAAATATAAATTCATTTTTACGCTTTCCCCTTCCTGTTGCCTGGCTGCAAAAGCGACCAGATGTTAGTTTAACACAATAGCACTGCATTAAAATTAAGATATATCTTGGCAACATAGTATATATTTAGAATAACCCCACAGACACAGAAACTCACTAAAATGATCAGTTACAGCTCTGAAATATAAATCATGATGGCTGATGGATTCAGTGTTAAATGTTTTCTCTCCAGTGATGACGTGGCACCGCAGGCTTAAATCGGACTCATGAGTCTTTGCTGTCACCAGTCTTCCACGCAAGCCCTCCTCATCCTCCTTGACATGGTCATCAGTGAATGTGTAGCGTCTACTGGTGGGAAACGTTTCAAAGGCTGATATACAAACTAGACGTCAAGCGTGAAATGTATTTATTTTAACTCTATGCTGCCAAAATGCAGCAAGCAGCCATGACGGCTCAAGGGACAATCCACATCTGCTCATGTGTGTCATTTTTGACAGACAGATGAGCAAGAAAGGGTTAAAGAAGCTTTTCAAGTTAAATAAAAACAAAAAAAGGTAGCTTGTTTGTGCGTAGCATGTATATAGCTTTTATTTAGCGTTTACAAAAGTGGCAGGAAGAGTTAATGCATTGGGGGGGGGGGAACAAACGTGAAGAAAGTTATCTGGCCTTTTAAAATCCTATCACTCATTTTAAGTTTACAGTTTTTTGTTGTTCAAACTTTCCTTTTGATCCGCTTCACATTAACGTTTGTTTGTTTTCCAATTTTTTTTCAGTTATGGATTCAATTCATGTATTCAGTTATGTTCAGTTATGTATATGTTATGTAAGAATTTCCTGCTTCAAAGACACGGCATCTGAAAAACATGTTTAACTTCAAATTCTAACATTGTAAGTGCATTTCACATCCTCCTACTGTATATCCAGGATGTGCTCACTGATAGCCACAGCTGAGCCGAAAACCTTTCCACTACCACAACTACCCTCCGTTTGGGGTTTCCCATGCTAAAAATATAAACTCACTTACTTTATCAGAGCGGTTTGGAACATTTCGGTGCCTTAAGTTACAATTTAAATGAACTACGGGAATTTGTGTTAGGTAGATTATTTTGTTATTGTTCTAATGTAATGCTTCTTGGCAGTACGTCTTATACCATTGTAAAGCCTGATTATTTCCCCTTAAATTGAGCATGAGGATTGCGCCCATGAAAAATTGGCCAAATGTTCTGAGAACAGCTTTTCTTTGACTCTTGTTTGGTGGATTGGGTGATTGAAGTCTGAAGGAACAAGACATATTGACAATTTCCCTATTTATTCATTTCACCAACACGTGTGTGTGTGTGTGTGTGTGTGTGTGTGTGTGTGTGTGTGTGTGTGTGTGTGTGTGTGTGTGTGTGTGTGTGTGTGTGTGTGTGTGTGTGTGTGTGTGTGTGTGTGTGTGTGTGTGTGTGTGTGTGTGTGTGTGTGTGTGTGTGTGTGTGTGTGTGTGTGTGTGTGTGTGTGTGTGTGTGTGTGTGTGAGAACCATACGCAGCCTGCCACCACCTCCTCATGCTGGTCACACACTGCTGTGGGATGGCATCTCATTCTTCAACCAGCGTTTTGTTGCAAGTCAGCCAACGTGGTTGTGTTGGTCTCTCTGGCATGAACAGCACGCCCAAGCTGACCCTACAAGTGTTCAATGGGGTTGAGGTCAGGTCTGCTGGCAGACCATTTCAGCCTCGCCACTCCCAAATTCTGGAGGTAGTCTCTGATAAACCCGCCCTGTGGGGACGACAATCTTTGTAGGCCTAGATATGGGATTGCCACTGGTTGAAGAATCAGGGACCTGCTTGTCAACATCTGGGGGCACCAGAAGCTCAAAACAAGAGACAGAGACAATTTAGCAAATATTTCTTGGGCCCAACCCACATACTCGGCACTGCTGCTCATCCCATAAATGCTTGTTCAGTACAAATGTGGGACCATTTAAAGGGAAATAATCAGGCTTTCCAATGGTATCAGATGTATTGCCAAAAATCATTATTACAATTACAAATCTACCAAACAGAAATCAACACATATTTCCTTACTTTTTGTGCGTAGTTTAAATAAAAGTGGAATCTATTTTTCCATCATACAAATTTACAGTGTACAACATGGGCTTAAACATAGTTAGGCGGCTTAGACATGTTACACAACTCGTCAGCTATTAAGATATAATGTGCTTGTTTTCATATAATCTGTAGAGTGTCATCATGTTATCTATGCAGAGAGGATGCCACTGTTAATCTGCTGCAAAAAGGTCTGGACAAGATGGTGTGGAGGGTGGGGGTGAGATGTCGTAGTCAATCAATTGCATTAATTGGTGCGTTGCAATAATTGCTGGAACAGAGTTGTGTTTAACTTTATTTATTCCACCTGTGCTTCTCCTGCTGTGACACTTAGAAAGCCATGTCTGCACTCCATACAACATACTAATTGTAAAGAGTATAACCTTTATGATACTCTTTACAAGACACACATGCTGTAGTTTCACAAGTAGGAGGTTGGGATTTCTAACTTTTCAAACATCGCTGGAATGCAGCAGGCATCTGGTGAGTGTCTACTGCTGCTTGTTGGACTTTCTCGTACTTCATTTTCTTTTGTCTGGACAACAGATCTTACGCTTAACGTTCGCAGAGGCTCAGCAGGCCTAGATTAGATTAGATTAGATTATACTTTATTTATCCCACAACGGGGAAATTTCCTTATTACAGCAGCAGCATTTTCTTCTATACAGCAAAAAAAAAAAAAAAAAACACACAAACAAGTAAACACACAAGAAATACAGGCAAAACAATAAACAATAATTATAAGGTAGACAGAAAGTAAGCAGAATGGCGTCAAATAAAGGTATTTTAAAGTGCGGCCATGATACAAGAAAACAATATTGCATTGTAAGTGACATTAAAATTAAATTTTGTTCCTCGCTTGTTCCTCGGTCAACCTCTGCTGTAATATTTTTAATCCAGTCAACGGTAAACTCAGGGTAATGCTATCATCCCACAAAGCTCATTTGATGGCGGCCAGCAGCCACTGGTGCGCATCACTGCTGAGTGAAGCAGCAGCAGGATAACACATGAGGAAAGAAGTGGAAAAGATTTGTTAGCATTTCTAAGGCTCAGACATGAACTGACATTAACTAATTTTTTATTCTTTTGTTCTTGTTAAGGAACCTTTTTATGGTAACACAGCACAAAGTGTTTGTGTTGTATTTTTAACCAAGTTTAGAAAGACATAAATTGCACAAAGCTCTCGTTGACAGCCTTATATTTCTGGAATGGGTTTCATCTTCTTACGTTCAGGGTGGTGTGGTGTGTGTAGCTCTGTGAACAAGCTTCTTATCTTCTGCAGCCAATCATTGCAATGCGGTGTCCGCGTTATTACAAGATCAGCAACCCTAGACTGTGATAAATATGACTACACACACACACACACACGTACGTACGTACGTGTCACAGGTGTGGGAATGAGGACTGTAAAATGTCTGACTATAAACCCTGAAGAGGAAGAAAAGCCAGGAGTTAAAAAAAGATGAATGGAAAACAAAGAGTTTGTGTGTGTGTGACTGTGTGTGAGACTGTTTCCATCCAGCTATCAAATAAATTGTCATTCACATGTAAATAAAAGTCAGTTTTGTGGCTGCTGTTATACACCATGACTCAGTCTGGTGAATAAAGTGTCTGAGCTGAACAATCCACTACTGGGAAACTGCTCCAGTTACAGGGTTGTCTGGGAGACGATGCCTTTTTAAACTATGCAACGGATGGATGGAAACATGTGCATGCATACAATGCAAATTACTGTAAGGTGTCCAAACATATTGGCAAGGCAAGGCAAGGCAGCTTTATTTATAGAGCACATTTAAGCAACAGGGCAATTCAAAGTGCTTTACACAAAATCAGTTAAAAACAATAAAAACAGTTAAAAGAAAATAAAACCCATAAAAAAAAAAGTTATTGAGTTCAAACCCTGACTTTCTTATCTCCACACATCTGCCCAACCAAAAATGAAGTGGGCATGATGTTTTTTATTTTCAGATTTTTTTTGCAATGGAAATATAATAGAAGTGTGCAACCGGCTGTCCTTACAGCCCAGCTGACTCGCCAGTGCTGTCATACGCCACCTGCTTACCGTTTAACATTTGAAACATCTTTTAAGTTAATGGCGCAACAATTATTGGACAAACTGACCCCGTATGAGCGGTGTTTATTCCTCGAGAGCCTTCAAATCACTTTGCTTCATGTTAGGAAGTGATTTTTGCGGCTCCATCGTCTCTACATTATCAACATTAACCAATTAGCATTGATTTAGTGATTTGCAGGTCAATGAATTAATTCCTTTTTTGAAATGTTTTTGGGATATTTTGGTTACATATAACTTTTTAAGTTTCTACATTTCCACATGTGGTTAAAGACCTGCTTGACATTAAAATATATTGTTATATAAATGCCTATAAAATGGCAGTTTTATGTAACCTGACCTGATTAAAAAAAACTGTCTCCCTCCAGGCTGTTATAAATATAAGTGTTGGCTTTTAGTCATCTTTCCTGATGAATTTCACAAAATTCTGCAGCTCTTTACCAAACCCTTTCAGATTCAGTGTGAGCTGCGTTCAGCTCGGTTAATTTGGTTTGGCAGGTGACTGTTGGGTACAACGGTCTTGCCAAAACTGAATCCTAATCGGTTATTCACGTTTAGGATAAATACTTATTAATAATAATGATGATGATGATGATGATAATGTATACTTTATTAATCCCACGAGGGGAAGTTACAATTTACACTCTCTTTTTATTACACACATGTTGTTGGTGATGCACCAAAATTCTCTTCAGCTCTTCTGGCTGCTGGTTTTGTGCCATGTCTGTGTACATGTTTAAACATGTGTGTTGTCTTGATGACAGGCCGCTATGCCTCATGCCAGGGGATAAAGGGCCGTACTGTGTGGGAGGATTAGGGAGAGTGATTGGCAGGAGGGGAATGTGTTCACCGGGAGCTATTCCAAATACTTGTGATCTAATTATTGGCAGGGATCCACAATTTAAATGTCTTAAGAAGTGGCTGATATAGTTTGATTAAAGCTGCAAGTCGTTGTACATAACTTACAAAAACTTACTTCTTGATCTGGCACCTCCTATGGTTATAATGTCTTTCTAAATCCAGAGATTTATGAAAGCGTGCTGCAGGAAATGCAGAAGTAACTATGAAATCAGATGAGTCAGTTTAAATTCTATAAGCATTAATCCTGCTGGTGTTTATATGGTTGTGGCCTCTAAATATTCCTCATGTACCACTGATGTAACTACACTGCAGTCTTTACATGAGTCTGTATTACTGCTGAGTCATTGTTACTGTTGATCACACAGGCTTATGCAAACTCACAGTAACACACACACACACACTCACACTCTTATATGCTGATGATGTTAATATTGAAACATGGAGTTGGTTTTGCTGTTTTTGCAGTGTTTGGCCGAGTCTGTGTGTTCTCTGCAGGATTTATGTGGCTCACACACTATTAGTTCATCTGCTTCTCCTGGTTTAAAACACACACACACACACACACACACACACACACACACACACACACACACACACACACACACACACACACACACACATACTGGTTTAAGCAGCTTATATTGACCGTGTATTCATCTATCAAGCACAACCTTGACTTTCCTCCTGTCCATCAGCATGAAATACATACAACCAACCATACAGCAACCATGTAATACAATAATACAATACAATAACATTAATATTAACTGTATTAACTGGTATCAACTACCAGTGAATGCAATAACAAACAATGCAAGATACATGTTTCAAGAAATATGCTACAGTAGTGTAAAAGACAGAGTACAGTTGTCACATTAAGTAATAATAATAATAATAATAATAATAATAATACATTTTATTTATAATGCCCTTTACATTTCAAATGAAATCTCAAAGTGCTACAGTAGCAGGGAGTTAAAAAAAGTTCCTAGAACACAACAAATACAATAATAATAATTGTAATACACTTGCATTACCCTCAAATATCATTTCCATAATATCTATCCTATGTGTAATGAAGTTGTGATCAATGAAGACTTCCTCTACAATTATTTGGCCAAATTTGTTTTAAAGTATTTTTTCTTTTGTTTTATGGTGATTTAACTTTTTTTATTTTATTTTTTTGTTGGCCTGCTATTTTCTTTTGCCTCATTGCCTTACTTTGGGTTTCATGAAATGCACTAAATACGTTATTACTGCGTTGGTTGCTACAGCAATCTCCAAATGCTTTGGCTCGTCTCACAGTGAGAGACCCGGTTTAGGTCACGAGACATTCAGGCTAAGTTACTCTATGCAACAATGCATCTGTAACTTATTCTCTTGTGAATTAATGATTTTCTATCTGAGAAAACATTCATTACAACTATATGACTTACCTGTAACGCTAACTCAGTAATATAAAGTGGGTAATAAAGCATAGTACCTTAACCTGGTAGCGTTAATGAGGTTTAATGAAGGCCTCTTTGTTTCAGTACATATGATCTTAATAATGAGGACTTAAAGGGCAACTATCGTTTTTTCCAACCGGAATCCTATTTTTCTATGTTTTTGTGTCTGAGTGACTGATGGGAACAACAATCTTTGACATTCGTCCAACATTAAGAAAGATTGATGCAGTTGGCAGCGGAGAAACAAGCTACAATGGAAGTTAATGGGGCAAGTGTCCAGCTTGTATTTACTTTCACAAAAGTGCTTGTTTTGCCACTGACAGACTCAGATTAGTGTTATAAGTGTCTGACAACATTATAGAAAGGATCCCTTCAGAGATAGACCTTTAAAACTGCTTTGAGACCTTTCAGCTCTGAAGTCACTAGAGATAAACCCACCGGACTCTATTTAAAAAAAAGCAACACTTTTAGCTTGTACAGAGCCAGCGTATACTTCACATGTAAATTGGTAAACTGTGTTTATTTCAACCAAAACCTGGTACTATCACTCCATATATGGAAACTTCACTTGGTGACTCAGGCTGCCTCGTACCTTCAAAAGAAAAGCACTAACCGATATTCAAAGCACCTAAAGTAATTACACTGATGTCATCAAACTTACTCGGCTGTATAACTTAAACAAAACAACATGTAGCTTCAACATTTACCACAAAAACACGCATGTACCCATCAACACAAGCTGAAAATCCCCAATTCCTGCAGCCGGGTTTTTTCAAGACTTCTGGGCATTGAATTCGGATCCTTAGCTCATCAGTACTTCATGTTAATATTACTAATGATAAATGTTTTGAAATAATTAAATCTGTTTTTCTCTTCAAGGCCTCCATGAGTTCATTTACTAATTGAAATGGACAGCAATTATTTCTAGTGCTGTCAAATGATTAAAATATTTAATCGCATTACAGTGAACCCTCGTTTTTCACGGGGGTTACGTTCCAAGAAGAACCCGTGATAGGCGAAATCCGTGAAGTAGTAACCTTTTTTTTATTATTAAATTAATATATATAATAATATAATAAATTATTATACGATGAAATACTCCATTATACATTGAAACCAAAGAACAAAACCTTTTTACAGGCCCAAGCATTTGTTTAACAAATAAAAGTACTGTATAAAGTTTTTTTTTTACAAATAACTGCTGTACTGTAAAATAATAATTTTAATCATCAATACGAACTGAAGGCTTCAAATTGCGGAGATCAGCACCGCCCCCCCGCCCCACCGCGACCAGAGTCATTGGAACGGGAGAAAATGAAAAATTATTATGAAAACAAATACAAAGTAAAGTACAGTAGGAAAAACCGTGACTCAGGTGTATTTCACTGCTCTTCTGACGGAGCCGCTGCATCCTGACTCCGCTCTGTAGCGGGTTTTTCTTCTAAAGCCCGCGGTGCAGGTGGGTTTTTCTTCTAAAGCCCGCGGTGCAGGTGTGTTTCTCTTCTAAAGCCCGCGGTGCAGGTGTGTTTTTCTTCTAAAGCCCGCGGTGCAGGTGTGTTTCTCTTCTAAAGCCCGCGGTGCAGGTGTGTTTTTCTTCTAAAGCCCGCGGTGCAGGTGTGTTTTTCTTCTAAAGCCCGCGGTGCAGGTGTTTTTCTTCTAAAGCCCGCGGTGCAGGTGTGTTTCTTCTTCTAAAGCCCGAGGTGCAGGTGTGTTTCTTCTTCTAAAGCCCGCGGTGCAGGTGTGTTTTTTCTTCTAAAGCCCGCGGTGCAGGTGTGTTTTTCTTCTAAAGCCCGCGGTGCAGGTGTGTTTTTCTTCTAAAGCCCGCGGTGCAGGTGTGTCTTTCTTCTAAAGCCCGCGGTGCAGGTGTGTTTTTCTTCTAAAGCCCGCGGTGCAGGTGTGTTTCTTCTTCTAAAGCCCGCGGTGCAGGTGTGTTTCTTCTTCTAAAGCCCGCGGTGCAGGTGTGTTTCTTCTTCTAAAGCCCGCGGTGCAGGTGTGTTTTTCTTCTAAAGCCCGCGGTGCAGGTGTGTTTTTCTTCTAAAGCCCGCGGTGCAGGTGTGTTTCTTCTTCTAAAGCCCGCGGTGCAGGTGTGTTTTTCTTCTAAAGCCCGAGGTGCAGGTGTGTTTTTCTTCTAAAGCCCGCGGTGCAGGTGTGTTTTTCTTCTAAAGCCCGCGGTGCAGGTGTGTTTCTTCTTCTAAAGCCCGCGGTGCAGGTGTGTTTCTTCTTCTAAAGCCCGCGGTGCAGGTGTGTTTCTTCTTCTAAAGCCCGCGGTGCAGGTGTGTTTTTCTTCTAAAGCCCGCGGTGCAGGTGTGTTTTTCTTCTAAAGCCCGCGGTGCAGGTGTGTTTTTCTTCTAAAGCCCGCGGTGCAGGTGTGTTTTTCTTCTAAAGCCCGCGGTGCAGGTGTGTTTTTCTTCTAAAGCCCGAGGTGCAGGTGTGTTTCTTCTTCTAAAGCCCGAGGTGCAGGTGTGTTTCTTCTTCTAAAGCCCGAGGTGCAGGTGTGTTTCTTCTTCTAAAGCCCGCGGTGCAGGTGTGTTTTTTCTTCTAAAGCCCGCGGTGCAGGTGTGTTTTTCTTCTAAAGCCCGCGGTGCAGGTGTGTTTTTTCGAGAGAAGAACATAGTTATCGGTAGTTGTTGTCGCTCTTTTTTCTTCTGGGTAAAAAGATTCTTATAAACCGACATGCCACCATTGATTATGTTGCAGAATACAGAACACAACGCACGATGCAAATCCGTGAAGCAGCGAGACCGTGAAAGGTGAACCGTGATATAGCGAGGGTTCACTGTAATGCCATTGTTAACTTGCGATTAATCGCACATTTTTATCAATTCTAAATGTCCCTTGATTTCTTTTTGTCCCTTTTTTTTCTCATTTTAATGCGCTTATCAACATAGAAAAGTGGATCGGCTGGCTTTGTGCAAATGTTTTTTTTTTTTTTTTTATTGAAAACATCGGCATAAAGGCTACTTTACTGTTTAGTTTCACATTAACATTCTCACTTGGAGCAGTCATTCACACTTGAAAGGGTGAAAGAATTCGCGGAGAATTGGCATCAGCTGTGTGCTTGGCCATCAAGTGGTATTTCAGACTGGACGTGCTGCGATGATCGCTCAGTTCACAACGACAGAACCCACAGATCACTTTGGTCTCGTCAATGGAACCACTAAACTTTCCATTTAGAATCTTATTGGCGTCCATTTTGCCGTCTCGCGCTTGTTGTCCACTCAAAACGTAACGTTACAACTCTTTGGCCGGCTCACAAGCCCAAACGACGTGTGTGTGGCGTGCCTGTTGTTCTGTTGTGGGTGTTGTAGTTTTTCTAACGTTACTAATTGTTGCACCAGCATGTGAAGAAAGCTGCAAAGTTTGCTAGGCCAGAAAGAACGTTAATCTCTCGATTAAAAACATTGACGGCGTTAAAATGGGTTTGCGTTAACGCCGTTAATAACGCCTTCAACTGATTATTTTTTTCCACCAGTTTGGTCAAAGCCACACTTCTATTATGATCATTTGTCTTCCAAAGTTTAAGATCCTTCTGAAAGGAGAAGGTCTTCCCTGAAATGTTGTCACACTATTTAAGGTTGATGTTAGCATGAAACCTGGCTTTGTGCAGTTTAAACTGGAAACTTTTCCCTCTTCCCCTAAGGTTGACGGACGGCATCCGACCTGCAACTTCCTGTTGGAGGTGGAGAGAGACCAGGCGGAGTGTCTGAGGCGGCTGAGGGAGGAGGACGCTGCCGGCAGCCATAAAGGTCACAATCTTTGGCAATCATTCGCTAAACTACAGTTCAACTAAACTTCAATTCATCTAGAAACAAAGAAAGAACCGTAACACTTTACTTAAAGGTATCGACATAAGAGTGACACGACGCTGTCATGACACATGACATGAACCCCTAACCAACACTTCAAACATTTATGACTTAGACTTAGATTATTTTTTTGGGGTGTTTTTCCCTTTTATTAGACAGAGAGACAGTGTATAGATTTGAAAGGGGGAGAGAGATGGGGGATGACACGCAGCAAAGGGCCACAGGCTGGATTTGAACCCGGGCCGTCATGTCACTCTTATGTAGATACCTTTAAGTAAAGTGTAACCGAAAGAACCGTCTGGATCTTAAAACAGAAAACATGTACCAGTTGTTCCTTTTTAATTTAGCTGTTATCATAGTGTTTTACTGTAGTCAAAATGGTTCTTGCTTTTTAATTTAAAATCAAAAGGGAAGGTGTTGTGCAGCAGTTTCACTCTGAAAACCACTGTGAAAGCTGAGCAAAGCTTTCCCTTTGCCTCCTTGAAGCTTTATCTTCTTGTATCTACCTCTACAATGCACATGCAATAATGTCATGTACTGTACATACGCTAAAGCCCATTTTCACACTGCCTGTTCAAGGCGGCAGTGTTGTGCTGTTATTCCGCCTCGCCGTTCTGTATAAAAGGTAGAAACACAGACTGGGGGAACAGAGTGGTTCCACCGTTAAGCTGGCAGCGGAGGTAGAAACAGCCGGCATGGCGGGACTACACGGTAACATAATCAACACGCTGACTCTCTTTTGCGTTTTTAATGCTAACTTTCTATCTGATATCACACAGTGGGGCTGCATTATTCTGACGTCTTTTGGTTTAGTGTAAAAAAGCAAAGCCTGGGTAATGGCGGATCTTCTTTACAGCAGTGTTACAGAATCTCTTTGTCTCTGTTAACGAGGCAAGGCTCTAATTGGTGGCCTTATCTCTGAAGTGAAAGGCTCATGGTAAACAAATGTATTCTATTGTTATTTTTATCTGCGACTGTGTGATGTGAGCTCTGGACTCTGACTCCCCCCTCCACCCCGGCTGTGTTAATTAAAGGCACAAAGTAAAGCAAAATAATAACATTGCTCTAATTATCTGACGTCTGGTCGAGGCTCTCAGGATCCATCTGACGCTGCAGCCGCCATTTCAGTTTAACCGACAAAAGGTGATTGTCATGTGTTGGCGATGGTTAAGATTAAGATTGGTGTTTGTGTTCCCTTAAGTCTAGGGACACATTTCCTTGGTGAACTCTCGTGTTTTCCCTGGGACACAAACTCTGCTCCCCTGATTGAAAGCACCATCCAAAAGTGCTACAACACTGTAAGAATAATTTGTTTTGAAAATGAAAGCTGTACAGTTTGGTGCAGGAAAGTTCACAAGTAGGCCTGCACGATTAATCGTTATAAACTCGCAATCTCGATTCACCCTGTTCACGATTTAATTTTTAAATAAATTTAGATTTAACTTTGATTCTCATTTATTTTAAAGTGCTCCCAAACGCTACAATGCTCTCCCTTCTCTTCATTGAGGCCTCTGTTTACAGGCTTGTGGTGATGCACAATGTGCCAAAAAAAAATCTATGTTTGGTTAAAATGATCTTTGTCAGTGTCTTTCATAGAGCAAATAACGTTGTATCTTTCCGACATGACATTTCCCGTAGACGTGTATAGTTTCCGACTGGGAACCCAGAAATTTTGACATTCCATGTAAAATTGAACACAACAGACAACATGTCCGTGCCCCTCACCTGTCATCACGGCGGTACCCAAAGTCTGAAGAAAGCGGCAGAGTCCTATTTGATTATGACTGTATCAGATAAAAGCAAGTGCCTTACAGTGTAAAGTGGTAAAACATGTGGACAGTTTATTTCAGGGAAACATCCCACGAATTTGGAAGTAGCAAGGAGGCTAACCTAGCTTAGCTTAACAAGGCAAAGGAGAACGCCAAGCCCCCTTACCCCCAAACAGAAGCTAACCCCGGTAACATTATGGGCATGGACGTATGGATACGTAGGGTTAATATGTGGATTAATACTGGGATGGGGGGGACGTGGGTTAATATGTGGATTAATACTGGGATGGGGGGGACGTGGGGTAATATGTGGATTAATACTGGGATGGGGGGACGTGGGTTAATATGTGGATTAATACTGGGATGGGGGACGTGGGTTAATATGTGGATTAATACTGGGATGGGGGACGTGGGTTAATATGTGGATTAATACTGGGATGGGGGACGTGGGTTAATATGTGGATTAATACTGGGATGGGGGGGACGTGGGTTAATATGTGGATTAATACTGGGATGGGGGACGTGGGTTAATATGTGGATTAATACTGGGATGGGGGACGTGGGTTAATATGTGGATTAATACTGGGATGGGGGACGTGGGTTAATATGTGGATTAATACTGGGATGGGGGACGTGGGTTAATATGTGGATTAATACTGGGATGGGGGACGTGGGTTAATATGTGGATTAATACTGGGATGGGGGGACGTGGGTTAATATGTGGATTAATACTGGGATGGGGGGGTCGTGGGTTAATATGTGGATTAATACTGGGATGGGGGGGACGTGGGTTAATATGTGGATTAATACTGGGATGGGGGGGTCGTGGGTTAATATGTGGATTAATACTGGGATGGGGGACGTGGGTTAATATGTGGATTAATACTGGGATGGGGGACGTGGGTTAATATGTGGATTAATACTGGGATGGGGGGACGTGGGTTAATATGTGGATTAATACTGGGATGGGGGACGTGGGTTAATATGTGGATTAATACTGGGATGGGGGGACGTGGGTTAATATGTGGATTAATACTGGGATGGGGGGACGTGGGTTAATATGTGGATTAATACTGGGATGGGGGGGACGT
The DNA here is from genome assembly GCA_013375575.1 of Percina caprodes. NCBI lineage: Eukaryota > Metazoa > Chordata > Actinopteri > Perciformes > Percidae > Percina > Percina caprodes. The sequence goes on from JABXJD010001227.1 coordinate 56,367, forward strand.
GGGTTAATATGTGGATTAATACTGGGATGGGGGGACGTGGGTTAATATGTGGATTAATACTGGGATGGGGGGACGTGGGTTAATATGTGGATTAATACTGGGATGTCTACACAACTGTGTGAGTCGATTGACTTCAAAATATTCGCCACGTTACTCGAACCAAAGTTCAAAACACCTGTTGATGTCTTTAGGTTTTTCTCCTGAACACGTCAAACACATTCTGCGTTAGATCATCATCATATGTACGTTGTATGTACTGGTGGTATTGTTGAATACATTGTGAATACATATTTCTAAACTTTTATGTTTTTGTTGAGTTATTATTACACAATACTTTTTCTGACCTTTTCAAACCCATATTACAAAAAAGACTAAAACTAATAAAAACTAAACTAAAACTACGCATTTTCAAAAAATAAAAACTAAACTAGCAAACCCGCTTTAAAAACTAATTGAACTGAATTTGAAAACAAACGTCAAAACGAAATAAAAACTAATAAAAAAAATGCAAAACTATAATAACCTTGGTTTGGTTCTGCCAATTTGTTTTGTCATGGTCAAAAAAATCGTGGCAGAGAATCGTGATATCACTTCTAAGCAAAAAAAATCGTGATTTGTATTTTTCCCCGAATCGTGCACGCCTAGTTCAGTTTCCAAGGCCAAGTTCAGAGAATATGTGCAATGTCAAGAGATTATAGTTCACAAGATGTACGTTACTGGACACATAGAGACAGATGTGGAGGCTTCTTGTTCATGTCACGGCCACGAATGAATCTTGAAACAACATTTTTAACCCTTGTGTTATCTTAACATTAACCTTGATAATTTTTTTTTTTGGTGGTTTTCCGATGTTTTTGTCATTTTTTTCTGATTTATTTGTCACTTTTTCCATGCTATCTGTGCTTTTTAAAATCCTGAGAAAGTTTAATAACAGGTTTTATACTTATTCTTGGAATTCATGGTCAACAAACCTCATTTATATGAAATTATTAGTTAGTTAGTTTTCAGTTAAAAAGGCAGAAATTATGAATTATTTTAGCTAATAGTTAAGATCAGAGGATGTTGAGGGAATCTCAGATGGGTAGATGTCAAAGTTTAGTTTGGATACTTTTTTGAAACTATAAAAAAAAAAAAAAAGAATTCAAATGCTATAAGATTATATAAAATACCCCAAAAATTCAATGAAACTGATAATTCATTTCACCTAAAGAACGTATGGAATCATCCATGTTATTTTTGGGCAATTTGGTTGAAAGAAATCTAATATTTCTGATATAAAACACATTGAAACGGGTCAATTTGACCCGAGGACAACACAAGGGTTACATTTTTAAGGCGTGTCCAGAAAAAATGTAAATATTAACATTGCAATTTGGTGATACTAGAGCAAACTCCATCTGCTGATGGGGATCATTTGACATTCAAATGAGCAGAGCAGCACAGTATTCTGCAGAATTTATTCAGATTTTCTATAGAATTTTCCACAGATTTTGGACAATTTAATAAAATTAAACTCTTCGACAGATTTCACGATGCAGTATCACATCCAGAACAATAGTGTTAAAAGATTATCTATCTATCTATCTATCTATCTATCTATCTATCTATCTATCTATCTATCTATCTATCTATCTATCTATCTATCTATCTATCTATCTATCTATCTATCTATCTATCTATCTATCTATCTATCTATCTATCTATCTATCTAATAAATAAATAAATCAAATATTTATGATGGTAAGCTAACTTTTTAATATTTTATTGTTATGGGATTTTACTTAAAATCCTTAAATTTCATTCATCATAAACTACTAGAACTGTTGGGTCCTTGTAAATTCTGGAGTATAGTCTAGACCTACTCTATCTGGTCTAGACCTACTCTATCTGGTCTAGACCTACTCTATCTGGTCTAGACCTACTCTATCTGTAAAATGTCTCGAGATAACTCTTGTTATGAATTGATACTATAAATAAAATTGAATTGAATTTATGAGCATCAAAGTGATCCCTGACTGGTTTCCCACCACTGAACACCAGCCATCTAACTGCCACAGATGCTGGGGAAGTCCGTCATTATGATATATTAAATCCGTTAATTTGATGTAATTAAATTAAAAATGGAGTTTGTATGCCGAAGATGCACGCAAACGTTTTGATGCCTCCAGAAAACGGCTCTGCTGTGGAAGAAGGACGTCGCAGTTAGTCTCTTTGTTTAACTGACTGCATGAAATCGAAGTAGGGCGACGCTGGAAGAGGGCACAGTCATCAGTCATTCCTCAAGTCAGCCTTCACTTTGTAGTAAATAGAGAGTTGAAAGAAGAGGATTTCCCTCCAGATGTGGGCTGCTGTGCGTTTGTTGGCTCGTTGCCTCTGATGTGTTTCTGTGAAAGCAAACAGAAAGGATGGATCACTTAACGGGTAGATGGACAGTTCTTCATGCACTGATGACTTTGTATCTGCATTTTTTAACCCCAAAGACATCTGTTCCCGTACTCTGTACTCTCCCCCTCTTCTATCCTCTCTTGCCCTCTCAGTGTCTGTTATTTCCTCCCTTTTTCAAACCCTTTTTTGCTTCTTTCTTTTCCTCTCTTTGTGTTCCCGTCTCTTGGCTTGTCTTTTGTTCTCCCTTTCTTTTGGTTTTCCCTCATGTTCTTTCCCTCTTTTTAGAACGGCACTTCCACTCGCTGTCCTTCTTTGTGTAGTCAGTGTAAGTTCAGTCCATTTACAGTGCGGTCAAGACCAGAATAAGCTTCAATTCTTACATTAATGACAAAGGTCAGAGCAATTTTAACCAGACATCAGATGGAAAAAAAGGATCTTGTGTCCTTAGGCTTTTACAATTTTGACGTGCAGGTACAATACTTCATTTTGACCATATGGCACTAAACAGGCCGTTCTTTAATGTCGCCAACTGACATTTTGTGCTCCTTTTTCTATATTTTATATACATTATAAATATGTATATTTCGGTTCAGACACCGAGTGGAGGTTTTATGTAGCTATGTGTCTGCCCTACCTCTGAATGTTGGCTGGTTATTGTCATTTGGAGGAAGAAGATGAGATATATAATTTCTTCTTCTTTTTAAACTCGATAAACAGATCAGTTCAGTGGTAAAAACAAGCTTCTTTCAGCTCAGACTTCTTAGGAAGGTCAAGCCTTACCTGCCCCTTAGCCAATTGGAAACAGTTGTGCATGCTTTGATTACAAATCGTCTGGACTACTGTAACTCACTGTACTACGGCCTTGATCAATCTTCAATGCGCCGATTACAGTTAGTTCAAAATGCAGCTGCACGCCTGCTGACAGGGAAAAGGCGCAGTGACCACATCACCCCTGTACTGTCGGCTCTCCACTGGCTGCCTGTTGTTTTTAGAATCCATTTTAAGATCTTATTGTTTGTTTTTAAATCTCTTAACGGGCTAGCACCATCATACTTATCTGATATGCTGATTTTGCACACTCCAGTCAGAGCACTCAGGTCCAGGACCAGTTGCTTTTAGACTGTCCCAGAACCAGACTGAAAACTAGAGGGGACCGAGGTTTTTCAGTGGCAGGTCCTAAGCTCTGCAACGCTCTCCCTCTCAACATTAGAGCAGCTTCCTCTATTGAGAGTTTTAAATCCCTTTTAAAAACTCATCTTTTTGCACTGGCTTTTAACACAAGCTGAGCTGTGACATTTTGTTATTGATTTGAGCTTTTTATCTGTTGTCTGTTTTTATTGTTTTTGGCATGTTTTGTTTTAGATGGTTTTTCCGGTTATTTATTATGCTTTTATCTTGTGTTGTCTATAATTGTTCAGCACTTTGGGGCAGTAGTGACTGTTTGTAAGTGTGCTATAGAAATAAACTTTGACCTTGACCTTGATTTCTTGGTTTGTTTTGGCGTCCACTGTGGCAATGCTATCTTATGAACGAGTTTGTAGGATATTGTACAAAAACGTATGTGCACCAATTCGTATGATAGCCTACAAAACTAGCAGAGAAAAGTTGACTGTCACTATAAGGTGTCGTCCTTTTTAGAGGCTGTTGCGGTTGAGTTTAGCCGACAAAAGGTGACCATCTAGTTTAGATTGGAAACATATTGGTGTTTGAAAGTAGTACTCCCCGAATAAAAACAACCATTTCCTGGGTGAAGGTCCTGAGTTTTCCCTAGTACACGAAAGCCACTCCTGTGTTTAATGACTCGCCCATCCACCCCAACCTCATGCCTACACGGTCCAGAGCGCTCCTACACAGCAGCAGTTACTGTGCTGCATACAGCAATAAATACGTGGAATACATTAACACTACAATACTTTCAGTAGCTACATGAATGTTTCATGGAAACAACCTGACTGTGGAGGAAGCTCTTTGCAAAACTTTAACAGTAAATGCTTCCCATTTTTGAAGTCTGATCTCTGCAACACAGAGTCTGTCAGCAGGTTGTGTAACCTGACAAAACAACAATCTGTCACTCTTGATAATAAAAGCATCAACCCAAACCCTGAAATGTGGGGTTTGAATGTAACTGTCTGCATTTTGTATTTTTATAAGGAGCCAAAAATTTAAGCATCTTCTCACCTCCTCCGGTTGTGTTCTTTTTCTTTTTCCCTCGACACTAATAGGTTTCTTTTTATAGCAGTTTATTCCCCCTTCACAGTCGACTGCCTTGGTAGCTGGCTGTTGTTTCTTTAGCTGGAAAGTTGAAGATGAGGGCTACATGTTACCAAGCACACTGTCTCTATTCATCTATCGCTAAAAAAACCCAGTTAACTGTTCAGTTAACCATCAGCACTTTAGCACCCATTAAGGTTCACCCTGAAGAGCCAGAAGAGCTATTTTGGGTTTATTTTGTTTTGTTTCTGGAGGGTGGGTGAGAATTTTGTATTCATTAAGCGCCGCTCCTCCTTTGAATTCTGCACTGATAGTGTCTTTATCCCTTACATATGTATGTCTCTTATGCAGTTCAGGAAAGAATATGCCAAATCCAAAAGGCTTAATGAGGATTATAATTGTTTTAAATAGGAGTTTCTTCCAGGTCCTGTTTAATATGCAAGATGTAATTGCTGTAAATAAGCTGTTTGCGGTTCCAAATATGTTATGCTGCAGTTTTCTCCATGTGCCAAGGGATGTAACTGAATACACTTACATTAGTTGAACAGATGTGTTGTACTGTATTTTAAATGTTAATATTTTGAGTATTTAATGTGTGTTTTGCGTATTTAATGTGTCTATGTTGTCTCCCACCTTTTATGCTTTGTCTTGGCCAGGTTGTTGTTGCAAATGAGGATTTGTCCTCAATTGGCCATAATGTTGTAAGACACTTGTAATGAGCACTTTTGTGAAGGTAACATACTTACATTGCAGCTTGTTCCCCCGCTGCCGACTGCAGCAATCTCGCTTAATACTGGACCAATGCCAAAGACAACACAAAAACATAGAGGAATAGGGTTGAAAAAACATAGTTATCCTTTAATAACTCCCATGTGAATTGGCAATGAAAATTTTGACCTAGCCTTGACATCATGCAGGGGATAATGTCAGTAAATTCCTGTAAAATACAGACTTTGCTTTCCCCCATACCATCCTGGTAATACTAGGCATGTGTGAATAGTATTAGGCTAAAGTCTGTATACAGACTTGCTTAATACTGGTTTATTCAAACACAAGGTTTTTCTATTTAACCAGCAGCTACATGTTGGATGTTCAGTTAAACGAGCCCACGGTGCAAGGATCGGATCAACTTGATTCAGCCTGATTGGACATGAGCCTCCGTCGTCGATTACTCTGACTCTACTGTGGTTTTTCTGGAGAGGACAGTCTCTTTAGTTTGTGTTTCTGTGCGAAAATGTACCCATGAAGCCTACTCTTGTGTTTGTTTGTTTGTTGACAGAGTCGGGATGCAAAGGAGCGTGGGACAACATTGCATGCTGGAAGCGAACTGAGATCGGAGAGACCGTCACCATCCCCTGTCCTCGAGTCCTCAAGACTGTATTCGGCAGAAATGGTGGGTTACTTGTTCAATCATGCACTTATTTATTTCATATTCATTTTTTAAACAGGCAGATGAATAAAAAGCAGAAGGAAAGTTTAAACAAATAACTGATGATCACATTTTATCAAGTAGACTCCAGGAGAGTAGCTACAGTCCTCCTATACGGCCACTTTCTGGGTCGCTTCCAACTGTCACTTTTTTTAAATGAACTGACTTTTTCACGGACCTAAAACATATTAAAATTGTTGAGGTAGGTACTTTGAACTTTATTATAATAGCACCTTTTATTCACGATAAATTCACTGCACAATTTTTCTTTAGTACTCATGGTCAGGAACCGTTGGTCAGGAACCGTTGGTCAGGAACCGTTGGTCAGGAACCTTACTCATGGTCAGGAACCGTTGGTCAGGAACCGTTGGTCAGGAACCTTACTCATGGTCAGGAACCGTTGGTCAGGAACCTTACTCATGGTCAGGAACCGTTGGTCAGGAACCGTTGGTCAGGAACCTTACTCATGGTCAGGAACCGTTGGTCAGGAACCGTTGGTCAGGAACCTTACACATGGTCAGGAACCGTTGGTCAGGAACCTTACTCATGGTCAGGAACCGTTGGTCAGGAACCTTACTCATGGTCAGGAACCGTTGGTCAGGAACCGTTGGTCAGGAACCTTACTCATGGTCAGGAACCTTACTCATGGTCAGGAACCGTTGGTCAGGAACCTTACTCATGGTCAGGAACCTTACTCATGGTCAGGAACCGTTGGTCAGGAACCTTACTCATGGTCAGGAACCGTTGGTCAGGAACCGTTGGTCAGGAACCTTACTCATGGTCAGGAACCGTTGGTCAGGAACCGTTGGTCAGGAACCTTACTCATGGTCAGGAACCGTTGGTCAGGAACCTTACTCATGGTCAGGAACCGTTCGTCCCAGGGTCTCCTTCTTAAGGGCGCCCGCTAGCCTTCATTCGTCGCCGGTCCGAGAGAGGCTAAGCGCCCAGTGGCTCTGACCGGCAGAGCGGATGGGGAAATGCCCCCACTAGGAGATAACAGGAGGTCTGACTGTCAACGTCGCTCCCCGCCGGGCAGCAACTCGGCCAGGTGGTTAAAGAGGAGTCTTAACTACCCTCACGGGAGGGAAACCTCTGCCCTCGGACGGCCGAGGTGTGAGAGAGAGAAATTAAATGACTAAAATCAAGGAATACAAATCTTTTGGTCCCCTAGCTCACAACAAGCTCGGGTGGTTTTATTCTTTAGTGAATAATCAAAAGCAAGAACAAAATACAGTAATATTCTTTTCCCTTCTTGCCCTAAAAGCAAAAAGTGTCAAAAATCCGAATAGAAAGAAAACCCCAGTAAGTGGGTAAGAAGAGCAGAGCGGAGAGAGATAAGAAGCCACTCGAGACTCCACATCAACTCATATTTATAGTCATAGTCGAGGCTTAAAAACCCTCCCTTCTGGAAATCAGGATATTTCCAACAATACGTAATCATACAGGTGGCCACAGCAGAAGACATGATCCACTGTTACAGTATGTGTGACCTTTGGCACCAAAGGTCACACCTAACACGTGTATATATAGTTTTAGCTGTTTCTGATAATTAGTACATAGATACATACATACATCATAGATTACATAGCACACTTCAAGCAGTATATACAGTATATTTTAGCTGTGGGTTACATAGCACACTTCAATTAGTGTGTGTGTGTGTGTGTGTGTGTGTGTGTGTGTGTGTGTGTGTGTATATATATATATATATATATATATATATATCAAATTAACTAATTAATTAATTAGGTGGTATTTTTGAGTTTTCAACTGAACCTTCGTTCAACACAGGTTAAGTATTTAAATTGATGAGGCTTTCTGTCCTCGCTTTGACCTCGAGTTGTTACAGCGTGTCTGTGTGAATGTGTGCAGTGGATTTCTTGCTGAATCCATCCGATTTTTTTCCCAGCCATTGACCAGATGGCAGTTTGGATTTCCACTCTGAGCAAGCGCTCTGATTTACATTGATGACTAAACATTATGTAAGCACCCAGCGGCTTGTTCAGAGCCCAAAGTTCAGCTTCCCTGTCTGGGACGGATCCAAAACCCCTAAAGTTATTACATTTTACAGAAATAGTTAGGCTTATATAAGATGAACATGTAGCATCAACAGGAATTGAATTACTTTATTTTATTAGAAAGTAAAGATTTGGCACAAATTTAGCCATTAAAGGTCCCATGGCATTTCACTTTGTGGTTTTTTAACCTTAATATGAGTTCCCCCAGCCTGCCTATGGTCCCCCAATGGCTAGACATGGTGATAGGTGTAAACTGAGCCCTGGGTATCCTGCTCCGCCAGGATTGGGGGACCACTAAGGTCTATATAAAAGAGACTTCAGATACAGCAATAGGGGACCACTAAGGTCTATATAAAAGAGACTTCAGATACAGTATTAGGGGACCACTAAGGTCTATAGAAAAGAGACTTCAGATACAGTGTTAGGGGACCACTAAGGTCTATATAAAAGAGACTTCAGATACAGTATTAGGGGACCACTAAGGTCTATATAAAAGAGACTTCAGATACAGTATTAGGGACCACTAAGGTCTATATAAAAGAGACTTCAGATACAGTATTAGGGGACCACTAAGGTCTATATAAAAGAGACTTCAGATACAGTATTAGGGGACCACTAAGGTCTATATAAAAGAGACTTCAGATACAGTATTAGGGACCACTAAGGTCTATATAAAAGAGACTTCAGATACAGTATTAGGGGACCACTAAGGTCTATATAAAAGAGACTTCAGATACAGTATTAGGGGACCACTAAGGTCTATATAAAAGCATCCAAAGACCACCATGTCATGGTGCAATTTCCTGTACATCAGTAGTTTAATTTAAAAGAAATATAGACATGTTCTCATCCATTTCTGTGTAAAAGGGCCGCACACACCTCGAGTAAATAATATAAATATAAGACTGTCCTATTTTAACGCTTGTAGAGTGATTCTCCGCGGAGCATACGCACCACTTACGCGCTGCTCTTGTGTTCGGTGTCGCCAGTTTCATTAATCATAGTGGAAGCGTAATTTGGAACATGAGCTCTGCATATTTTACGCTTGCAATGCAGCCGAGCATTTTTTGGTGTTTCCAATATTATTATTATTGTCGGGTGAAGTTTGGGCAACTAAAAATATTTGTTTAATGTTTTAGTTGAAGATTGTGGTGTAGTTACAAGAAACAAGTGTTGATTTTGGTCGTTTGAACAACATGAGGACAGATCTCCGAAGCGTGTCATTGATTTTGTTCGCTAGCCTGCAGTGGTGGAAGAAGTACTCAGATCTTTTACCTACAGAAAAGTACCCAACAATGATAAAATACTCCATTATAAACTAAATTTCTTGCATTAAAAATCATACTCAAAAATACAGAATTATTACAGTATTAGAAAAACTGTCAACTGCTCCAAATACATCAAGTCCTCTAAATCATACGATGATATGGGTTGTTTCTGCCCTCTAATACGACCTACAGGAGCGTTTCATGAAATAGCGTCTCTAGCGGTTGCTGAAATACAACCTCGTACCTTCACCAGAGAACATCGGTCACAGTTTGGAACATATAGGTCATGATTTTAAACACGTCTTTAATTTTGTGAAATGGTCAGTTTGATCATGTTTAAGCACAAAAACTTGTTTAAGTTTATAAAAAGCTTGTGGTTTGGGTTCAAATCAGACGTTGCTTCACCTCCTGAAGGTTGCGCATGTGGCGCTAAATGTGCGGTTTGTTAGGTTAAAAAACAAATTGCTGTTTATCTTAGTTTCAAACGGGACTCAAGCCCTGCTCTCCTGGGTGAAAGGCTTTATCATTACTACATCCACTAGAGGGCGCCGCCACAAGAAACTTAAACATAGGTTGTAATTTCTGCTTGAACAAACCCCCTCTGGGAGCGTTTTTTAGGGGGCGACAGTCTCTCCAAATATGCTCATTTTTCTTTATTGCATTTACTACCAATGCAACAAACATCTGATGTTCCCAAGATCAAGAGTTTCTGAATAAGTGTTTGTTTTGATTACATTTAAAAAACTTTTTATTTTTTTATTTATTTATTTATTTTAAACTGTTAGGTTCAAAACCCCAAGTCTAAAGTACACACGGACACCGACGTTGTTTTTTGTGCTTTGCAAAGGGGATGAGTACTGAAATCATTCAGCAGTCTTCCAAAGTACTTTCCCCTTGCTCTGCCTTTTTATTGAAGTTGTATAAATGGGTGTAGACATAAAGTTGTTTTGCACAAATGGGTGTAGACATAAAGTTGTTTTGCATAAATGGGTGTAGACACAAACTTGTTTTGCACAAATGGGTGTAGACATAAAGTTGTTTTGCATAAATGGGTGTAGACACAAACTTGTTTTGCATAAATGGGTGTAGACACAGTTGTTTTGCATAAATGGGTGTAGACATAAAGTTGTTTTGCATAAATGGGTGTAGACATATCATATTCTTTGCTTCACCATTGGTTGAGCTGTGGCTGGGTGTATTAGGCAAGATGGTCACCAACGTTGGATAGAGGAGCAATATGGTTCTACACACAGTCACAGTTGCAGCCCCCACCCAAGTTTCTTATCTTATCTTATCTTATCTCTATCTTACTCTGCTAGCTTGACATTCCTGTGTTCTTAGTTGCCTCACCCCAAAAGCTTTTTCTCCCTTTTGCAAGGTTTAGCATATTCACATGACTATTTCACAGTATAACTTTGTACAGTTCCTATACAACCTAACCTACGCGTGTGTTCTTGTTGCAGTAAACACAAGTAGAGGAAGAAAAAAAAGTTACTTAGTTAACTTAGTTGACTGGGTGAAGTGTGGAGATAATTTGCCTCCCTCTCTTCATCTCTCACAGGTAACATCAGTAGGAACTGCACGTCAGCGGGATGGTCGGACGTATTCCCAAACATCACCAGCGTATGTGGGTCCGACACCAGCCAGGACAAGGTATAGAAAAAGTCTTCCCTGCCACTGCTGTAAATGCCACCTGAGCGTTAATGAATTGTGACTGTGCAGCAGGAAAAGGAGCTCCAACATTACATGGACCATTAGTGGCCTGCAATCAATGAAGCCTGCATGGGTCGGCTGGTAATTAACACAGTGACGGGCTTTGTGTAAGGTCAATTTGCCCGACAGTAGTGTGATACATGTTTAAATGGGAGCGCTTTGTTTGTGCGTAGCACTGAATGACAGGATGTTAAGTTTAATTCCTATTAGCTCATGTGCTATATTTAAAGCATTTAGCTGGATATTTATTTATTTATCCATGCAGTTAGACGGATAAAAGTGAAAGTGTCGGGAGAGACTGTTAATCTTCTCAGCCCCAAGAGGAAAATAGATTGACTGATCGGATGTCACAAGAATCTCCTTCACAAAACTGGCTCTTTCTCAGGGGGATTTTCATTTTCTTTGTGCAGGAGAAGTGATGATTAAGATAATACATGAATTACAAGTAGAAGACATGCATGTCATTTTCTCTCTCTATCTCTCTCTCTCTCTCTGGATGTTAAACTTGTGCATTGCTGCAACCTTTAAGTTAATCTGGTGGCATTTAATTCAGACCTGTGCACGGTTGAAAGTTATATGGAACAAGACTTACATACAAGTGACCAGGGCGCTTATTCAGACATGAAACCAACAGCAAATATTTTTTTCATCAACCTAACATTTGAATTAATTTTATAAATAATAAGTCACTTGTTCAAGCAGCAATTACAACTCATATTTACGTTAATTGTATGGTTTGGAGGACTTGTTGTGAATAATTGTATTCACAAGGCATGACTTTTAAACCTTATTTTAGGCAATTCAAAACACTCGTTTAAAGCATCAGTTCGCTTTCTTCCTGAGAGCAAGATGAGGAGATTGACACCGCTCTAATGTGTACGGTTCATTAGAAGCTCGAGTCTGGGGATGGTTAGCTTAGCATACAGACTGGAGGCCGGGAGAAACGGTTAGCTTGGTTCTGGTTTCTTTTGGAAAGCGCTCGCCCTTTTCCAAACGGTATCCAATGACTGCTTCTCATCGGAAAACCATCCGGCGAGTCAGGTTACGTGAAGGTATATCGAGGCAATTATGATACTTTGCAAGTTTGTTTTGTTTGGTTTATTTGTTGGGTGTGCTGTGGTTCCTCCTCCACCCAAATAGTTTGTGGAAAGAAAAGAAAAGTTTTTGGTGAGGTGAATGCTTGGCCTTGTTTGCCTTGCAGTGATAATTGCTGCTCCCCTCCTCTTTCACTGCTAAGGTTCAGTCTGGGACACGACTGGTCTTATTCTGAATCAGCCATTGTGCTTGTTAAACTAACTGTCTCACCATCTCTCCTCTGTCTCCTTATTTCACTCTTGTCTGTCTCTTTTCACTTAATCTGCTTTTTCTTCCTCCTGTCTCCCAGCCTGAGCTACTTCTTAATACAATTAACTTCAAACGTCCAGAACAATACGTCCATGTCGGTCCAAATTCGTCCACCTTTAGCTGTTGTATTTTGCAGAACAAAGGAAGAAAATGAACAAAGGAAGAAAATGTACATTTATTTCTCAGACTCCTCATATATTAGTGGAAAACAGCCGTGTGAAAGGATTCAAAGGCCAGAACATGAATATACTGCAGCTTTTGTAATTCAGACGAGAGAAAGGAAATGGCAAACCTGCTGAACAGACGTCATGCTTTTCTTTTGACAAGTAGATTAGTTCACCAGAAATCAAAGGAGCTTCATGCTGTAAAGAAAGATAAAGGAATGAAAATGTATTTTCTGCTGTTCACTGAAGGTTAAAAAGAGACATAGTGCCGACTTTTATCTAAGAGCAGCAGACAGAACTTAAGAATTAAAGTACTTTTATAGATTATACCACAGCTCAATATTTTTTACCAAATACACTGATATTGATCAGGAGAACAGAGTGGCCAGCTGCAGCAGGTCAAAAGTTCAAGAGCCCACTGTTGCTTAGTTACCTATACACATACGCTCATGAACTCTTGAACTGCAGCTCTCCTGGCTCCACTCCATTAAATTGGATTGTACGAGTACGACAATCGACCAGTGTGGACTTCACTGGAAAACAGGAAATTAACAGAGGTATGGATTAACACTAACATTAACACTTTTATGCCTTTCTGTCACATCTACTGCAATTCACTGTGTTCCCTCGGAAGGAATCAGTACACATGGGTAGGCACTTGTAATTACATTTTGAACATGGTTAGAGGCTCTAAACACGTTTATAACTTGCCCTGTTTAAGCCTTAAAACACGGTGCAGGCAGCGCCGATTGTTTTCATTTTTCTTGCTACTGACAGCACTCCAAATTTCCAAACAGAGCTACGTGTTAAAATCAACCGTAATTCTCCTTTAAAACGGGGTGAGCAGTTATTCTCTCTCTGCTGCTGTGTCCCTTATCTTAATCTGACGTAATTAAAGTCACACTTGGACCACGTTCAAAGTATTACAGAACTATTACAGGTGCGTCTTATCAATATTTCTGTCATGAATAAGTTCCCAAGTAATGGCTTGGTTGGCAGCCAGCCAGCAGCAAGCAAGCATTTATTATCAGATTTCAAACTCTTTCTCCATTTCGAAACAGGAAATTACCTGTTCTTCAGCTCTTCGTGCCATAAATTGTCTTTAGCAACAGATGTTGGACACATTAAAATATGCAATATTAATATGAAGGAATGGAGTCTTACCTCAATACCAAAACACACTCTGGTGCCTCTTCATTAACTGACCAGATGACAGTGTACACAATAACCTGTAACTTCAGTCCCAGCTCTTTCTATAACTTGACACTAATTTAATGTTCAAAGCTCAGTAAGATTTAAAGATCTCTTCCTCTGGACTGCCCACTAACTCTGTCATCATACAGGTAAAAGCCAGTAAATTAGAATATTTTGAAAAACTTGATTTATTTCAGTAATTGCATTCAAAAGGTGTAACTTGTACATTATATTTATTCATTGCACACAGACTGATGCATTCAAATGTTTATTTCATTTAATTTTGATGATTTGAAGTGGCAACAAATGAAAATCCAAAATTCCGTGTGTCACAAAATTAGAATATTACTTAAGGCTAATACAAAAAAGGGAGTTTTTAGAAATGTTGGCCAACTGAAAAGTAAGAAAATGAAAAATATGAGCATGTACAATACTCAATACTTGGTTGGAGCTCCTTTTGCCTCAATTACTGCATTAATGCGGCGTGGCATGGAGTCGATGAGTTTCTGGCACTGCTCAGGTGTTATGAGAGCCCAGGTTGCTCTGATAGTGGCCTTCAACTCTTCTGCGTTTTTGGGTCTGGCATTCTGCATCTTCCTTTTCACAATACCCCACAGATTTTCTATGGGGCTAAGGTCAGGGGAGTTGGCTGGCCAATTTAGAACAGAAATACCATGGTCCGTAAACCAGGCACGGTTAGATTTTGCGCTGTGTGCAGGCGCCAAGTCCTGTTGGAACCTGAAATCTCCATCTCCATAGAGCAGGTCAGCAGCAGGAAGCATGAAGTGCTCTAAAACTTGCTGGTAGACGGCTGCGTTGACCCTGGATCTCAGGAAACAGAGTGGACCGACACCAGCAGATGACATGGCACCCCAAACCATCACTGATGGTGGAAACTTTACACTAGACTTCAGGCAACGTGGATCCTGTGCCTCTCCTGTCTTCCTCCAGACTCTGGGACCTCGATTTCCAAAGGAAATGCAAAATTTGCTTTCGTCAGAAAACATGACTTTGGACCACTCAGCAGCAGTCCAGCTCTTTTTTCCTTAGCCCAGGTGAGACGCTTTTCGCGCTGTTTCTTGGTCAACAGTGGCTTGACACGAGGTATGCGGCAGTTGAAACCCATGTCTTTCAAGCGTCTCTTGGTGGTGGATCTTGAAGCACTGACTCCAGCAGCTGTCCACACCCTTTTTCACAATCTTGACTAGGCGCGGTGATCCCTATCGCTTGTACACTTTTTCTGACCACAGTTTTTCCTTCCCTTTGCCTCTCTATTAATGTGTTTGGACACAGAGCTCTGAGAACAGCCAGCCTCTTCAGCAATAACCTTTTGTGTCTTTCCCTCCTTGTGCAATGTGTTGATGGTCGCCTTTTGGACAGCTGTCAAATCTGAAGTCTTCCCCATGTTTGTGTAGGCTTCAGAACTGGACTGAGAGACCATTTAAAGCCCTTTGCAGGTGTTTTGAGTTAATCAGCTGATTACTTTGTGGCACCAGGTGTCTTCAAAATTTAACCCTTACACAATATTCTAATTTTGTGACACACGGAATTTTGGATTTTCATTTGTTGCCACTTCAAATCATCAAAATTAAATGAAATAAACATTTAAATGCATCAGTCTGTGTGCAATGAAGAAATATAATGTACAAGTTACACCTTTTGAATGCAATTACTGAAATAAATCAAGTTTTTCAAAATATTCTAATTTACTGGCTTTTACCTGTATATAACCGTAACCCTGCTTCTCTTCTCTCTCTGTCCCTGCAGCTGGTCTTCTACGTGGTCGTGCAGACATTGTACACTCTGGGTCACAGTTTATCTTTGATTGCCCTCACCACAGGGAGCGCCATCCTCTGTCTCTTCCGGTAAGTTCAAACATTACAATATTATCACAGGAAATAAAACCTTAAGTCTCTTCGAAATGCAACGCGTTTAAGAGATACTGGGGGGAAAAAACTGATTAATTACTGAAGAAAAGTGGCTTGTGTTAATTTCAAGCTCAGTAATAAAGTGTAAATGTAAGGACTAAGTAAGAAAGTGTTAATGTAACAACTAAGTAAGAAAGTGTACATGTAGGGTCTTAGTAAGAAAGTGTACATGTGGGGACTTATTAAGAAAGTGTACATGTGGGGACTTATTAAGAAAGTGTACATGTGGGGACTTATTAAGAAAGTGTACATGTGGGGACTTAGTAAGAAAGTGTACATGTAGGGTCTTAGTAAGAAAGTGTACATGTGGGGACTTATTAAGAAAGTGTACATGTGGGGACTTAGTAAGAAAGTGTACATGTGGGGACTTATTAAGAAAGTGTACATGTGGGGACTTAGTAAGGATGTGTACAGGTAAGGGCCAAGTAAGAAAGTTTGATGGTGGTTAAAACTCCTATATTTGAATTAAAACTTCTCTACACCACGGGTATCAAAATTCTACATATAAAGTCATCATGTCCAAAGAATACTTTTACTGCTCTGAATGTAATGTGGATTAACAATAGCACACTCCATCCAAAAGTGACTCTCACTGATGGATAAAACCAAACCAAGCTGTCCTCTTCTGAAAAATTTTCCCTACATAAATTGTATGCAACAATTACAACTTGTATTTACATAGATAGAGGTTTCGCCCTCTAGTGGCTGCAGTAGTTATTACGGAAGCAAAGCAGGAAAAATGGTGACTAAGTATAAGAGCGCCAAATTACCAAGGTAGGTTGGGGTGGAGTATAGGTCAAACAAACACGGGACTTTCACCGAGGGGTACAGGGTTTGAATCCCGTGAAACTATACCGCACGTTTTTTTTAACTTTACGAGTGATGTTCAGCGTCTTGTGCATAACCGGATGTGAAGTAACGTCTCAAGTTAACCGAAACCACAATCTTTTCATCAACCTAAATAGTTTTTGTGCCTGAACATAACCAAAGCGCAACTCTTTCACAACGCTAAAGACATGTTTAAAACTGCGACCTTTGTGTTCAAACTGTTACCGACGTTCTCTAGTTTAGATATAAGGACAGAATACACTCCTGTAGGTCGTATCAGAAGGTAGGAACCAACGATCCATCATTGTATGGTTTAAAGGACCTGTTGAAACTGCCATTGCTTAATCATTAATATCGGTGCAAAAATAAGTGGGCAACTTCAATAAAAAATTGGGCTTTTTGAACTTGTGTGTGTCAATATGTAACACATCCTACAAGAGTTCATTTTCTATAATCTGTATATTGTGTGTAACATCTGTGCAGGAAGCTCCACTGCACCAGGAACTACATCCACCTCAACCTCTTCTTCTCTTTCATCCTGAGAGCTGTGGCCGTGTTAGTGAAAGACGACGTTCTCTTCAACCGGACCTCGCAGTGCTCCAACCAGCCGTCAGTGGTGAGGTCACCACCTCTGTCCAGCGCCGAGCCAAGTTGTGTCCCGAGGGAATCAGAAAGCTGCAAACTCGTGTGTTTTACAGCACAACTGTCACAGAAGGAAAGCAGTCTTAGCAGGAAGCTGCCAGCCCTAGTTTTAAGAATGAAAATGAAAGAGTTTTTACAGAAATGAGACTCAACATTTTTCTATTTACTGGAAATATTTGCAAGCAGCTCATTGATAATGATATGCTATAATAATGATAACATCTGGGAAAGCATTTACTATGACAGTTTATTTACTAATAACAGAATTTCATTTAGTTGGAATGACTGAACTCCTCTTTAGCCACAAATTGTGATGTGTTGTGATTGCTTGCATGTTTTCTTTTTTTGATATTCTGCACACTGGGAATACTTTTTCACTACACTACAATTTCATTTAACGAAACAAAACCTTCTCATTCATTCAAAAACAATCATCAGTGTTAAATGTAAAATGACCCAAATGATTATTTATAATATAATATATTCAACATGAAATTGCATGAACTGCAATTTACACCATTCGAATCCAGCCAGAAGTTGCCTCTCTCACGTGACGTTTTGTGTCATCTCTTTATTGTCATTATCTTAAAGGCATAAAAATGCCTCAGAAATGAAGCACACAAGACAAAGAATCCAATAACTTTCAGTACTTGACCGCTTTTGATAACCTACTTTCTAAAACCTTTGATGCTCTTTAGCATTAATATTTGATCCTGATCCTTTCTTATTCAGCCGACTAATGTCCCAGAACGTTCCTTAGCCACTATTTGTATATTTATGAGAGGAAGCATCTCTGTAATAACTGAAGGAATACTGTAAGGGTGCTCTGACATTTATATTCCCATCTACTTGCTGCTTGTAATTTGATCTACAAATTAAAGCTCATCGTCCTGGTAGACTCTCTGCTTGCCCTGGTGGAAAAGGGTAAAGTAAATCCACATATCAGAAGAATTAGCATAATTGCCTGATTAATCCACAGTGTCTCTCTGGAAGTACCAACAATGCAGTCACATACAGCCCTGCAAAGACAAACAATAGGATATCCCCTTTATGTTCATAAGTGACGTTGGAAACAACAATGTACGTCAGTCAGCCTTATCGGTTAGGTAGGCTAACATATCTTTCAGTAACAGTTCCACCTTGTTGTCTGCCCAAGCTAACAAATCCCTTGTCTTACTTTCGCCATTGTTCTTTCTCCAAAGTATTTTCTGTCTTTTAAAATTAAACTACATCCATGATTCTCAACCGCAGAGCAACGTCAGACAATCTTCTTTATGGTTACGCTGCCGCATGCCCAGTGTATAAGAAGTCATGATACGCGTTGTCCAACGTGCTGATATGGACGGAGATTAGTTCTGCTGTTTTTTGGAGTTAAAAGTCTTTGGATGGAGATTGTTTTTGTCGACGCTGCATAAAAAATAAACTGTGTAAATGTTGCCTTAAAAGTTAATTTTGTCTCACCAGTAATGCTGGTAAAGAATTGTTCATAGTTTTGCAACATTTTCCATTTTAACATTTGTTTTGGTCGGATACAAAGTCCATAACCTCAATGAAGATCTTTTAAATTTGTGTTTCTTAGGTGGGATGCAAGGCCAGCCTGGTGTTTTTCCAGTACTTCATCATGGCCAACTTCTTCTGGCTGCTGGTGGAGGGTCTGTACCTCCACACTCTGCTGGTTGTCATCTTCTCCGAGAACAGACACTTTATTGTCTACATGTTCATCGGCTGGGGTCAGCAATTTCCTTTTCGTTAAACCTCTTGCTTGCAAAAAAAAAGGCCTAATTTTATATTTTTGTACTACCTGTTTGCCATGTGTGCATTTGACACTTACTTTGATACATTTTGTAAACCTCATGACATGATTTAATGTCCAAAAGTATTAGTTTAATATTTTGTTACTAAATATGCAAATTGAAAAAGATGATTCAATATTTAATGTCATGGTATGATGTTTTGGATTTAAGTTCAAAATAAGCACGCTAACTGGAATGTAATATATATTTCTGTTAACTATGCATTTATATAATCTCTGAAAAAAACAAAGATGAATAGTTGTTAAATAAAAATGGATATGGATCAAAAAAATTTAATTAATGTTATATTTTTACGAATGTTATTTAAACAATTAAACATACAGATAGATAATATTTAACCAAGACTGTATCAGTTTTCATTTATGGCGTTTTTGCAGGAATCCCCACGGTATTCGTCTCTGCATGGGTGATGACCAGGATTTATCTAGAGGACACTGGGTGAGTAGGGCCAACCAGTGATGAACCAATCACTCACCAGCAGGGCCGCAGGGAATCTGTGGATGCAGTATTCTGCAGAATTTTACGTAGATTTACGAAAAAAAAACTGCAGTATGTGATCATAGTTACGGGGTCTTTTTTAAAAACGCCTAAACATTACACGTGTTAAAACGGGTGTAAAATAGTCATTTTATATTGTTATCCAATTTAAACTGGCACTAGGTGAGACTTCTTGGTGTAGCCCCATTGTGTTTTAGACTTTACATTTCCAGCTGAAAGCAGATTCTGTTTGGACCAGTTCATCAGCATGAAAACATGATACAAATTTGGTATTTGTCATCATAGCATCTTTAAATTATACTACATAGATTAAATGGTATCACAAGACTCTGTATGAGTTGCCAGATTAATAATTATCTGTTATTTGTTAAGTCGAGTGGTTATACAAGCGAATGGTAAACGCTCTTTGGAATAGTTTATCATTCATTACTTTATTATGTAATGGGAGACGTGGAATTTCAATCACATTAGAGAGTAGCACACATTGATATTTAACAGGAACTGCATCTGTTATTTCATTAAGTCCACAATTTATATTTTAGTGATTAGATTTAGCCAACGGCAGTACATGTGGCTCGTTTCATAGAATAAGACAAATATCCGCCATGTCATAGAGGACTTTATTAGATAATTCAGATGGAGTAATTTGGAGTAGTTATCATTATGAGCCTGTTGCCACAGATCTGCTCAGCTTCTCTTCCACATTCCACTAAAACGGTTCAGCCCACTGATAATGATGCCTCCGGTTTTCCGGGTAACTGGGAGGAGAACATGCAGAAAGCATTGCATACTCCACCTGACCTAGAAATAACTGGGAAAGAGCTGAAGGCTATGGCTTAGGAAAAGGAAGTCTGGACTACCTTGCTTAGCCTACGCAGCCTGGTAATCCCAAACATGGATGGATGGATTTTGGACTTTGATTTCGGTGTTTCCCTGAAGGACATGAGACTTGCTTTAAGATATGAAAGACTTTTGAAAAGCTCTATGCCAGACTCTACCTTGCAAACTCGGTTTCACTTTCAGGTCTGGTGAAAATACGTTAAGGAAGTAGCAGCGTGGCTCTTCCTCTGCTTGAAACCCTCCACGCTTTTTTGTTGCCATTGTGTTTTTATAAATATATAATATATGTACTATAATAGTTGCATTATGGTAATTTATGGTGTCCTCAGATGCTGGGAGAGAAATGACAACCCCACACCCAACTGGGTGATCAATGGACCAATCGTATTCTCCATTATGGTAAGTTAAGGTTCATTTCCTCCTGATTGTCTGCAGGTGTTTCATGTGCTTCAGTTCAAAAAACACATCCGAAAAATGGATGATAAAAACTGCGTTTCATTTACCTTTCGATTAGTTGTTAACTATTAACCTAATCACCAACCATTTTGATAATAGATTAATCGATTTGAGGAGTCTTTTATGAACAAAGTAATTTATCTGATTCTAGCTTTTTAAATGTGATTTTTACATGGCTTGGTTGAATTCTAATGTAGAATGCAGTCTGTTATGTTCTTGATAATAGACCGTTAAGTATAACACACCATTGCCATAGACCCACTGCTGTCCTCCTCACTCTGGAGGACAGCTATCAATCAATCCGCTGAAAGAAGTCCGGATAATTTATCAGCTGTGGCAAAAAGTGTGGTTATGTAGAGCAACTTCTGTCCTCTAATTCAAGCAATGACAGCAGATTTGGTGAGCGTCTATTGCTCCATCTTTATATATCGTCTTTGATCGCTACGCAGTACCAGCTGTAGGGACAACAACACTAATGTGTTAGCTTAGCTAGCTACATTGCCACGTGTCAACGTGTAGCGGCTGTGCATAAAGTAAACAAGATGAATGAGGACATAAACATCAACATAAATATTCCCAAAGAAGCCATTCACCGCGTCTCTCTTCACAGTCAGTGGAAATGTTCAGTTTAATGTGAATAAGAGCAGCCGATAGCCTGCTAGCTCACCACAACGCTTTAGCTAATATTGTGTCAATTCCTGCAGTGATTAAAACAGCAGCTGGGTAATTTGTCCAACACGGCTGCACCCCATAAAATATACAGCTACTACCACAGCCCGTAAGGTGATGTTGAGTAATAGACGAAGGGTTGTATTAAACAGCTAGCTAGCTACAGAGTTCATGTTGCTATGGATGCAGGATTCCAACCGTAGAGACAGAACGGACTATTTTCTTTAGCAGAAGCAATACAATCACATTTAAATCAATAAACTCCCATTTAAATCAATATTTTGAGTCAAATTATTGATTTATTTGGTAAATGGCCATGCAATAAGCGGGATAATGTATAGCGAGGCTAATTCAAGATGTGATGAATTGGCCTCCTAATCACCCTGTTGCAGTTGTATTTGCTAACAACCGCCTCGCTCTACATTATCACTTAAGTATTTTTTAGTTTCTTCACTCTTCTGCAAGGGTATACTGAATATCTTTTAGTTGTGGACAAAACAAGGCATTTAAAGACATTATCTTGGGCTTTCCCCCATTTATGGACATTTTACAGACTAAACTAATCGATTAATTGAGAAAGTAATTGACAGATTAATCCACAATGAAAATAATCGTCAGTTGCAGCCCTAGTCAGGCTTAAGTTGATCACATTCAGAAAAGGGATAGGGCAACTTTTGCCAGTTTTGCCATTGTTAGCAATACCAGTCGACAACGCATCATGTGGTATTTTGCACATGCAAACACTGTAGTAACCCAGATAGAAGAAGGACAGTACAGTGTGTACAGCTGATTTAATGAGAAACAAATAAGACGTGCCAAAACCAGTTCATTCATACAGCTTTCACTACTGTTGATGCTCTGAGCAGCCATGTTGGATCGTAAGGTTGTGGTTGGAGCAGTTCTGGGAACACAGAAATTCACACTTCAGTTAAACTGGAATGAAGCAAAAGGATCAAGGTGTTAACCGTTTTCCCCCTGAGTTACTGTTGCTACTCCTATCAAGCTTTTCCAGTATAGCACTGCACTACTGGTTGAAATCTGGACTCGTTTTTTTAAGCAATTAGTCCTTGATTTTATACAGAAGTAGGCTAAACAAAAACAGTCTTTTTCTTTTAACTGGCAACCCTCAACATGAATGTGAGGATTCATGTAGAAGATATAGAAGTAAAGGAGGCATTTCTTGCATTACTGGGTAGAGCTAGTTAGCCTAATACAGTAACAGTTGTTAAAAACATGAAATGCACAGTAACTTAACTAACACTGTAGTAAGGTTTAATACTTCATTCTTGTTCCTCTTTAACTTGGAGGAGAAAAGTATTTTAGGATCAGGATAAATTGATGTGTTTGGCAAAGGCATCTCAGGAAACTCGATTATTTCATGCACACCAATTTGGTAATGTATAGAAAGTACATGCTTGACCGATTTGCCGTGACATTATTATGCGATTTGATATGATTGGACAATCACTTTTTAGTAAGCAGACAAATTAAAACTAATATTAGCAGGTGATTCCAAAAATGTGACTAAACTATTTTTATTCTATTTGAAAGTGTTTAAGACATAAATCCAAAGAAGAAACTTCAAAACAGCAAGTGAGTGCTCTGTCCAGAGAAAAGGGGATTGAGCAACTTTGAATATTTTTCCCTTGTGCATTTTTGGTTCCTTTTAACTTTCCATTTATTGGTTTATGTGGGTGGAAAACTGTCCAACAATGCAAAATAAAACCACCCTTTGTGGGCGTTTTCTGACTCTCTTCGGTTACGCTGATATTTCTGTTTCCTCCTCGTCTCCAAGGTGAATTTCATCCTGTTCATCAGCATCATTCGGATCTTGATTCAGAAGCTGAGGTGTCCTGATGTGGGTGGCAACGACCAATCACAATACAGGTATCTCACATACTTTGGTTGCTCTTTAAACAGCATGGACAACAGTAGGCAAATCTTATTTCTATCTATTCGGAGATATGCTCCAAACTTGCGCTTCATTTGTCAACAAAAAACATTTGTGTGTCATTAAGCAAACGCTACATGTGCTTGTGTATCACTGTAAGCTACTGTGGATAAAACAGTCTACTAAATGCCTCAAAATATTGAGACACCAGAACATTTTTATCCCATTTGTGTTCGCTGTCCGAAAGGATAAGTGTGATGCTAGCGCTTATTCAACATGACAGCGTTTTGATGATTCAGCAGTCATGAAATGGAGGGTTAGGGGTGAAACCTTGTTGCCCTCTATACCTCTGTGTTTAATCTTCAGACAATGTTACCCTGCAGGGAAATCTGAGCTGTGCTGAGCTGTCAGGTATTCTTATGTCCTGCGGCTGCTAGGATCCTGAGAGTCAGGCGAGAGGTGATGAAAAGCCGGTATAAGCCACTGCAGAATCTTCCATTGTGCAGGTGAAGCTTCAGAGCTGAGATGTTAGAGGTCCTGATGGACCTACTAACTCAGTTTCCAAAGTCCATCTAATCAGGTCCAGATAGTGTGCCTTTTCTTTTCCAAGGGTTTTTGAGCGAGGCTGTTCCATCTATTCTATTCATACATATACAGTGGCTTGAGAAAGTTTACACACCCATAGAGATTGGCATGGTGTTATTTCAGTTAGCTTAATAGCTGGTTTGATTTGCATTGAGAGATGATCTTATGGAAAGTTCACCATGCCAATCTCTATGTATGGTGAAGGCTATGTGATAATGTGGGGGGGCTATTTTAATTCCAAAGGCCGAGGGAACTTTATCAGGATGCATAGTATCCTGATCCATGAAATAACTGGCCTTTAATAATAAAAATGTGCCTCTATGGGAATTTAACATAGGGGTGTGTATACTTATGCCCTCTGTATTTTAACATAGGGGGGTGTATACTTATGCCCCTGTATTTTAACATAGGGGTGTGTATACTTATGCCCTCTGTATTTTAACATAGGGGGGTGTATACTTATGCCCCTGTATTTTAACATAGGGGGTGTATACTTATGCCCCCTGTATTTTAACATAGGGGTGTATACTTATGCCCTGTATTTTAACATAGGGGGTGTATACTTATGCCCTGTATTTTAACATAGGGGTGTATACTTATGCCCCTGTATTTTAACATAGGGGGTGTATACTTATGCCCCTGTATTTTAACACAGGGGTGTATACTTATGCCCCTGTATTTTAACATAGGGGTGTATACTTATGCCCTGTATTTTAACATAGGGGTGTATACTTATGCCCTGTATTTTAACATAGGGGGTGTATACTTATGCCCCTGTATTTTAACATAGGGGTGTATACTTATGCCCCCTGTATTTTAACATAGGGGAGTGTATACTCATGCCCCCTGTATTTTAACAATAGGGGGTGTATACTTATGCCCCTGTATTTTAACATAGGGGGTGTATACTTATGCCCCTGTATTTTAACATAGGGGGGTGTATACTTATGCCCCCTGTATTTTAACATAGGGGGGTGTATACTCATGCCCCCTGTATTTTAAGGAAGAACATTTATTTATAATACATTATTCATTCACAAAGAAAATTGGTGTCCTTAAAAGGTTGAATTTTCCTAATTTTTTTGAATAAAGGCATTAAGATCAATTTTCAAAAGATGTTTTTTTTATTCCTATTTTTAATCAACTCTAGCCTGGGTGTGTAAACTTTCTCAAGCCACAGTATCTGCAAAATGTAACGCACTGTAATTTGTATGTATTCCACGTATTTATAACTGTGCCACATAGACTGCCACTGAATGAGACAGCAAAGGTTTTGATGGTGGAGGTCAGGACGGTGGATAGGTCCTAAAACACCGGGCTTTTAGCGAGGGAGCGGAGTTCATGTCCCAGAAGAAATTAAGGGACTTGGATCATAAAACCTAAACTATCTACATGGCACAAACGTTACCTTGGGCCAAAACTTTACATATGTGATGTTGAAGGAGATGACAGACTCTATCAGTGACTGGTATACTCTGGATAGAATGACCTGTCTCACTTCAGATTTCTTTAATTTATGCTCTTATACAACTGGAATAAGAACAAACACTGTATCTGTTACAGTTGAATGGTTTGTTTCCCTCAGGAGGTTGGCCAAATCCACTCTCCTGCTGATCCCCCTGTTTGGGATCCACTATGTGGTCTTCGTTTCTCTCAGTGAATCCATCGCAGAGGATTATAAAATATTCTTTGACCTGGCCCTCGGATCCTTTCAGGTGCTGTATTATAAGTCCCTCCACTTCTATCACTACATGTTTGTGTCGTTAATATTCCTTAATAAATAAAAGGGCTTTTGTCCATCTTCATGTTATAAGTTTAAGATTGAATCCCTTCTGTTTGTCTTCAACATTGTTTTCTTTAGGGTCTGGTGGTGGCCATTCTGTACTGTTTTCTAAACAGTGAGGTACGTGTTCATTATATGAAATGACATATTTAGTACTATTAATGAGAAGTAAACACTCAAACCGAGTGGGGCACTTTCAGTCAATATCCATTTATATAAAACCGAATGTCTGCAGTCAGCTGATAACGTGCTTATGATACATATGGAAACATTTGATGAGCAGTAAATTATATTTTCTTTGGTCAGAGAGTATTGATTCATTAGATTTATTTTAATCAAAAATATTTCAAATTCTATTATTCAATCATCCAGTACCATTTGTATGAACATGTACTGCTTCTGCAGCTCCTTCTGAAGACTCACTTGGCAATGGCTTGAATGTAACGGACGTTCATTATTATAATTATATAATTGCATAATAAAAGTTATGCAGTAAAACTTCAAACTTTGATCCTCTCTCACTGTGTTTTTTACATCATCAAAGTCAACAAGAACAGTTTGGTCACCTTAAATCTCCGCTGGATGAGTCACTTCAGAAGGGTTGAAAATCAGCAACTTTCCCCCTTTAGCAGTTAGCTTAGCGCAGCGCCATTGCCCTCCCCAGTTCCCCCCTCTTGTTCCAAAATCCTTACATCCGGTTTTAAAAAAGCAAAGACGGCAACGGTCAAATTGCCACACTTGAGGCTTCAAAAAGGCAGTCCACAAACCAATGGGTGACATCACTGATGCTATGTCCATTTTTTTCACAGTTTTACTTTACAGAGAAATACACACAGTCCAATCCATCCAAACAGATTAGGCCTCATGACATAACATGACAACAAAAAGACTAGAATGACAAAACTGATGCATGTTCCAGGACACTCTTTTGGCCAAAATTGGCCAATTGAGATGTCTCGTTGACCATAGAAAATAATTATTTGAAACTATGAACCATTTTCACCCCCAACTTGAGGTTAAAAAATATTTGTTAATCTATTTTTGCAGGTTCAAGGCGAGCTAAAAAGAAAGTGGCGGAGTATGTGTCTGAACTGCTGTCTGAGCAGAGATGACCACTTGAACAGCACCTTTGCCTCCAGGAACTGTTCAGAGAACATGGTACAGTTTCACTGCGACTCCCGAACCCAGTCCATCCTGCAGTCAGAGACCACAGTGCTGTGAGGACCTGAGGGATCCTTGGGAGAAAAAAAACCTATAGTCTTCAGGTTGACCTGGGTCGAAGACAGTTTAACAAAAGTATTTTAACACAAAGTTAAGGTGAAAATAAATACACATGAATGGGACCTGCACATTGTTTCGGAGCAGATTTTGGTTTTAGCTTTACAAATCTCTGCAAGCCTTCAAAATGTACATGTACCTTAAGTGGACCTAAAGCTGTTCTGATCCATCTAATGAGGGTGTGTTTGCTGCCAAGAAAGAACACTTTTTATTATGTGTTTTTGTTTTATTATAGAATAGGTTAGATTTTTCTTGTCATTGTTTTCAACAACAAAACACAGTTTAGCAGCTCTCAATGTAAAATACAGAAATATATAAAATGTAAATACTAAAATATAACAATCAAGATAAATAAATAATGAATAAATCTGATGATATGACACTATATACTATATGTATATATTTACTGTGAGCCAATAAAGAAGGGGTCTAGTAGGTAATTGTTGCAACATCCACAACCTCCATGTTGAGTCAGGTTTTCCTGAACCTGTGTGCAGTGAGGTTAGAGCTGTACGCAGTTTGGCTTGTGAATGTTAAATGAAGTAGTTATACATTTTTAAATGTATGAAATGTGTAAGACAAACAGTGCCATTGTTCTCTTCGTGGTTAGCAGAACTGTAGACGTTACATTGAGGAAACAAGTTGCAACACCAACGCAGCGTGGCCTTGCCATGTTGGAGCCATTGTATTGTGGCAATGTGTGGTCGATGGTAGTGTAAAATGAGAGATTAGCTACAAAGCTAAATCTTGAAATGCTGTTGTGTTGGTAAGTTACTATATTAGCCCAGTCGATTCAACAAATGCTCCAAAACGGCTTGCGCTCAAATGACAAAGCACTGTAGTGGTCTTATGAAATAATGATTCTTGTCCATCAGGAGCAAAGGAGGAAAAGAAATTATAGGACATAAACATGGGAGATAACCGTCTTCCACCACAAGTTAATGTTGGCTTCTTTTAAACCAGGACCATGGTTGTTCCATAATCCTTAGCCAAGTAGATTTGGTGGCTAAACCTGAACAAACCTTATATAGCGGTGTTAGTTTAGAAAACGATTGTAGATGTTGAGTTGTAACAGTTGGAAGGCACTGACAAACAATGCCATCTTGCTGATAGTGGTGTTATATGAGAAAACACTTAACATGTCTTCATAGACTACATGAATGAGCAACATATTTAGTTGTTTAATTTAAAGGACATGATCAGGTGGTTGCCTTAGGGCGCAGTCACACCTGCCTCGTTTAGTTTTTGTTGGATCAAATTAGTTTGTTTGCCCCGCTGGTGCGGTTTGTCTGGGCAGATGTAGTTTGAACCGCACCAGAGTTTTGGATGAGCTTTCACACCTGCCCAAACAAACCGGACTCGAAATGGTGCGGTTCGTTTGGGCAGGTGAGAACGCGGCAATCAAACTCTAATGCGCACCAAAACGGACCAATCAAGCGTACCGAGACCTGCTTGAAGAGGTGGTCTCGGTACGCTTTAATCAAACTCTAGAGCAGTTTGTTTGTGGTGAGAACGTGATCCGTACTCGAACTGGACTAACTACTGTATACACACTCCTCCAGTCTGAGCTAATGTCTCCTGTAGTCAGGTGTGTTTAGCAGTCTGTGATGCAGCAGAGCAGCAAACTGTAGCAGCTTGAAGTGTTTCTATCACAGAAATAGTCTGCGGTCAAGCTTGCCGTCCATGACTCGCATCTCCGTGGTCAACCCAGCTGCCGCTACTTCTATCACTATTGGAGACAGACGAGTCTTGGTGACCAGAGCAGACGCAACGTCTCTCGCGAAATAATGTCTGATCGTTTTAATAAAATGAGCTGGTTTGACTATGGAGATGCAAGAAATATGCACTAGTCCAGAACACAGGACCTTCTTCCTGTATTTACTTTCTTGCTCCCGCCCCCAGACACATTGGACCAATTAGAGTAGTGGACGTTCCTGCATGATTTGTAATGACGCATTTTGGTAAGCTTGGATTTTTCCAGGTGTGAAACCAAACCGACCCGAGGGCAAATCACTCCGAGTTTACAAGCTCACCAACTGATTTGGACCAAAGCAAACAAACTACAGGTGTGAAAACACCCTTACTTTTAAAGAAGTTTCTTTGGGTCGACCCACCAAAATTTCACTCAACCAAGCAGCAGAAAAGCAGGTCTGATACGTAACGTTTGTGTAATCTAGCTACCTTGTTTGGTTAATTCAATTCAGTTTTATTTATAGTATCAATTCATAACACGAGTTATCTCGAGACCCTTTACAGATAGAGCAGGTCTAGACCACACTCTACAACTTACAAGGACCCAACAGTTCTGGAAGTTAATTGAACTAATGGTTTTCAAACCATGTTATGTGCAGGTCAGAATTTTCATTCCAACTCAAGGCAGCAGCATATTTTGTTATTATTATTATTATTATTATTATTATTAAGTATGTAGGAAAAGCTGACAACTTGTTTAATGGCATATTTTCTGATCACACCCATCTCTGAAGTTTGTTAAAATCAATGCTAAGAATGATTCACAAATGCATTTTTGAACCGGGTCAGCATATGCTCCCTGGTTGTCTGGGCTAACACTACTGGTAAACAGGGTTGTTTATTACTAATAATAAATAATAATAATGTATACTTTATTAATCCCACAAGGGGAAATTTCAATTTACTCTGTTGTTATTACACACATTACACACAGGCCTGAATTACACACACATGCTCAGTACCTGGGGGTTTGGTGCCTTGCTCAAGAGCACCTTGGCAGTGCCCAGGAGGTGAACCGGCACCTCTCCAGCTACCAGTCCACCACCATACTTTGGTCCGAACGGGGACTTGACCCTCCGGTTCCCAACTCAACTCCCTACGAACTGAGCCGCTGCTACCCCCTACTAACTTAGAACCCAAACTGTTCTGACAAAACTGCATACTTTGTAAAGTACATTTAATTATTTGCTGTTATTGGGAAGTGATGTGCATGCTCCAAACCCTTTTTTATCTGTTCTATGATGGTTTTGATACTGATACTGATGGTTTTGATGCTAATCTGTTATTATGAAACATTGCAGGTGCTCGGACTGAAGATGTTGTGAATTTAAAAGAGAAGGTTTTGTGTCCGCCGGGAACTTCTGCTGAGATTCGTGGCATTACTGTTTGTCTCTTGGTTGTTGACAAGCTTAACACAACCACCACAGTTATGTTATCATTACCACAGTTCATATTCAAACTATACAGTTTACACAGTCTTGGAGTCTTAGACTGGGAGAGGACAGGATGTATTTACAGATTTGTAATGTACAATTTGAGCTAGACTGAATTTTCAGTGGGGAGCCACAACGATGTGTGCTGATCTCCGCTGTAGGAGTCCATCCATTCCTAGTGATTTTGTGATATGGCATTAATTGCTCACTGATATTAAAGAGCTAATCAACATGTCTTATAAAAAAATCTTGTTTTTGCCAACCTCCAGTAGTTTAACGTCTTCCCTTGCTGTAGTGATGTAGATGTGTACTCCAGGGTGTGTCAGTACACGGTGACATCAGTGTTGGGTGGGGTTACAAGTGCAACGGAGCACACAACACCCAAACACCCATCAGTGGTTTGGGAGGTTGCCTGATGTCTTTTAAAACAATTGTTGAATAAAAGCAAACTCATAGTCACCAATCTGCTTCAAACATAATCATCATAATAGTCACTATTTAAAGCAGAAGTGCCAGGTGGATACAGGAACCTAAAAAGGAAAATAATGTTGTGCTTATGAATGGGAATTTCTTCACTTTTGTTCATGCAGCAAGTGTTACGCTTCAGTTGCATGATATGCTCCGTGTTTAGCTTTTTTTATTGCTGTTGGTAAATGGCTGTCAGTGTGTCCATTTCTTGTTAAGTCTAAACCAGAAGGAAACGCTTGCTTTGTGCAGTGTGCTGTCTAAATATATTTAATTATTGCCACAAGACGAGAAATTCTGTTGACACTTGACTTAAGGTTTACACAATAAGCGTATGTTTTGAGTAATCACATTTTCACACTACTGAGTATTATCACTAAACAGTACTCCCTCCTGTTAAGATCTTATGTAAACAAAATACTAAAGCCGACCTACTGTCTTGAATAAGTGCCGTCATTTGTTTAGTTTGTACTATCTTTCATTTTTTTGTATGTGCTTTTTAAATGAATACAATACAGCACTCTAAACCAAACTTGCACTCATGATCTTATTAACATAAACTAGAAGCCAGACCCCTCTTTTGCCTTTGGACTAAATACATATCTAGATTAATTCTTTGTCTAGAATTTTGTTGATGAAATCTAAGATACAAAATTATGAAATCATACATGTTTTGCCAACGTTGGTAAATGTAGGCCACATAGTTAACGGTCCTGGAAGCTCCTGGTTTTAAAGATACACACCACACAAGTATCGTCTACATACAGTGTACATTACTTATAATTACATGTTTCCACGCATGTAGATTGGAAATAATAGACCTATGTCACACATCCTGCCTCTGGAACGCGGAGTAGGGAGCCAGAGTTTCCGGTCATCAGTCCCTTTCTCCATAAGATTTAGATTATCAGCCATAATGTCTAAACCATCCGAGGTGGACTGACCACCAGCTACGTGGTTGTGAAACAAAAGTTTCTGCTCCTGTAGAAGCTAGAAGTCTGTGTGAAATCAACCTTGTTTTATTCACAATCTTATGGAGAGCAACTACAATACCCCCATCCTAAGCATAACAACGTCTCTGATTGGTCCAACTTGATGTTACCATGTTTACCGTACCTGCAAAACCACGAACAGCTAGAGCAGGCTTCTACCGTTGAAGTCTCTGACAGTTTCTGTTTACGGTCTTGTTCCTTTTGCCTTTTTTATTTTCTGTTTTTAAAATGTTTTTTTTTTTTTTTACTTTTGAGGACCTTTATTTACAATCCGAACCACATCATTGTAAGTGACTTCAGACAGGTTGTGGAGAGACTTGGTCCAGCAGTCTCTATAGGGCTCCGCCATTGTAAAAAGCTAACCTGAAGAGCCGTATCCCAACTTGGAGAGAATTTTCTGTTGAATTGTTGCGTAACATATGCCTATAGAGGGCCTAGGATTGAACCTTGTGGAACACCATATTTCAGATGCAGAAGACTTTGTACCACAGCAAAGTTCAGAGAATGAGGTTTTAATATACCTTAAGTCCTACAAATTTGGATCATCATGATTGTCAATTACTAAAGCCAGGAAATCAAAAGTTTGGCAAAATAATTGGAGTTTATGTGGCAGACTGATCTCATGAAATGACACGCCAATTCGTATGCCATTATTGGCGTGTAATCAAGACGCATACTCGCTTTTTAGCGTGTATCACCGCCGTTTGGCCTCCATTTGCTTACATTACCTTGCGATAGCCAGTGAAATTATCCTTTTTTTTTTTTTTTTTTTACTAAAGCCAACCCACGTGTCACATTTCCTAAACTCAACCATTGTTTTCTACTTGCGATAACACGGCAAGTGGTGTGTATGTTTAAACCCACTGAATACAGCGAATACATACACATGGAGAACTCAAAATGCTTACACATAACACACCACATGGCTTAAGAAAGTTGGCATGTATGTGTATGCAAAGTCATGATGTCATGTTTGTGTGTGTGGAGAAAAGGTATGTCTTTTATTTTATTTATTTTTTACACGTTTATAGGAGGATGTAAAGGTAAGGCCTAAAAGTATACATTGGAAAATCTTCATCTAGATATTCTGTTTTTGTAAGCAATTTTTAGCAATGTTTTTCTTGACAGTTTTGGTTACAGTTGTCAGGGATTGAATTTTGTTTTGGTAAATATGTGATTATCATTTTTTTCAGCTATAAATTTAAAAGACCCTGCAAATCTGTCAAGGCAATCACAAAATACAGTAATTTATAAAATAGATAGTTGCCATGCATAAATCAAACATTACCCAATACAGCTGTATGCCTTAAGAAAAGTGTTACCAAATATATTACAAACAGGATGTTACCATGTTACTCAGTGTATCATAGAGGTCTATGTGACTAAGTGGTTGAGAGTATACAAACACATCATATACAACAGTGTTGGTTTGTTGAGTGATTTCACATTCAATGCTGTCTGTCACGATGCTGCGTATCGTCTTTATCTAACAGGTATTTGTATAGAGACTCCATGAATGTCATGCAAAAGATGATTGATGAAGGCTATCTTTGTAAGCATTGCAGTGTGAATATAAATCTTAAAAGTTATACTGTTTGTGCTTTTAGACGACTATTGATTTGTTAATGATAAATGATTTCTGGGAAAGAAAGTCCCTCACAATCAAAATTAAACTTGTTCACACTTGGGGTGAAGTTCCTTAGTGCGACTTTAAATATGGGCATGCTTTGTGATTGTTTGGGTTGGATTTTAAGACAACTTCCTTAGAAAGAGTCACACACACAGCAGAGTGTAAGGCTCCCATGAGACCTCCCATCTCATGCCCTCCTGTCTCATGCCTGGGCGTGTTCAACAGTAAATTCATATGTTCAGAATACGATATTGCAAATTATTTTCTAAATGAAGTCAGAGTTAAGTTAGTGAGCACGATGCAACTGAACGCCGTTTAAACTCTAATATTAACGATGGCCATACATAGCCTATTGTTGGCAGATTTGTGGATGTTAATGTCTACCTGATGTTAAATGTTTATTTTAAGAAACCATGACTTTAAATTTTTTTTGTTAATGCTTTATTTGCAAATTCATAACAAAATAATAAAAAAATATAAAAAGGACAAGCGTAACAGAAAAATGTGCCATGAGAAAAAAATAAAAGCTTTTAGCTCAACAATGAAGCATATGAGACCACAGAAGAGTAGAAGAGATTAACCAATATTTTACTATACTGAAGTAAATGCCTCCTCAAGTGTAATATTATGATTATACAACAATGGTTACCAACAAAATAAGTGATAGATAATCTACAGTATATTCCGTACCGTTGAGTTCAAAAACATTAAATAAACAACAAAGTAGGCTATGAAGACATAGCGGACCAGACGTAAAGCTTTTATTTTGAAAAATCGAAGCTTGGGGACAGCACCAGTCGGGAGGGCATGGAACGGGAGGTCTCCAGGCTGCAGCCATACCCGACTCCAAATACAGATAGGATTGGAGAGGCAAAGTTTAACTGTGATGTAACCGCGACCACCTTCGTGGGATATTAAGAATCAATGGAGGAAGGGACTGACAGCGACGACAAATCCCACCATGACAGACGCTCCACTTAGCACCAACTGCAATGTTTCATTTTAAATGAATGTAGCCTACTGGCAGTCTGGCACACGTGGGTGCTTGAGCCCCAGAGCACCCACGGTATCGGCGCCTATGCCATATTAGACCCTGAAAACTATACTTTAGTAAAAAATTGACCTGATTGTAGTAACATCCTAATCAGTTACCAGCCACTCGGACACTTTCCATCATGTAGCCCATCTAAGCAAACAAATACAGAGTTAATGCTACATTGTGCAATGAGCAATAGACTGCAATTTGTCTCTCTTATTCAGTATCACTGCAGCAGGAAATACACAGAGATTTTAGACATGCATGATTAATTTCCGTCTAAGTGCCATGGTGGCTTTACGTTCTTTCAGAAACTTCTGTGTATTGATTTTATATAAAATAAATAAGTCATTACCAGTAGTTGTGTTTTGGACCTTCTGTTCTATTAAATAACAGAAAATCCAGAGAAAAAGTTGCCACATTCAAGCTGTTCGACTGACTAACCCTTAGTAGTCTCGCTTTGCCATACCCTCCTCCAAAGCGTGTTGCAGGCTCTGGCTAAAATGTGCTCCGGTTTATTGGCTTTTCTTCAAACCAATCACAATCGTCTTGGTGGTAAGCATCGGAGAAAAGCCACGGTGCCGCTGCAAAATAGGCTCAGAAGGAATTTGTTTTGGTGGAACGTGTATGTTTAACAGTTGTTTTAGTCGCGCAGAAAACTCAGATTGGACAGATAGTCTAGCTAGCTGTCTGGATTTACCCTGCAGAGATCTGAGGAGCAGGTAACCATGGTCCTCAGAAATCCACCGGAGGTTAGAACGCCAACAGAAAGATAGCCCAAGGCAGTGTATGTTGTTATATACAGCATGGTCCTACCAGACTCTTGTACATTTCATTTCTACAGAGAGTCTGGCCACTCTAAATCTATTGGATCTGCCTAGAGCCACTCTGGATCTGCCATTACCAATCACTAACGTTGGTCCTGACGTCGGCTTAGCATCGCTAGAGTTCACCTTGGCCTACGCCTTCACCACTAACGGAGCAAGCTGGAAAATCAAACTTTTCCCGAACCTCGTGGGGGGGCGAAGGCCACAGCATCATGGCCACCAACAGAACTCAGCAAAGGTTGTTCTTGGTCAGGCTTTAACTTCTGGATATTCGGCAGCGTTGCCGCCATTATTACGGAACTCACCGAAAGTTCCCGAACCTTAACGCCATCCTTCTCAGCCACTCCCTTTGTTTGACCGCCAAATATACCGCAAACCAAGAAGGAGTACTGAAGGAAAATGAAAATTGAGCCAGGCTAACGGATATACAGCCTAAATGAGTGAAATCTGGCGGCAAAGGAGCAATCCTGGAAGTGGAACGTCAAAGATATAGACTAAACCCTTAGCAACAGAGATGGAACACATGTATATAAATCATCATATGGAGGCTTACAGCTTCTTCATGTTCCCTTATTTTTCTTCCTCCTCCTCCTCCTCTCTCATGTCCTTTCTACATGTCGGCTCCATCCTTGGGGCTGGCCGGCCTGGAGGTGGCGAGCTCGATGTTCATTCATCTCTGAGAAGACGAGCTGCCTATGATCGGAGCTGACAGAGTGGCTTGAGGCGAAGACACCGCTAATTGGGAGGGAGAAGGCGGGCTGGCCGAGGAGTCCATGTTAGGCCGATGACTGAGCACTTGGCTTCATGTCGCTGGTTGTTGTGTGCGGAAACCAGAGTCCTCTGGAAGGGGGGGGGGACTGAATCTTTACTGCAGTTTCTTTAATGGCCAATAAGGGAAAAACTCTGGGGAGAGTCATCTGGCGGTGCCCTGTAGCCGGCGCACAGTCACCTCTTGTCAGCTAACACTCAACCATCAGCTCTGTAGCCGGCATCACGTTGGCCAACTAATTTCGTAGGATATCACACAAGAGTAGGGATAGACCGATCGGTAATCAGTCTATCCCTACTTTCTTTAATCAACACGTCACATGAATTCACACATTTGTTTTAGACAGCATGACTTTTTAATGAGCAGTTGGTCAACTTGTGAGAAACAGATCAGTGAGCTTGAAGAGTGGGACGCCTTCAGCCATCTGGTTACTCCATCTGTCAGCGACAAACATCTGTTCACCGGCGACTTTCATCTCAACATCATTTTTGGAATACTGATTCATTAAAACTCTGGTAGTGAAAACTATCTAGTAAAATAGTCTATCAACTGTTCACACAACCGACACACAAACCTTTGGCATTCGATTTCCCGTCCCACAAAGGATTCCACCAGCAGCTTTTCAACATCACTGGTTTATTGACTGCGAACGGCTTCACACCTACAAACTACGGCCTCATTTACTGTGCATCATTTGTAAAGATAGAATCCAGATATGATGTAGTACAGTTATTTTGTTAAAGGAGCTTGCAATGGGGCCAACACCTGCACCCACAGTCCCTTCAGGTAAGACCTAAGCGAGCTGCAGACTGGGTCAGACAGGTAGAGCTACATTATTCTGAATTACCTCTCTCCTCCTCTCAGGATAATCAGACAGACAGGAGGAATATATTTTTAACGTTGGGGGGGGGATGCAAACAGTGGCAGAGAAATTCTTCGTCCCTTGGGGCTAAGGTCGGTGCATCTGCTTGGTTTTTTTTGCAGCTGTTTGTCTGGACACTTCCAGGTCAGTGCCTAGACATTCAATGTGTTTACCTCCTTTTATAGGTTCAGTCAACAGGCAGATCACAGCTTTAGCGTAAAGATGAGACCGAGACCATCGCTGCAGTTTAATAGTTCAGCGCTGTATTCTATTAAGCTGTTTTTCTTGGGGAGTCCGAAGCAATAACATTCAAGATATCTTGAATTGATATGTGTCGTCTGCATATATATGACGCTGCACTGAGGGTTTCTTTAATGCAAATCCTGTCCATGTGTATAATTAAAAGGGACTTGCCACATGCCTCGGTATATTATAAGATCAAGACGTCCTCTGCTGCAGCTAACAATTATTTTAATTGTAGATTAATCTGTTTGTTTGGTCTAAAGAAATGTCAGAAAATGGCGAAAAGTGTTGATCAGTGTTTCCTAAAGCCCAAGATGACGTCCTCGAATGTCTTGTTCTGTCCACAACTCAAAGATATTCACTTTACTGTCACAGAGGAGAGAAGAAACTAGAAAATATTCACATTTAGGAAGCTTGAATCAGAAAATTTTTGCTTTGTTTACATAATGAATAATACTATTAATCGATTATCATATTTTATTTTTAATCATCCTTTTTGCCTGAAGATGGTCTACTGCCCACCCTTGAGAGAGAGAGACATCATGGCTTTTTGGGGCTGGCTCTAGTGAATGTAATTCTGCACCAAGGCTGAATTTTGGGAAAGAGACTTCAGATACAGTATTAGGGGACCACTAAGGTCTATATAAAAGAGACTTCAGATACAGTATTAGGGGACCACTAAGGTCTATATAAAAGAGACTTCAGATACAGTATTAGGGGACCACTAAGGTCTATATAAAAGAAACTTCAGATACAGTATTAGGGGACCACTAAGGTCTATATAAAAGAGACTTCAGATACAGTATTAGGGGACCACTAAGGTCTACATAAGAGACTTCAGATACAGTATTAGGGGATCACTAAGGTCTATATAAAAGAGACTTCAGATACAGTATTAGGGGATCACTAAGGTCTATATAAAAGAGACTTCAGATACAGTATTAGGGGATCACTAAGGTCTATATAAAAGAGACTTCAGATACAGTATTAGGGACCACTAAGGTCTATATAAAAGAGACTTCAGATACAGTATTAGGGGACCACTAAGGTCTATATAAAAGAGACTTCAGATACAGTATTAGGGGACCACTAAGGTCTATATAAAAGAGACTTCAGATACAGTATTAGGGGACCACTAAGGTCTATATAAAAGAGACTTCAGATACAGTATTAGGGGACCACTAAGGTCTATATAAAAGAGACTTCAGATACAGTATTAGGGGACCACTAAGGTCTATATAAAAGCATCCAAAGACCACCATGTTATGGGACTTTTAATAATCTTTTTTTTTTGCCTGAAGATAGTCTAGTACCAAAACGTTGCCTACTATTAAACTTATATACTACAATATAATTCTTTATAAGTTAGACAGATTGCGGCAGATCGTCCTACCCCAACACACCTGTCTCACGTTGTTTTTCTTTATTCACTCTTTCTGATGTGTCCTCTACCTGTCACTTAAATGGGGTGTGTGTGTGTGTGTGTGTGTGTGTGTGTGTGTGTGTGTGTGTGTGTGTGTGTGTGTGTGTGTGTGTGTGTGTGTGTGTGTGTGTGTGTGTGTGTGTGTGTGTGTGTGTGTGTGTGTGTGTGTAACTGATGTAAGATTGACAGGCCGTAGGGAGAGAGTGATGACCGGTGGCGGCTTGGCGTCAGCGGGGTTTAGGGGTCACCGGCGAAGCTCGTTGTTACGATAACAACCAGAGGGGTTGGGGGGGGTGTTGAGCTGTCACTCCATCTCAACCAACAAAAGCCGAGACGTGTGACATTGCAGGTCAGTCAATCATCAGAGCCAACACTCTCCCTCGCCACCTGGGAGGAAGTTCAAGAGAATCGATTCAAATAAAAGAATAAAAGTAAAACGTCTGTCCTGTGCTTTTTGAGCTTCTCTTGAACTTTACAACAAAAGGGTACATCGCGTCCTTTTCTTTGACAATCTCTGCCAGCTGTTTGCAACCTGAACAGAATTTCAAATGATCAAGCTGAAAGGACTTGTGAATATTATTATAATTCAGGGTTACTTTAAAATGGTGTCAAAGGATTTGACATCACTGTTTTTCTTGTTGCCCGTGCACTGAAGGAAGCTTGGTTCTATTTTTTCCTCTTTGTACATACAAAACTTAACTTTGTCTTCAAACTTTATGAGAAAATAAGAGTTTTTTGAGAATCGTCACGAGTGACAGAAATTTGTCTCTAACAGGGCAGGCTCAAATGACATAAAATACATATAAGGACATAAAGATCCATATAGAAACGGTAACAGAAAGCACTGACCGCACAAATGTGCAAAATGCAAAAACAATGAAGACTGAATGAAGCCGTTTGATGTTGTCTGTGTACGGCTGTTCAGGGTGGTGATGGCAGTGGGGATGAAGGAGGTTTTTATAAATGTTTTTTATTATTATAGCGTCGACCTGGGAGGATTAGCAAATGGGATCCTGTGTGATTATATCAGTGACCGTCCGCACTAAAATGAGTTATTTTCTTCCAAAAAAATAAATAAAAAGATACCACGGCAATGACTAAAATAGTTTTTACAAAAAAAGTACTTTCTGCAAACAATCCAACAATACATACAATACAGTGTTATGCAGATGATAGTCTGGTTCATGGGAAGTACATTTCCAGGATAATTGCCATAATTCACTTTCCACTCTCCGTGTGTTGCAGTTTTCGAAATCGGCTCGCTTTGGGAAACAAAAGAAAACGCTGCATTAAATAATAAATAAAGTTAAAGTGTCCATATTATAGAAAAAAAACACTTTTTTCTGGGATTTGGGGTGTTATTTGGTGTCTCTGGTGCTTCCACATGCATACAAACTTGAAAAAAAAAAACTATCCATGCTGTTTTGAGTGAGATCCGGTTTCTGAGTGTCCTCTGCCTTCAGTCTCCGGGTGAGCTGTTCAACATCTGCACGGCTTTCTACGTCACTAGAGACGAGGTGGCTGACCGTAGCACACGCTCGTGCTAGGGGTGAAAACAAGATCTGCAGCAATGTGCAGTACAACAAAAAATGATTTTTGAGAATAAAACCATGTAAACCTATTCTGGTACAACCTCAAAATACAATTATGAACCTGAAAATGAGAATAATATGGGCGCTTTAACTATTTAAGTTAGCTGGACACATGGTTAAACGTCTTTTGCTCTTACCAGTGTATCGCCGTGTGTGTACGTGTCTACATCCACAGCAATCCCCACCATTCAGCCCCAAAACATCCCAGTTAGAGTAAAAGCCGTCAACATATTCTTTGTTCATCTTTACAATCATTCCCCAGAAGAACCAAGCATGCCTGCCTTGTTGCATGGTCCTAATTGTCTTCAAAACTCGCTATTTTCAAAGTGTAGTCGCCAGCTGAAAGTTTGTTGTTGTTTCCACAGAGTGGAATGTCCAGCAATTATGATGAAATGTACTTGGACACCCTGCAGCCAATCAGAATTGAGTATTCGCCCAGGCCAGACCAGTGGTGAATGAATGAAGGAGGCTGTGACTTCGGACACATCTCCAGGCGAGCTTTCCCTCCCTGCTTACTGTCTTCATGCAAAGCTATGAGGGAATATCCTCTAGCTCTGTGATTTAACCACTGGAGTAGTGATCTGTGTACAGTGTCATGTTATCTCTAAGGGGTTTGTGTACGGTAACAGTGAAACAGTATGTCTGACGACGGATTATAGAAACGCTTTCAAACACTCAATAGAAGATAAACCATCTGGGTTGTAGTCCATGTTGTAGTCCACAGCAGTGAGGCAGGCTGGATTCTCGTGTCAGTCTGTGTTAGAGTCCAGATGTCTTCAGCTCACACACAAACACACAAACACACAAACACACAAGCCTGGCTGACGTCCTCAGGATAACATCACCCCTCACTGTCGCTGTCACACATGAAGTAATCTTTATTTTTTTTAATGATTACCGACGCTCCCTCAGAGCTGCCTGACAGCAAATTAGTTTCTCCTGGCAGGAAGCCCTCTAGAAATTCTATTTTATTTTTTATTTACTTAGTAAAGTTACTTAGTAGTTACTCTCCTCCAAATGAAAGTGTGTGTTTTTTTTTAATCTTACTAACTGCGAACGTATACCTTTCCCGTCACAAATTAATAATATTTCAGGGTCAACGCATTTGCTTTCCAGAGCAGTAGATAGATGACATAAATGCACATAGAAACAGGGTAGAACTAACACAACATGAAGGCGGTATTAGTCATTAGATTATCCCCGTCATCCATTCAAAAATCAACTCGCCTCGTCGCCTATTTACAGAAAAGCCCATTAATACATTCAAAGTGAAGCTTTTATGTCATTGATTCTCCTTTTTACCTGGGTGATTGTCTTTTCAAAGGTCCCATGGCATGAAAATGTCACTTTATGAGGTTCCCCCAGCCTGCCTATGGCCCCCCCAGTGGCTAGACATGGTGATAGGTGTAAACCGAGCCCTGGGTATCCTGCTCTGCCTTTGAGAAAATGAAAGCTCAGATGGGCCGATCTGGAAACTTGCTCCTTATGAGGTCAGAAGGGGAAAGATTACCTCCCCTTTCTCTGCTTTGCCCTCCCAGAGAATTTGACCCACCCATGAGAGAGAGACATCATGGCTTTCAAATGAGCAAAGTGGCAGTTGGTCAAGGCAACACCCCCAGTCTCCACCTTGCCCCCCCCTCCCTCCTCAATTGCTACAGACTCAGAAATGGCACATCCAAAAGAAAGTTCATTGTGAGACTGGCTCAAGTGGCTGGAATTCTGTAATTTCGGGAAAAGAGACTTCAGATACAGTATTAGGGACCACTAAGGTCTATATAAAAGAGACTTCAGATACAGTATTAGGGGACCACTAAGGTCTATATAAAAGAGACTTCAGATGCAGTATTAGGGACCACTAAGGTCTATATAAAAGAGACTTCAGATACAGTATTAGGGGACCACTAAGGTCTATATAAAGACTTCAGATACAGTATTAGGGACCACTAAGGTCTATATAAAGACTTCAGATACAGTATTGGGACCACTAAGGTCTATATAAAAGACTTCAGATACAGTATTAGGGGACCACTAAGGTCTATATAAGACACTTCAGATACAGTATTGGGGACCACTAAGGTCTATATAAAAGAGACTTCAGATACAGTATTGGGGACCACTAGGTCTATATAAAAGAGACTTCAGATACAGTATTGGGGACCACTAAGGTCTATATAAAGACTTCAGATACAGTAAGGGGACCACTAAGGTCTATATAAAAGAGACTTCAGATACAGTATTAGGGGACCACTAAGGTCTATATAAAAGAGACTTCAGATACAGTATTAGGGGACCACTAAGGTCTATATAAAAGAGACTTCAGATACAGTATTAGGGGACCACTTTTTGCAACCAAAAAGCACCATGTCATGGGACCTTTAACGTATTTAATGA
The DNA here is from genome assembly GCA_013375575.1 of Percina caprodes. NCBI lineage: Eukaryota > Metazoa > Chordata > Actinopteri > Perciformes > Percidae > Percina > Percina caprodes. Next base: position 98,720 of record JABXJD010001227.1, read on the forward strand.
TCATTTTTGCAGGGAACCAGAGATTTAACATCGCCATTGCCAACAACTGCTTTTCTGTAATTGTTTTGCAACTGACAATAAATAAGTTAAAACTTTATAAATACACTGAAGATGATTTGTTAACACAACACATCTAAGAAGCCATCATTGGAAACTGTTTGGGGAAAAAAATGGATGAACTAGGAAAGATTAATTGATAAGTTCGCTGATTCCAGCTTCCTGAATGTGAATATTGTTCTAGTTTCTTCTCTCCTCTGGGCTTTTTGGGAAACACTGATCCATATTTTACAGACCAAACAACTAATCGATTAATCGAGAAAATAATCTACAGATTAATCGACAATGAAAATAGTCGTTCCATCCGGTTGCAGCCCTAGGATGAACTATTTGTCTGTCATGTCCGCCATTGAAACCTACAAACAAATCAAATCGGTAGCTGCCGGTGGCTCATCCCCGGACGCTGATTGGTTCAGTAAGCTGGTAATGGGTATTTCTAATAATTACCCTGTGTTCGTTAACCAAATCTATCTTCCAGTACTCAACAGAAGACAGGCGACAAATTACAAGTGTACTTGCTGCAAGGGAAGCCTCTGTGTCACCTCTGTGTCACCTCTGTGTCACCTCTGTGTCACCTCTGTGTCACCTCTGATGCCTCAGAGCAACTTCGAAAATCTTCCCCTGAGAGCAGTCTTTTTATTCAAAAAGTGAAGCTGGTTACATTGTCAGATTTACGACGTGGGGGTGCTGATTGGATATTTGTGCTGAGCAGGAAGCAGTGCAATGTACCAAAGGTCACTTGCCTGCTTCTGCTCATGTGAGAGATACATACACATGTATTACACAGAAACTAAGGTACACACAAAAATGTACACACAGAAACTAAGGCCTGAGTTCCTGTGCTAGGTACGAAGGTTTCAATCATATATAATTGGAGAAACGGTTAAGATAAAAGGACAGAAAGTAATTAATCAAATGAAAACATAATCAAACCATATATGAACTCACATCACACAAACTAGTAGCTCTAAGCATAACAAGTTTTCTAACTTATGTTTAAACAAACATAACAAGCTCTCTAACAGCTGGTAGTTCAGACACAAACGCATTACTTAAAGCTATTTTGCGTAGTTTCTGTCCTCATGACGAACTGTAAGAGATGACAACAAAACTTTTGGCGCGTCTACGTGATACAAGCCTTCCGTGATCGCGCACCTACATGAAGCCTTTCTTGTTTGCATGATACACATGATAAAAAGAAGAAGAAAAAAATCCAGAACCAGAGTTGACTGAGTTGTACATGAGCGAACTAAAGAGAGGTGAGGAGGCGTCAGCTCTGCAGACACGATCCCAAATCTCTTCTTCATGTCCTTCCTCACTGTCACTTAACACTGCAGCCGCAGGTGAAGCTGTTGCTATGTTACAGTACCATGTAACAGCTCCAACACTGACATCCTTTTTACCAGTGTCTGCTGCTGTGTTGTGTTTCTTTCTCTTCTTTGCTTCAAATTAGCACATGGTGGGCTTGTGATAATGAATTAATTAATTAATTACATGGCCAATCCATTATAGGATTATTCAGAATAGTTTTGAATAAACACTTTCCTAGTGCACAAAACATATGTATATGTACATAAAGGATACAAGCATAAAATGTACAATTCAACATAAAAAAATCTGAAATGTACAGGTTTAATACAAGCAGGGTACTAATATAAAGTTAACATTTCAACATCAAGCCCTTTCAGACCAGAAATAATGATGGTACAAGTAGAAAATAATCTGATTAGGCAGGTACTGTTTCTTACGCTTTAAATGATCATTCGGTAGAAAAACAGACTTGAATGCCCTTTACGCTTTAATGGGATTCTAAATGTACAGTGTAGCTGCATTTAGGTGTAATGGAGATAAGACGCCTTGTATCTAATGCTGCCATTAGATAAAAGGCGTCCTCGCTCCCATACTTCTTTTTCCTCCCTGTAATCTGGTTTGTCTGATAAAGTCTGAAGCCGACAAAAGCAGTAATATAAAATGAATGTGGGGAAATGTGTTGACAGCTTCCTGTCAGTGTATCTGGATGGAACATGGTTCACATGGTAAATGTGGTATGAATCAAAGTAAAAATAAATTAGTATTTCTGTCGTCATTGATTAAAATGTATCTAATGGACGTTTAAAGCGGTTGTGGAAAACTTTTCTGCTTCACTAAATTATGAGAGAAACGTGTTATGAGATCTGTCTTACCCATTACACTGGCTCGGCAGACTTTATTAATCGTGTCTGATTGGTTTATGGAAAACAAAGGCTGTTTTACTGCCACAGTAGGTTTAGCCTGTCTGATACAACAAAGAGTCTACTCCTGCAGCGACAATTAAATGGAAAATCTAATCCATCAGTGAGTTTTGGAAAGCAGCTCAGTGGATGAGAGATGTGGGAAGACGGGTCAGCGCCTGCTTAGTTTTCATGAAACAAAGTCTGCATGCTTTTAGGTCAGGCAGTGATCCAGATGTACGCATCATCATCACAATCTGGCCGTTGCTCCTGCACAGTGTCGAGCAGAAGAATTTGAAGCCACGACGGAGGATACTGATCTTTCTTTTTCGTCTTATTAACATTATATATATATATATATATATATATATATATATATATATACATATATATTTATATATATATATATATATATATATACTTAAGGGCAGCAGTAACAAGTTGTGCACACAACACTGACATATCACCTTTTGAGTTGATATGATGAAGTTGTGTCTTTTCTCTTCTTTTTTTTTAGCTCTGTTTTGGTCTCTACCCACTACTAGGGGGAAATATCATAGACAGTTAAAGAAGTGGACCAACAGATCCCGTTCTCTGGACGGAGACCAATGAAGGTGTTGCGAATCCAACTTGGAGGGTCCAAACGTCGGGACTCAATCAGCTAAAATAGAAGCACTTTCCCGGTGATGGCTGAGCGTTACTGTGCAGCCTCCAACTGAGCTTGAAGATGTGGGAAACCTGTCTGAAAGTTGTAAGTCTTCTGGTAGCTGTGCAAGAGAAATCTCGGAGAGTGTAGCTACATGTTAGGAGATAACATAGACACAGACTAATTACTGCTAACTAAAATGCTAGTTAACGTTAGTAATTAAACCTAAATAGCTAATGTAAGTCCAAACTATCTGTGAGCACCCTGTACTATACGGTAATACCTCTACTGTGCGACAGTAAGTCGCGTGGTTATGACACAATCATTAGCCTATTTTTACAAAAACGTCTGCTACAGAGCCAGGTACAAGGTAACGGAGCCTTTTATACATTGACGTGTTTCTCTAGAAATAAACAATGGTCAAATAGAGTCTTGAAACGCTTCAGATGTAAAGTTATTCACTGTCAAAATGGCACCAAAATGAATGGCAGTCAATAGGATGCTAATAGCTGGTGATGACTTCGTAGCATTAAAACAGCGCCATAGGAGCTACCCTTAGTGAGGTGAGGCTTACCCCCTTGGGAAACATGTCTGGCGTGGCTCAGGTGGTAGAGTGCTCTTCCATTATCAATGTGGTTCGATGGTTCAATGTGTTTTCTTCTTTAAAGTGGAGCCATGTCAATTATGTACGATTTTATTTGCACAAAGAGGGGAGAATACGGAGATACGAACGAAAATTAGTAACTTAAGATGCATGTAGAGGGGATGCATTCTAATGCCAGGTGGGAACAGATGATGTACATAGAGCTGTCAGACACATGTAAAGAAAGAGG
>JABXJD010000990.1:0-126661 GCA_013375575.1 Percina caprodes
TATGAGCGTGGTTATGAAGATTTATTGCTTGAAATTTATGAGTGAAGAAAACATTTTCTCAAATGGTCCCCATGGGACCTATAGTCGGAAATGTTAAAACACCAAATATTTCAAGTACTTTATTCATTGATATACTTAAGCTTTTGCTTTGAAAAGTGCTGAGAGAGAGATATTTTTGTAGACACATCAGCATCACTTTGTTGCTGTGAAAGGATTCCCAAAGTGTCCTCTGAAAGTCCTATAGGTCACTAACCATACAGGAACTTATTTCTGCTTGGCTTACAATTAATGATAGGATCAAGATAAACACGTCATGTTGAAATAATATTAATTCACAGCTCTTCTTAACATGTTATGCATTACTTTCAGTGAACAATGTGCAGCTATTATCAAGAGTGGAGGGAACACTGAGGACTGTTCGAGAGGCAATTTGATATTAGCAAACAAAGCGTCATGTTAAATATTTGTGGACTTTATTTGTTGTCTTGTTTTGGGATTATTTCACTGAAGTAATGAGAGTATGAGTATGGACTCCCTCTGCCTGTGTGTGTGTGTGTGTGTGTGTGTGTGTGTAAATGAATGTGCGTGTGCATAAACAGCCATAAAGCGAAATACAGTTAATGTAAAATAAGTCTTAATGCCACTGTGTACATAATTGTTGGAAATACTGTGCATTAATTACACTGTACTGTACATTATATGTTATAAACTATGTATTATGTGCTTATTTACTAGTTAAGAGTGTGTGTGTGTGTGTGTGTGTAATAATGAGGAGAACAGAATTTCTTTGTGACATCATCACAGTTCCACTTCCCAGGTTCATGCACATAATTCTCAAAGAACCTCACTTAGTCCTGAACTTGAAATGTGAACATTTCAACCACAAAAAGAAAAACTTTTCATCAAACTCATCACTTGCAAGGGCAACAAGCAGAAGAATCGAAAAACTGAAGATGTCTCAATAGAAAGAGGTATAAATTATTCTTTACTTTATATTTTGGCTGTTTTACTTCTAACCCACTTAACTAAATTTAAGAAATTAATCTTTGATTTTTGCAGCACAATGTTAATTTCACAGCTACAAGTACTGTTATTTTTCATTAGGAATTTTCCTAAAATAGATGAGCTAAACACTCCAAGAACCAAAAGCAATGTTCATGATATTATATCAATTGTGAAAAGTATTAGAAGGAAAGAACCCTAAAAACCTGATTATTATTATTCCCCTGATCACATTATATTATACATGTACATTGCTCCACAGGTGCTTTGTGGCAACACTAGTACTAGTAGTACCTGTATCTTACACTTTACCGCTGTATGTCTTTTTCCAGAATATAAATGTCAAACAAAGCCTCTGGATCCAGATAAATTGAAGAATGAGGCAAAACATTTCAAATACAGAGAGACAGATTCTACCTCCAGACCCTCCAGCTGGGAAGAGAGAAGACTGTCTCCTCAACTTTTTGATCATCTCAGTAATCTCTGAAATAGCCAGCATAGTCAAGCCTTAGATGCACTGGATCGACTCTAGCAATATCGACAGGAGATGATCCAGTCTCATCTCCTGGTGGAAGGCTGGGAACGCCCAAGTCAGACACTGACGATAAGAATAAATCCTCAGCGGATTGTCACCAACCAAAAGGTGAAGCCAGATAAAAAGGGAGCAAGAGGAAAAGGGGAAGTACATATGGTTGTCCATCTTTAAGATGGAGCCAAATGTGGAGGTAATGCTGCCTTGATATGGTCCAGGGGAGAGGATGTCCTGCCATAGACGGTCAGCAGCCAGCTACTGGTGGGCACATCAATGGGCTCTGGGGTCTCTGGCACACACCTGGCCAACATCAACAAACACTCCTACAGTGTTCCAACCTGTTCATTCATTCCTCTCCATGTTTTCCCTGAGCTCTTTTACCAGACGTGCTGGACTGTTGCCTAGTGTCCAGTCACGCAGCAGGCGAACACGGATGTCACAGGCATACCTGAAAATGCACATGTAGCTCTGATTAGTTACATAATAGAAGTCATGTAAAAGCTTTCACACTCGGCGGCATTGTGGCAGGACCTTCCAAGCCTTCTTGTGGACCCCATAGCCCGTCAGCTGCTTCCCACACTCAGGGCAGTTTACCTCACCTTCCACAAGTGGTAGGGCATCCACACATCAGCCGATGGGTGAAAAAGCGATCTGGTGTTGATGTGTGGTTGTATATGAGTGCTGGGACAGGGGGTTCCTACCACAGCTTCAAATCTTGCAGCAGTTTGTCAGAGTGGAAAATGGTGTTAGAAATCCACTTCTGGTCTTGGATGGGGATGTTTTTCCGCATCTCTCCTGGCAACCAGAAAGATGCTGCAGGCCCAGCAGTAGCGGGTGAACTCCTCCAGGTACACCCTGTTCAGAAGACAACAAATTATTAATGTATGGCATGAATAAAGGCTACACTAAGCACAACTTCCACAACAGGGGTCGAGGTCCTCACAGAGGATGCCGAGGGGCTGGGAGTTCTCACAGAAGACAGGGCATTGCTTGGGGTCCTGACAGAGATGGAGAGAGTCTGCACGTCCTCCTCACAGAGGATGGAGAGGGACTGGGAGTCCTCACAAAAACGGGCATGGCTTGGGTCCTCACAGAGGATAGAGAAGGGCGGGAGTCCTCACAGGGATGGAGAGGGACTGGGAGTCCTCACAGAGGAGGAAGAGTGGCTGGGGCTCCTCCTTGCCACTAAATTAGGCTTTCACTAGCATGGACCACCCACAACCATGTGTTAGTTAAAGATTTAATGAACAACATGAATGTGCAGATAAACATTATGAATGTGCAAAATTGATGTGGATGTCGTCTGATGGCTGGTCTGGGAGGATGTGTGATGACCGGGTGAAAGAGACTTAGGTGGGGTTCCGCCAGAAGCAGTTTTTGTCCGAATAGTCTACAGACCCCCAGACGGTACCTAGGAAGAGACATGAGAGAGATGAGCAGCAGGACGGGAAGAGGGGAAGATGGATGAAGGAGAGGGAAAGGGAGGGTGGGTCAAGCAATCAGAGACACAAGCCTGGCTGTGCATGCAGCACGGTATATGTAGGTTTGTCTGGTGATTAGAGGTTGTTTAGGCGTGGCCCTGCTCCTGAACCTTAGTTAACAAATTAACTCCATTTCACTAGCATGGACCACGCCACAACCATGTGTTAGTTAAAGATTTAATGAACAATATGAATGTGCAGATGAACATTATGAATGTGCAAAATTGATGTGGATGTCGTCTAATGGCTGGTCTGGGAGGATGTGTGATGACCGGGTGGAAGAGACTCAGGGTGGGGGTTCTGTCTCAGAAGCAGTTTTTGCCTGAATAGTCTACAGACCCCCAAAAGTGTCAGATTGTGTAGAACTGAGTTGTGCGTGGGCTTGACTGAAGATCGGTGTGCCTGGGATGACCGGCGGCCTAGGACCTGAATGGTTTGATGGCAGATGCCTGATCTGGCAACTGTTGATGCTGCGCCAATGCGGAAAGAGTGGCTGGAATAATGTTTGGGTGATGTGGCTGAAATGCAAAGAATGCTGTTCAGCAGTTTCTGAAAACAGAGTCAAGTGGCCATTTTGAAATAGTAAAAGTGGGTGTTGTAGAGATGCCTTGGTGGCGCATGGGGCCGATGTACACTCACCGGCCACTTTATTAGGTACCCCATGCTAGTAACGGGTTGGACCCTTTTGCCTTTAGAACTGCCTCAATTCTTCGTGGCATAGATTCAACAAGGTGCTGGAAGCATTCCTCAGGGAGTTTGGTCCATATTGACATGATGGCATCACACAGTTGCCGCAGATTTGTCGGCTGCACATCCATGATGTGAATCTCCCGTTCCACCACATCCCAAAGATGCTCTATTGGATTGAGATCTGGTGACTGTGGAGGCCATTTGAGTACAGCGAACTCATTGTCATGTTCAAGAAACCAGTCTGTGATGATTCCAGCTGACATGGCGCATTATCCTGCTGAAAGTAGCCATAGTTGGGTACATTATGGTCATAAAGGGATGGACATGGTCAGCAACAATACTAGGTAGGCTGTGGCGTTGCAACGATGCTCAATTGGTACCAAGGGCCCAAAGAGTGCCAAGAAAATATTCCCCACACCATGACACCACCACCACCAGCCTGAACTGTTGATACAAGGCAGGATGGATCCATGCTTTCATGTTGTAGACGCAAATTCTGACCCTACCATCCGACTGTCGCAGCAGAAATCGAGACTCATCAGACCAGGCAACGTTTTTCCAATCTTCTATTGTCCAATTTCGATGAGCTTGTGCAAATTGTAGTCTCAGTTTCCTGTTCTTAGCTGAAAGGAGTGGCACCCGATATGGTCTTCTGCTGCTGTAGCCCATCTGCCTCAAAGTTCGACGTACTGTGCTCAGAGATGCTTTCTGCCCACCTTGGTTGTAACGGTGGTTATTTGAGTCACTGTTGCCCTTCTATCAGCTCGAACCAGTCTGGCCATTCTCCTCTGACCTCTGGCATCAACAAGGCATTTCCGCCCACAGAACTGCCGCTCACTGGATGTTTTTCTTTTCGATTCATTCTGTAAACCCTAGAGATGGTTGTGCGTGAAAATCCCAGTAGATTAGCAGTTTCTGAAATACTCAGACCAGCCCTTCTGGCACCAACAATCATGCCACGTTCAAAGTCACTCAAATCACCTTCCCCATACTGATGCTCGGTTTGAACTGCAGGAGATTCTCTTGACCATGTCTACATGCCTAAATGCACTGAGTTGCCGCCATGTGATTGGCTGCTTAGAAATTAAGTGTTAACGAGCAGTTGGACAGGTGTACCTAATAAAGTGGCGGTGAGTGTATTTGATTAGTGGCTTGTAGGGTTGAAGTAGGAGCGGAGGTGGAAGACAATGGGAATGAAACTAAGTGTGAATACGAGAGAGTTTAAGGTGTGGATGGTGATGTCTGATAAACCGGGATTATGAGAAGGATTAGACGGATGAAGTCGGTGCAAATTCTGCACCTCTCAAAAGTTGGAAAAAGCGAATGGAATGAGCATGGGTGATGAAATTGCGGATGGACGTAACGTCCAGAGAGGGGAATGGAAGCCGATATGTGGCTTGATGTGCCTTAAAGCAATTCCAGCCAGTTATGTAGGCTGAGAGCGTGCTGGGCAAGACGGCTGATGATGGCGTCTTGTGATGCGTAAGAAGTTTCTAGGCTGGTGTGTTAGTTGAACGTTGTGGCCAAAACGGTGGCACTGGTGTGTGGTGAATGTCTGATTCTGAGCCGAGTGTCTGAATTTATTCATGTAAGATGTCTTCTACTGCTGTGTTTGAGTAAATGAGTATGGACTTGTGACCAGTCGTGCCCCCAAAAGTAAGGTAACCACAACAATGGAGTACGGACATGGAATTTTGAAGGAGACTGGACACCCCAGATCACAGACATCCAAGGGCTAAGCTAAAGCAAACCATGACTCCCAGCAACCGCCAACCGCTGGGTACAGCAGAATGAGTCCACATAGAAAAAGGAAATGCTGTGGTCGAGCCAGGAAATGCTGCCACGACTGCAACTGTACGCCCTGTCCGAGACAACACCAACGTGGAAAGAGGGGACAGCAGCAGACGAAAGGACAGACAAGAAGGAAGTCGCGTACAGAACTAATCAAATGGCAGAATCGAGACGAAGGAATAACAGGCGCTGGAGCATCCGCCATAGAAGAGCAGAATGAAGCACTACCCCGTCTCCAAGGGCAGCAAAGCCAGGAATGACGATGAATCAGGTCAATGCCCGAGAACCCAATGCAGGTGCCGGGCACCAAGGTTTCCTCATTGGAGAGAAGGATGGCGAGATTATGAAATTACCAACAATAGCACGCGCCTAAATTGCCAGAGAGAATAAGCTGGTGCAGAGCATGGGAGACGAGAAGGCCAGCGCACTGACGAAGCTGGCTGAATGACTGGAGCTGCAATGGCTGGAGAAAAGTTGGAGCAAAATACATTTGGGTGATGGGGAAGGGGATAAGGGGATATGGGGGATGGGGAAAGACAGACCAGTTAGAAAGAAGAAGGCTAAGAATCGTCGAGCACGATAGTAGGTAGGTTCCCTTGAGCAGCCGGATGTGGCACTGGAATAGCAGTGCGGCCAGCTTGGAAAGGGAGGGAGCAGAAGCCGAATGGCCAGGAACAGTAGGAGGAAGGGTAGAGGAACGGATGAAGGGATGCATGTGCACAGGGTCTAGTGAAGCCTGCGAACACAGGGATGAAAAGGCGGAGAACGCCCGAGACAGGACAGACAGAGGGAGCAGGCACATGGGGAAATACGACCTGACCACCGCAAGAGGAACCTGGTGATAAGTGCTGTGGCCATCGAGGCCTTGTGACGCCACTGGCCGTAGCCGACGCTGGCAGCGCGTCCAGAAGTGCAGGAAGCCCAGTGGTTGTTGCCGCCTGCGGGTAGCAATAGAAGCTGACGAGCGGCCTCCCTCACCATCTTTCGCCTTTGTCCTCCGTCGTCTCTCCTTCTCTAACACAAGAAGCAAAATACATTTGGGTGCTGGGGAAGGGAGGGGGAGGGATGAGGGGATGTGGGGATGGGGAGGGGGTAAGGATAGACCAGTTGGAAAGAAGAAGGCTAAGAATTGTTGAGCACGATAGCAGACAGGTCCCCTTGGGCAGCCGGATGAGGTGCTGGGATAGCAGTGCCAGCTTTGAAAGGAGAGAGCAGAAGCTAAATGGCCAGGAACAGCCGAAGGACACACAGGGATGAAAAGGCGGAGATCGCCCAAGACATGACAGACAGAGGGAGCAGGCACATGGGAAACATAACCTGAGCCCGCCAGGGGGAGCAGAAGCGTGCTGTGGCTGACGAGGCCTCGAGATGTCAGAAGAGACGCCGCTGGCCGTGGCCAATGCTGGCGGGGAACACAGAAGTGCTGGAAGCCCGGAGGTTGTTGCTGCATGGGATAGCGATGGAGGCTGACAAAGCAGGCTGAGTGACCAAAGTTGCGGAGGCCAGAGAGAAATTGACAACATGCAAGCTTTTGAATTATTAGAGGTGATAACAGTCACAGTAGAAGACAATAGATGCAAAGTTATTTGCTGGCAAAAGTGCGCCAAAATGAAAGGCAGTCAATGATACACTAACGGGCGGGCGACGGCTCAAAAGCGGAAAAACGGCACCGTGGAGCTCCGCACAGAGAGGAGAGGCGCATGGGGAAATACGACCAGACCCCGCCAGGGGAGCTGGTGATACGAGCGGCGTCCGATGAGGCCCGTGATGTCATGCGTGACGACGCGGCCGAGGCCGACGCTGGCGGTGGACTCGGAAGGGGGAGGCCCGGTGGTAGCCGCCCGAGGTAGAGACGGAGGCTAGGAAAAGCCGATACAATGCCGTACTGGTGTCAATGAGGCACAGTAGAAGGCGGGCCACGGTCCAGTCTCTGACATCGGGTGTCATCTGTGGAGGTGGAGACGGCCGTGCCACTGAGGATGGTGCGCAGCGCCGAGGAGAGTAGCAGGCGCTCCATGGGAGGAATGCTGATGACGAGGAGAGTGTAGACGATTTCTCAACCTTAGGAGAAGAAGCCTGAGGGCCGCTGGAAGCTGAAGCTGAGGCTGCTGGGAGCCGCTGGAAGCTGAAGCCGAGGCAGCTGGGATCCGGGAGCCGCTGGAAGCCGGGATTCATTCGGCAGTGGAGTGGAGATCTGGGTGAAGCCAAGGCGTGGTGACCGCGAACCACAATCGCCCCGTTGAGACATATGACGGGATCCGACTGCTGTGGCATGACTGAAACATGCCCTGTTTCGACAGATCGTCGCACAGCCTCGTCAATGACATCAGGTGAGCGTAGCTGTAGCCCGGATCCATGACTGAGAGCGTGAACGCTGACCGGCTTGTGTCAAGCAATCAGAGACACGAGCCTGGCTGTGCATGCAGCACGGTATATGTAGGTTTGTCTAGTGATTAGAGGTGTGGTTTAGGCGTGGCCCTGCTCCCAACCTTAGTTAACAAATTAACTAAATTTTTGTATCTAGCCCATGTAATATGCTTACAGTCGTGTTTTTAATAATTTTACAGATGATTGACTTGGACGGAAATAGAAATTCTCTATTCTAACCTCTTTAGCTCTGGGTCAGTAAGACCTAGTGTCACACTAGAAACAAAAAGTGAGAGTGTTAGCTTCCCAATGACCTCAGGATCATCCCAGAGGGCGAAAGTATGTGGGAACTTTAGCAATTTTTTGGGGTAAAAATGTAGGGAGAAAAGCATGTATTTTCAAGAGATTCTAAAGAGGTTAATGCTTACAGTAGGCCTAGGCTAAATAAACAAAATCCTTGTGGAGAAAACGAATGGAATTCTGATTTAGCTATGTTGTCAGTTGAAGCCAGCCACAGGGTGCTGCAGTTGCTTAGCAATGGTGCTAAGCGGCAGCCATTGGTTGGCTGTGCTGGGTTTTGACCTATGACATCAGATTCTAAAATGGCTTTGATCCTTTTGATGTGATGCGTGACAACTTTCTTTAGCATATAGACCCCTATAAGTTAAAGTCACTCCTATTTCTGTCTGTAGAGTTGAAGCAAGGTTATTTTGAGACCAGAGCATAATTTGATACAACACAAATCTGAAAATCTGTAGGCTACTAAATACCTCTTTCGATACCATTGCAAGAAGAACAAGAGTCCTTGAAACACAAAAAAACAGGATTTTTTTTTATCTCACACAGTGCTGGTACAGAAAAAGTCAACCAACAGTTGATTTGAACACTTATCATGCCTGGACCAGAAATATCACAGACAGAGGACATGCCTGAGGTTACAGGAGGTACTGTTCGCCCACTGATTGAATCCTTTTTTAAAAGGATAACACCAGAACAGTGGGGATCGTTGAAATCCTGAAATCCTACCAACAGAAGCTCAAGCTGTAGCGAGCAAGATCAAGTCCTTTTCACAATGCGCTTGGCCAAAGCTTGGTATTATCGTACATTGGAGGAGCAACAGGAGAACGGGAATGGAGAAAATTTTTCTTTATAGATTTAATTATTACTTTATGTTATCACTATTATTATTACTTCAATAATTATATTGAAGTAATAAGCCTAAAAGCCACAAGTCCAAGTGGGGGAAGGAGAGTAGATGGCAAGGTTGAGGGTGTATGCCGGCTCAGGGGTTTGGCCTTCTGGAGGCAACAGACCAGCCCCTAAGCAGCAGAAGTGGCATGACCTCTATTGCAATTCATAAAAATTTCAAATAATATACCATACAATAGTGCAGATACTATGAATGAAATAAATTACTGTATACTATACTGTAAACAGGGTTGTGATTGTTTCAGATTGAGAAATGTTCCATGCAGGCTCGTGGACAGACCACTCTGTTTGGAGGGTCAGTGGCCTGTAATTGTGGATTTGACGGCACTAAGGTGATCTGTTTTAAAATGATGTATCATTATGATTAATCTCACATTTCATGTCTGCTGCAATGCTGTAGCTGTTATATCACGCTTAACAATGCTGTTGCTTTTAGCAGCTCACCACTCAGCCTCCTGCCACAGCCTCGCAGTCTGCTGCTCTGGTCTCGACCCCTGGTGCAACGGCTGCCGTGCCACCATCTTTCCTGTGCCCTCCAAGTTTGTCAATGGTGAATATTTTATTAAATAACTCATATTTCATATATATAGTGGTTTTGTATTTGTTACATCATCAATTGTTTGCAAAAATTATTGTTTGTCGTTTCAGTAAACTAAATCACGCTTTGGTGGGTCACATTCTGCCACACAAAGCCTAATTTAGTGGCTAGGAGGAGCCCTGGTCCCGCTTCGTCCCTTGAGGACTCCCAATCCCTCTTCGTCCCCTGTGAGGACTACCAAGCTCTCTTCCTCCCTTTGAGGAGGACGCGCAGTCCCTCTGCAGCCCCTGTGAGGAGGACACGCAGTCCCTCTCCATCCTCTGTCAGACCCCAAGCAAGCCCTGTCTTCTGTGAGGACTCCCAGCCCCTCTCCATCCTCTGTGAGGACCTCGAGCCCTGCTGTGAACACCAGCATGGCAGAAGTCTCTGTAAGTACAGCGGTGTCTGTTCATTGGCCAGGCTGTTGTGGAAATTGTGCTTAGTGAAGCCTTTATTCATGCCATACATTAATAATTTGTCTTAACAGGGTGAACCTGGAGGAGTTCACCCGCTACTGCTGGGCCTGCAGCTTCTTTCTGGTTGCCAGAGATGCTGAAAAACATCCCCATCCAAGACCAGAAGTGGATTTCTAACACCATTTTCCACTCTGACAAACTGCTGCAAGATTTGAAGCTGTGGTAGGAAACCCTGTCCCAGCACTCATATACCACCACACACCGACACCAGATCGCTTTTTCACCCATCGGCTGATGGTGTGGATGCCCTACCACCTGTGGAAGGTGAGGTAAACTGCCCTGAATGTGTGAAGCAGCTGACGGGTTACGGTGTCCACAAGAGGGCTTGGAGGGTCCTGGACTTCGACAGGTATAACCTGATGGTGACAGAGACGCTCCGGTCACTGTGTGTCCTCTGAACTACTTGTCAACCTCTCAGACTGTCTGGAACCAGCTGGTACTGCCGCACCACAAAATGTTCTGGCTGATTCTGACACAGTGAGTAAATCTGTTTTGAAAAAGTGTGTGTGTGTGTGTGTGTGTGTGTGCGTGTGTGTGTGTGTGTGCATGACTCTTAAACATCAGATCTCTCTCTTCTAAAGGTGTACTAGTAAATGAATTAATATCAGATTCTAATATTGATTTATTTTGTCTTACTGAAACCTGGCTGGGTGATGGAGAATATGTTAGTCTAAATGAATCCACCCCTCCCAGTCATATTAATACTCACATTCCTCGAGGCACTGGCCAAGGAGCTGCATGTGCCACGCGTAGCTGGAGCCGGCGCCGCAGGCCACCCACGACTTGAGTCCGTACCTGGCGGGCTTGCTGGGCATGTACTGGCGGAAGGCGCATCGACCTTGTGGAAGAAGTGCCCAAACAAGATCATGGAACATGATCATGGAACGAGATGGAAGAAGAAGAAAAAAAAAAACAAACACACACACACACACACACACACACATTCAGATCACCTCAAATGGCAACACTTCAGTTCAATTCAGTACTAACTGGTGCTTTCTATTAATGAATGAGCTCTATCTGGAGTAAAAAGGAGTTGCACCAAAGAAAGTCTTTGGACTGTAATTGACCACTCATAGACTGTTAATGGCATACATTGGGATGATGGTTGTCTATTCATGAAGCCATTCATTACTTACAATAGAAAAGACCATTAAAACTTGATCAAAAAGAAGGTGTAGTTAAGTGGAAATCAGCTGCATTCAGTATTTAAGATGGCAAATCTGTGTAAGGAACCACTTCCACTGCTTCTATATCACAACACAGAGGATGCCAGAAGAAACGCTGGTTTTATGGAGAAGCTCATGACCAAAGAAGGTTTCTTACTGTAAGACTTTGACATTGGTCTAACTCAACCCTTGGCATTGGATTGATTTTAGTTAGTGCTACTCTATGGGGTAGTTTTGCTGACAACTGAATCCCAGGATTATATCTAAAGACTTAACAGTAACAGCTATTTTACGTTGTGTTACTAGTTGAGAATGCCAAAATGTGTTATAGTTCATTCTATATTGTTTCTCTGGATAAATGATCATTTTGGTAAGTCATTCTTATTACTCTAACTTTAGCTTTAGCTTGACTGTTGAATTCAGTAAGTGCTACTTACTCTGACAGAGGAAATGAAATGATGCAACAAGTATTACAAAGGCAATAAAGTATATGATTAACTTAATAGGTGTCTAACAGCTCTGCACGTCTCCAATGTCCTGCTTTACTCAGCAATTGAGAAGCCTATAAGGACAGTATCTCCGCCTGTCACGCGGAAGACCGATTCGACTCCCTACAGGGAGATTTTTTCTACCAGCTGCTAACCTAAAAGGCCTCGAGGAAGTCCTGGCGAATGCTTTGGACTACTCGTGTTACTTGCTTTATTTTGTAAAGAAGTCAGCAGAAACGTTACTTGCCGGTAACCCGGTTTGATAAAACATTAGATCTCTTTTATGGTTCAAATAAGGGAGCATATCAATCAATCAAGCTGCCTTCATGAGGATCCACAGACACAGGCAGTGCACTGCGGTTTGCACTTTGCCCGTGTCTGGTATTACTAATCCAATTGAATAGGTTATGAATATTTGTGCAAACAGGTAGCACCACTTTTGGGTTGTTGTGGTCGAGTTTTTAAGGCGATGGACTAGAAATCCATTGGGGTATCCCCTTAAGGTCCAAATCCTGCCAACAATGAAAGGCAACCTTAGCGTTGGTAGCAAACCAATGACACATCACATTGCCTTCATGAACAATATTGTATTATCTCATAGGTACTGGAAGTCACCTGTCTACACCAATGCATCTCAGAGAATTACACAACTTCAAATTTAATCCAAAACCTGAAGACTTTGGTCTCAGCAGTCAATTTGGGATTGATAGCTGTTGATAGTTGAACACTCTGGCTCCCATACTATGGTACTATGAGCTCTTTAAGACAAGATGGTGCTTGAACATGAAGAGCTTTGTAGGTGAGAAGAAGGATTTTAAATTCTATTCTGGATTTTACAGGAAGCCAATGCAAAGAAGCTAAAACAGGAGAGATGTGATCTCTTTTCCTGGTTCCTGTCAGAACACGTGCTGCAGCATTCTAGATCAGCTGAAGAGTCTTTATGGACTTTTTTGAGAAGCCTGGTAATAAAGAATTGCGGTAATCCATCTTAGAAGTAACAAATGCTTGACTAGTTTTTCTGCATCACTTTTAGACAGGATATTCCCAATGTGATGACTATGGAAACTTCGGTAGGCCTGGCCACGATTTCACAAGAGGGAGATTTTTCCGTGAAGGTTATTGAGAGTTTAACTCAGCAGAGTTTGATTGTGCAAAGTCAACACAAACAAAGAAATGTGTTTCCGCCTGTTTCAAACAGGGACCTTTCGCGGTGAGGCGAACGTGATAAACTACACTACGGAAACTGATGAACAGACTTTCTTGCATGTTCATGGGGAATTTCACCATTAATATTTAACTGAAAATGTTTAAAATGCTGTTAGACATGTTCATTTTGACACATAGAGATTTTAAACTGGATTCAGTCCCAGATGCTTTGTCATGGATTTGGGTGACAGCGAATATCTAGTAAACCTAAATATATCTACATGTATTCACTGTGGGGGCTTGTGGGCATGTACCGGCAAGGCGCATCGACCTTGTGGAAGCAACGCACAAACAAGAACGAGATGGAAGAAAAATTTAAAAACACACACATACACTCACACAAAGACAATTGTACGGCAATGGTAAAAACTAACGATATAACACAACAACAATAAAACAATACAACACCTCGAAAGGGCACCAGCTGCCGGCCCACGCGCCCCACACCCAGTTTGTCTGAGGCTCGCAGAGGCCGTGACCGAAGGACAACACTAGGGTTGAGTTAAGGAAAGGCTTGTGGGTGGGCTTACGCCATGACACGGGACAAACGGGACGGTTGGGTTTAGGAAAATAACAACAGGATGGTTACAGTTGGGTTTAGGAAACGTGACACGCGGGACACGATCACGCTCTACTGGGTCTTCTGTTTGACCCGCCCAACACCCCAACCAACCTCCTTCGCGGATTTTTGGCCTTTCATACTACTCGCACCGTAGTCGCTCCTAATGCTACGTCATCTTCTCATTGACATCACTTTGGCATTGTTTTCCATGGTGGCCACACAGAATTTTCACACATTCTGTGCCACCACCACGTAATGCGGTGTTAACAGTTTGTGATCATTTCACGGAACTCTGTGAGACCAGGCTGCCCTAGATCAACAAGCCACGAGAGGCATGTCCTGCTCATTTGTTCCTCATATTTTTCTCAGTTCTTCTGTTAACTGCAGTTGAAGCAGGCTATGCAAAGTCGCCAAAATGCTCTACTACTTTTGCTTCCTACTAATCTTGTTAGGGGATCCCAGGTCCTTCCAAGGCCAGAGTCAAGGATCAATCCCAAATTGACTGCTGCAAACAAAGTCTTCAGTTTTTGGATTAAATTAGAAAATGTAAAAGCCTTTATAGATAGCACACACATGCCTACTTTCCATCATCAGGAGTACCTGATACTAAGCTGGACGTGAAACCCTTTAAATTTAAATGTAACTACAGTGGTGTGAAAAAGTGTTTGCCCCCTTCCTCATTTCCTGTTCCTTTGCATGTTTGTCACACTTAAGTGTTTCGGAACATCAAACCAATTTAAACAATAGTCAAGGACAACACAAGTAAACACAAAATGCAATTTGTAAATGAAGGTGTTTATTATTAAAGGTGAAAAAAAATCCAAACCATCATGGCCCTGTGTGAAAAAGTGATACTCACCATGTACTCCTGCACCAAGACGTCGGGATTCTCATTCAGATAGATGCAGAGTCCTTTAATGAGGGAATCTCTTCTGTCATCAATGTCATCCTTAAGAAATAACAAAAAAGAGAAGAGATTATTGAACTCAAATTTTCAGTAGCACAGAAGAAAATGATCAAAGACAAAGACTGACTTGACACAGACAGAGAGAGAGAGAGAGAGAGAGAGAGAGAGAGAGAGAAAGAGAGAGAGAGAGAGAGATTTCTCACAGTGGGACAGTGAATGCATGATAATAATGACTAGGTTCTTTCAGTGGAATCAGTAAACCACAAAGGAGTTGAGCTCTGCAATGGCTGCAAATACATCTTTTACCGTCCTAATACACATGCATTCTATTTTATAGTTAAACAATTTAGAGTTGAAGGTTCTTACTGTCATCATGGCAGCTATGTCTTTCAGTTTTTGCCCTGCTCCCGCTTGCAAACACTCTGAGGAATCAGAGAGAAAGGTCTGCGACAGAAACCTTGATTGTAGAGGCATGGTTGTGATGCACTTAAACTTCTGCGTTTATCTGAAACAAATTATATAACATAAACATAAATATAACATCAAATCTACACCTGCCTGCCATATTATGGCGTGCACTGTGCATGGTTAATCATCTGGGCTCTGCTATGGAATATTTGAAACATCCTAATGATGTCGAGCATTAATTTTACACATGAACACATTGTCTATGACACAACTAGTCAGGGCATCATTTTTTAAATGACCTCCATTGCATCAAAAAGAGCTGGCCATCTCTCTTGTACATTGCCAATCATGGGAGCTTCACAAATGACTTCTTGTCTTCTTAATGCAAATGTTCTGTCCATTTTAGCCCTTATTGACTCTCTGTTGTTGCGCTTCTTGACATCTGAAAGGAGCTCGACCCTCATCTTCTCCAGGGACTGGGCACATTCTCCTAGTGGAAAAGAGGGCAGTATTCCACCTCACCTCTTTGGTTTCTTAACATCAAAAGCAGGAACGTTTCTCAGCTGGTTTATATATCAAAGAATTGACTCATACTTCAGGACATCCTACTTTCCGGAGATGTGTACGGTAGTTTGACAACTTGTATTTGAGGCTCATCTTCCATCCTTCGTAGCCAGTGGGTGAGCCTTTTCTTTAAACATGGATGCTTCAGGATGAGTGCTTCTGCAACTTCGTCAAATTTACTGGTTAGGAGATAGACTGTGTACTTAACTATCTCCTGAATCAACCCTCTCTAATATGTCGGACGTCAGCTTTGGATCAGGGATCAGCAGCATCCCGCTTTCTTTAAAAGCTGCGTGGGCCTTCTGAAGCTTAATTATCGTATGTGAAACGGGAACACAGAACAAATCTGGCCATGAAGCCCGTGATGACGCGACTCTGGAGATGAAAAATCACGGTGCTGTCACCAGAACAGGATGAGGTGTCATCAGGAGCACTGGTTGATGAAAAGGAGAAACTGGGTTGACCTTGGTCTTGAGGTTGGCAGGATGTGTACACAACTTTGAGTGTCACTTTGTCTTGTATTTCTTCTACTGAAGTTAAGTTCACAAACTCGTTACCAAAAAGCGTGTCCATGAACTGCAGTCGGAAGGGTTCCATTATTTTACACTGAATCTTTACATTAGTCTCTAGTTCAGCCACAGTTGAAGGCAGACCAGCAGAAAACATGAGCCTCTGACTACTGTCTGGTCCAAGGATAACTCTGAGAATAGCTCGAGTTGTCATGGTCTCACTTGACTGTCTGTTAGGAAAGAAAAAGAAAATGTAATTAGAATCGGTTTTATTAGTTATAGTTTTTATAGTTATATAAGGTATTGTTAATCACCAAAACTCATATTTTACTGTTAAAACACTATTAATTTTAATAATCTGTCAACTTAACTCTGAAAGAAACACAGACATGCCAACATCCATTTGTCAAAAGTGTAAAAGAAATTGGGTTATTATCAAATACATGCCCACAACACCAGTTAGTGTGTCCAGGGTACCCATGCGCATTAGTACGTGACAGCAGAGAAGACAACGTTGTTGTTTTTTACACTGTCTTCTAGTGTTCCCCAACACAGTCCTACTAATCCTTTCATCACAGTCATGAGTGCATGATGTTGCCAATCATGCAAACATATGAGTAAAACAAACCCCGATATCCCCGTGATATCATTCAGAGGCTGAGGAAAGCACAGGATACCAGAGAGTTTTCTCCAGGGTTTATACATTCATTTTTCCAAAACATTCCCATTATAAATTTGTTCAATTTCCTTGATTTACTTTAAAATGCAAAAATCTTTTAATAAAAATAAAAAAACAGATCTTTTTAGTGATTGAGTTTTATTGGAGCAGTAGGAGGAAGAGGAAAGAGATGAGAATGTTTCCATGAGAACCCTGGGTCTCCTTTTGAAGCCTGTATGCAACTGTAGGCACAAGGATTTTTACGTTACCTTACCAGAACACACAGCTTGATCTCTTCAAGGTCACCATCCGCACACCCCAACTACAGAGGCAGCCAGTGGATACTCATCAACCAGTTCGAGATTTCGACAAGAGCAAGTTCTCGTGCTGGAGATGGAGTCAGCTGAAAGGCTCCATAATGCTCACAATACCATCCACACAGTAGTTTCAACACAAAAAATAGTCTCTGATGCAAAATGCATATTTGATGGATTTCACCAAATTCAGGCAAGCCACCCTCAGAACCATATGCAGCTATCATACCTGGTCTGTAATTTATTCCCTTGCTCCAAACGTTTTTTGCTAGGTTTATTTCAGATACATCAGGATCTCTCTGTTTAAAAGCTTGAGCTAGCGCTTCCTTCAAAACATCTAATGGGACAGTGGATACATCTGATACATCCAGCACTGGTTTATCAATGTTTGGAGATGACAAGTGATAACCAATCATAATCTGATGTTTCACAGCCAGAGACAGAGGCACATTTTTAAAGCAACTGGTGTGTTTCATAACTTTTTTAAAGAAACTGCTTTGCCTCAAACCTGACGGTCCAAAGTCCCACGAGAGGCCCCAAAAGCTGTATCAGTTGTGGGTAATGTTCTATGTAATGGTGTTTGGGCAGCAATTTTGTGTTAGGAAACACCTCTTGATACCTTTGTCGATGATCTGAAATTTTGCTCTCAAGGTAAGCAATAGACTCTTCACTGTGAACTGAGGCAACCACTAGCTCAACAATCTTTTTTAAATCCAACATGACCTGCCATACTGGCTCATGTTCAGGAATCTTTGGGCCAATAAGAAATGGGAGCAATCTTAACAAGTTCCAATTTTCATGGGCATTGCCCCCTATGGTTTTCCTGCTGGAAAGATTTTGTGGCAAAGTTATTATTGGTTTTGTCTGTCCACTTGTATGGGAAATGCAGAATGGAACTGTTTATATCATCCAGGGTGATATACTTTGATATTAGTAATGTGAGGCACTGTGCTATTTCAACAGGCACAATGCCTTCAAAAAGATCATGCGCAATGTCAAGAGGGTAGCCACTGACAACATGACAACATAAGACAGCGCTCCAGTAAAAGGACAGGCTCTTTTAACTCCAAAACAGCTACTGCCACTATCCAGTGCTACTCTGACATGGGTTTCATGGGTTTCTTTTGTTCTGAGGCTGAAAGTTCCTGACCTATATATCCGAAGCTGGTGCTGTACAAAAACGACAAAAGTAGGGGCCTGCAAAGTTCTCCACAAACCTGCTATTCCATGTGCTCCTAAATTGTCAGCAGCAATAGTCTGCACTGTACCCTTCAGTGATTTGTTCAGTTGTGGGACAACAATGCCATCAATTTCTAAAGTCCTCAGGTCGCGTATTAGGGGCTCTAAAACCTTGTCATAACAAAATGAATTTACATTCTCTGTTTTACACAATATGGCCAGGAAAATTGAGGACAAACTAGAATGAGACCCTGGTGGAAGGTTACTCAGTACCCAATACACAGCACAAAGTTTGTGGGTTTTGCGGAGGTGCTCAAAGGATTACAGACCTCAAAGTCATCAGCATACAAAGTTATGGATAAACTTAGGTCTTCCCTGACAACAAAATATTTTCCTTAAAATGCACACCATCTTTATAAGACCTGTACACATTTTCTTTTCCAGTCTCTGTCTCCCTTTGTGTTTTGTGATTGCTAACTACTACTTACTTAATTACTACTGTCCACAATATCTTTCCTACTCAGCAGCACTTGCAGGGATTGTAGTATGGGGACATACTGGAATGTTTTGTTCTCTTTGAATCCAAAATATATTCAAGTGGTTCAACAACTTTAAATTTTGCTTTGTAATATTGTTTACGTTGATAAGCAGAACTCAAAGGTCCGTCCTTCTCTATGGCCTTATTTAAAGGATTTTCTGTGCACAGAGAGGAGATTATTTCATCTATAACAGCTCTGTCAACTTGGAGCTTGTGCTTCTGAAAAATGTCTACTAGAACACATTCAGCATGAGATTTTGAGAGACAGCCAGTTAAGTGTTGACGTTCTACCAAAAAATCATTGATTGCTCTGCTTGGTACATGGGAAAAATGTTCTAATTTTAACAAAGCTGCTGCCAAACTGTGCTCAAATACATCTGGGAGGTCATTTAGAGCACCAGTACTGCTACCGGGTTGAGCATCCTCACCAGTGTCATCATCAGATGTGTTTAAAGCAGATTCTGGGGAAACAAGGGTGGCTGATACCACAATTCCTGGTTTGAAATCTTTTGGTAAAAAAGACCTGTGTTTTCTGCTCTTGTGGAATTTAAAAGATCCTAAGACGTCCATCCATCCATCTTCATCCGCTTATCCGGTATCGGGTCGCGGGGGCAGTAGCTCCAGTAGGGGACCCCAAACTTCCCTTTCCCGAGCCACATCAACCAGCTCCGACTGGGGGATCCCGAGGCGTTCCCAGGCCAGGTTGGAGATATAATCTCCACCTAGTCCTGGGTCTTCCCCAGGCCTCCCAGCTGGATGTGCCTGGAACACCTCCCTAGGGAGGCGCCCTGGAGGCATCCTTACCAGATGCTCGAACCACCTCAACTGGCTCCTTTCGACGCGAAGGAGCAGCGGCCTACTCCGAGCTCCTCTCGGAAGACTGAGCTTCACCCTATCTCTAAGGGAGACGCCAGCCACCCTCCTGAGGAAACCCATTTCGCCGCTTGTACCCTGGACCTCGTTCTTCGGTCATGACCCAGCCTTCATGACCATAGGTGAGGGTAGTAACGAAATTGCCCTTTAGATCGAAAGCTTTGCCTTCTGGCTCAGCTCTCTTTTCGCACAACGGTGCGATAAACTGAATGTAATACCGCACCAGCTGCTCCGATTCTCCGACCAATCTCACGCTCCATAGTCCCCTCACTGAACAAGACCCCAAGGTACTTAAACTCCTTCACTTGGGGTAAGGACTCACTCCCTACCCGAAGAAAGCACTCCATCGGTTTCCTGCTGAGAACCATGGCCTCAGATTTAGAGGTGCTGATCCTCATCCCAGCCGCTTCACACTCGGCTGCGAACCGATCCAGTGAGTGCTGGAGGTCACAGGCCGATGACGCCATCAAGACCACATCATCTGCAAAAAGCAGCGATGAGATCCCGAGCCCACCGAACTGCAACCCCTCCCCGCCCCGACTACGCCTCGATATCCTGTCCATAAATATTACAAACAGGATTGGTGACAAAGCGCAGCCTGGCGGAGGCCAACCTCACCTGGAACGAGTCCGACTTACTGCCGAGAACCCGACACAGCTCTCGCTTTGGTCATACAGAGATTGGATGGCCCTGAGAAGGGACCCCTCACCCCATACTCCCGCAGCACCTCCCACAATTTCTCCCGGGGACCCGGTCATACGCCTTCTCCAGATCCACAAAACACATGTAGACTGGTTGGGCATACTCCCAGGCCCTCCAAGATCCTTGCGAGAGTGAAGATCTGATCCGTTGTTCCACGGCCAGGACGGAATCCACATTGTTCCTCTTCAATCCGAGGTTCGACTATCGGCCGAACCCTCCTTTCCAGCACCTTGGAGTAGACTTTACCAGGAGGCTGAGAAGTGTGATACCCCTGTAATTGGCACACACCTCTGGTCCCCCCTTTTGAATAGGGGAACCACCACCCCAGTCTGCCACTCCTTAGGCACCGTCCCAGACTTCCACGCAATGTTGAAGAGGCGTGTCAACCAAGACATTTCCTCCACACCCAGAGCTTTCAGCATTTCTGGACGGATCTCATCAATCCCTGGGGCTTTGCCGCTGTGGAGTTGTTTGACTACCTCAGCGACTTCCACCAGGGAAATTGACGACAATCCCCCATCATCCTCCAGCTCTGCCTCTACCACAGAGGGCGTGTCAGCTGGATTTAGGAGTTCCTCAAAGTGCTCCTTCCACCGCTCTATTACCTCCCCAGTTGAGGTCAACAACGCCCCATCCTTACTGTATACAGCTTGGATGATTCCTCGCTTCCCCCTAAGGTGGCGAACGGTTTTCCAGAAGCACCTTGGTGCCGACCAAAGTCCTTCTCCATGTCTTCTCTGAACTTCTCCCACACCCGCTGCTTTGCCTCTGTCACGGCAGAGGCTGCAGCCCTTCGGGCCCGTCGGTACCCTGCACTGCCTCCGAGTCCTCCGGGATAACATATCCCGGAAAGACTCCTTCTTCAGTCGGACGGCTTCCTGACCACCGGTGTCCACCAGGCGTTCGTGGGTTACCGCCCTTGAGGCACCTAGGACCCTATGACCACAGCACTCCACCGCAGCTTCAGCAATGGAAACTTTGAACATTGTCCACTCAGCACTCAGGTTCAATGCCCCCAGCCTCCACAGGGATGCCCGAAAAGCTCCGCCGGAGGTGCGAGTTGAAAGTCCGTCGGACGGGGCCTCCTACAGACGTTCCTAATTCACCCGCACTACCCGTTTGGGTTTTACCAGGTCTGTCCAGTTGTTTTATTTTACCCACGAGCAGTAGAGTTTATTTGTCTGGAGCTGTAAAATTGCATTAGGTTTTCAACGTTTTGAACGAAAAAGAATACCACAGCTCAAGTCGCTGTTAAGGCAACAGCTGCTCACTATCGTCATCTGTCATGCAGGTTTGCAGCTGTTTTAGCACATGTTGAAAAGCTATTTACGCATCATTTGGCTCTCCATATGTGTAAATTTACTGTGATAGACAGTTTGTACAGGAGTAAACTTGGACATGAGGATCAAGTAATTTAATAGATAAAGAACAGAACAAACTATCCCAGAGTCAACCCTAAAATCTTGTTATCCGTAGTCAGACGTATTACCCATTGCCCCACTAGCCCTACGTTCAGAGAGCATTGGGAGTAGCTGGGTTCTCACACCATTCTATGCAAACAGTGTTGATCTTTGTTGGAAAGTGTTCAGAAAGCCAGTCAAATCATTGTTGTAGTCTAAAATGTGGGGCCTCCTGCAGGACTTTTATCCTAAGCTGTCCAGTTTCATCAATGTAAAATGAAGCAGAGGATGGAAAAATCTAGAGCTTTGACAGTGAAGCTGCCGTGACCCGGATTTGAACCGGGTTGCTGCAGCCACAACGCAGAGTACTAACCACTATACGATCACGGCCACTTGGTAATAGTAGGGCCTTTACTAATATTTTCCCGGTTTCCTAATTGTTGACTGACAAAAGAAAATGACATGGATGGTTGATCTAGCACTGCTGATTCTGTCCTTCAGGGACAAACTTTTTTTTAAGGAAAGATGATTAGCAAGCAAAAACAGAAAACAACAGCAAAAGCTTGATAATTGCTGTAGTTGTCTGACGCTTAGATGAATTTACACACATGTTGAAACAATATTTCCTCATCATTTGGCTCTTTATACATGTAACTTTACTTTGATAGCCAGTTTGTAAAGGGGTAAAGTTGGAAATGACGAACAATGGATTTAGTAGCTAAATAGCAGCCCGAGCTAGCCAGGAGTCGAACCTAGAATTTTCTGATCCGTAGTCAGATGCGTTATCCATTGCGCCACTAGCCCTACATTCAGCATTTGGAATAGCTACGTTCTCACACCATTGTATGCAAACAGTGGTGCTCTTTGTTGGCAGGTGTATAGAAGGCAACCTTAGCGTTGGTAGCAAACCGATGACACATAACGTTATACAAAATCACAGATGTGCCTTCATGAACAATATTGTATTATCTCATAGGTACTGGAAGCCACCCGTCTCCACCAGTGTATCTCTGAGCATTTATTTTCAGTCTCAATGCCCAGATGTGTTACAAGATGTGCAGTGAGCGTTGTATTGTCCAGCAGAAAGGCAACAGATGTGTTACTTTTCCACTGTGATTTTTACCATAGCAGTGCCAGCATTTTGCCCAGGTTTGATTTTCAGCCACCGCCAGGTTTTGAAGCCATATGCAACATTAACATTACATATTTCACCCAGGGTTCTTCTCTTATTCAGTGATCTCAGAAAAACGTAAAAAAAAAACAGTGAAACTTCAGGGGATGTAGCTCAGTGGTTGAGTGCATGCTTTGCATGTATGAGGCCCTGGGTTCAATCCCTGGCATCTCCATCTGGGTAATCAAGGTAATTAAATGATGAAACAAGTATTATAAAGGCAATAAAGTCTTTTTAACAACTCTGTGCACTTTACCCATGTCCTACTCAACTCAACAATTGAGAAGGATTTGTAGTGGATGTTGATTTGTCAAAATGGACACATCACAATTTTCCTCCAACATTACCTTTCATGGCACTGTCAACAACTGCTGAACTGCTTTGAACTTTAAATCATTAAGAATCTTCAGGCAGTACAAACAGACAACTAATGTTTTCTCACAGCTTTGCTCATGTTGCTTGGAAGGAGAAATGTTCAGCATCACTCTCTCCAGCTCTTCATCTTCATCCATCACTGTGATGCAAACAGACAAACATTAGTACTGGCCACCATGACAGCATGTGAATCTTTCTGACCAAACAAAAGAAAAACAAGACCCACCCATGGCTTCAGCAGGAGCATTTGACGTATGTGACATTAGAGAGGAGCCAGAAGGTGAGGGCAGCTTCTTCTGCAGGTATTGCTGTAGATTGTGCATCTTTGTCCCTGAAGCACACCTTTATTCAGAATAAAGTCTGCATAGCCATCATCCCTGCTGTCCCAAATCTCTCGTCAGGTGTTGTTGGCACAAGAGCCAAACCCGACCAGCCGGTCATCCTCTGATGCTGCTACTGTCACAACCTGGGACCTTGCCTTGTCATAGTCAAGAAGAGACTGGATTTCTTGAAAGCTGAGGGCATAGTTCCCAAATGACAGTAGGCTGTCCTTGCTGTGCCCCTCTGCTATAAACACTCCTGAAGCCTCCTCCTTTAGCTTGTTCCTGATTAGGTAGATGGTATACCCTATATCATTTTCAAGAAGCCAGCGGAAGGACTTCCCCTTGTACTTCCCAAACTGCAGGATGTATTCTCCAGCCACCTTACATTTATCTGAGGCATCCCCTCCTCTCTGACTGACGACACTGAGAGCATTTTGCCTGACCAGCTCCTCCCTTACAGGTGCAGACTTGTCCTGGAGAGAAGGGTTGTCTTTAATGACTTTTGCAGCATCAGTAGGATCCTGGTGAAGATACCCCAGAGGTCCCTTGCAAAATGTAACTCCAATTCTCCCAGGAAAAAATGTTTGTCTGCGCATTTTACCTGTCATGAAGAAAAGTCACGTAATTAGTATATTATTACATCATAGACATTGGCCTTTTTCATAAGAAATGTTAATATCAATGAAGTGAAAAACTGCAGGTTTAAATATCGTCCTTTGTGAAAACATATGAACACGTTAAACATATACGGGCATTCAACATATACCTACAGTCTCAGTCTTTGAAGGGTATAGGTAGCGTATCGCCACTCGTCACAGTTACCGACAATTTTGGCAGTGAATGAGTATTTCATATTGAACACTTCCGATTGGGTGGTCATTTAAGCCTTGCCAGTACAGATATAAACAACAGAGTCAGCAAGGAGACTACCAAGTTGCCTCTTATGACTTTAGTCACTTCACCAAGCTATGCCATAATTCAACACACAAATTGCCTTCCAGCTATGTAACATTTGCAAATGGCAGTGGTGGGATTTGAACCCACGCCTCCAGAGAGACCTGAGCCTAAATCCAGCACCTTAGACACACTACCTGAATGTAACTGCTGTCCACATTGTGAGACGTAACTAACGCCGTAACTAACGGAATGCTTGTTAATGTCATATGAACAAAACTTTTGCAAGTCAAAAGCCAAAACTTTATTGAAAAATGCCAGTACTTTATTAAAAATTGTTTTTAGAATATTGTAACCAGCATTAAGTGAGTATATAGGTTTAGGTGTGTGTGAATATGGGCTGAGCATTTACCTGGGCTGAACTTGTGAACATCTTCTTTTGCATATTCACTGTAAAGAGCCATTACTCCACCAACTGCCAACTATTGTTCCAGAGACAATAGGGTATACAGTTTTAGATTGCAAGGTCACTGTGGGCCCAGCACGCTCCACAGCACCACTCTGCTGAAAATCACCCCAGATGGGACTAGAACCCACCATACCCGGCTTAGGAGACCAGCGCCTTATCTATTAGGGCACTGGGGCTTTAAATGCCCCAAGTTCAGGAGAGTTAAGGAGAAATACATTTACAGTTCTGGAGACGTAATGAAACAGTAACCTTGACCTTTGACCTCCAAAATCAAAATCAGTTCATCCTCCAAGTGGTTATGTATGCCAAATTTAAAGTGATTTGAGTGACAGCGAATATCTAGTAAACTTAAATATATCTAGATGTATTTACGGAAAGAAACGGAGACGCTTTGCTGAGTTTTGTGTCTTTGTGTCGACTTCAAAGAAACTTGTAAGAAAGTGTGTTTTCACCGCCGAGTGAACACCTACATGTCAATCAGCAGACTAACTGTCTAAGTTACCGTACAGTTCCTCTACGAAGAGGAGAAAACTCTTCCTCCTCCATGTTAACTTACAAATACTTTACTACACCTATGTATTTGATTTGATTTATAAATAATTTAGACTTTATTTCTAACTTTAGCATGGCCTATTCTGATTGGCTGTTGCTTTTTTTAAATGTAATGTTGCAAGGTGTTTCTGGGCTTATCTTTTTTTGTTCTTTTTTTTTTTATGACAATTGCCTCGCAAGTCAATGACAGATCGGAGCTGCATTTCCTTGATGAAAAATTGCCAAAGTGCTGTTTTACGTGGCTCGTTGGTCTAGGGGTATGATTCTCGCTTAGGGTGCGGGAGGTCCCGGGTTCAAATCCCGGACGAGCCCAACATGGTTAGTCCCTCTTGACCCGAGAGACGCGCCCATGTGCAAAAACAACCCCTCTGATTCATAGTTTAATAATTTAATCACCATAAAAGCTAGCGACTTACCAATGGTTGCAGCTAAAAGCTAACTAGTTCCCGCTTACAGAGGTCTTTTCCGGGTCCTTCTAGCCTCTACAGGTGATTTTCTATCCATCCTGGAACCTGTGCCATTTTTCAGGGTCGTTCAGCATTAAATCATACCGTTACATCCAAGATTTATCCACTTTATGTCCATAATTCATCGCGTTTTTGCTCATTCATGCCGCTAGCGTCGTCTCCCCATTGTGTACGGAAGTCAAGGATTCCATATATGGGATGCATGCCCATATATGGGAGACAACGTCACCCAAAGAGTATGGAAGGCCAAAAGGCTGTATGGAAGGCCAATAGGAGAACTGTTTTAGACACACAATTGCTTGTGTAGCATTGCTGTGGGTGTAATATCAATAATTATTATTATTATGTTGATTATTGGCATAAGTAAATGTCATGATGGCAAAAGCGTCTTGACTTTCTTTGAAAAAATGTATGTATTTTGTTAACTGAATAAGTTATAATGATTATTTCTTCACAGTGTGACTCCCAAGACATATGAGAAGTGTTTTAGAGAAGAAAATGGCTTAGGTTTTACTGCTCTGTGTGTGATATCAATACATATTTGGAAGATTCATGTTCCGTTTTATTTATTTATTTGTCTTTAAGGTCCTACAACCATTTTTAACATTCAAGTGACCTTACTGCAACCCAAATATTCTAATAACCCAGTTTGTCCTGAAAAAATGATGTTCATATCTTGACTGTAGACAACAGGGTTGATGTTTTACAAGCTTTGTTATAAAATAAATCCAGACGGACAATGAACTGTAAAAATGTCCTTAGGGTTCAGAGGGTTAAAGTTGAGCATTGGACATCTAATTTAGTATCAGGTCCACCCTGATGATGGAAAGTAGGTGTGTGTCATGTAGAATAATAGGCAATAATGCCAAATAACACATTTTCTAATTTAATCCAAAAACTGAAGACTTTGATCTCAACTGTCAATTTGTGATTGATCCTTGACTCTGGCCTAACAAGATTAGTAGGAAGCAAAAGTGTCGAGAGCATTTTGGCGACTTTGCATAGCCGGCTTCAACTGCAGTTATAGTCATGGACAAACTGAAGCCAGGACACATTCAAAAAGTTCCAAGTTTGTATGCACGTGGAAGAGACAAATAACAAATCCCAGAAAAAGTGATTTTTCTTTTTTTTTCTTCATAATATGGGCACTTTAAAGGAACACACCGACTATTGGGACTTTAGCTCTCCCATTGATAGTACAGACCGGACAAAGTGGATCCCCTGCAGCTACGATAAGTGTTCCGTTATGTTTTCAGAGGACTAACTACTGTAACAGCTTCCAAAATTTCTAACTCCTCATCTGTGTATTCTGGCTCAAAAATATACTTTCAAGATCTTGGTTTGATACCAAGTAAAAATCCTCTGACAATTCCTCAAAGTCAGCCATGATCACCAGTGTTGTTCGCTACTAGATAGCTATTCACATTGGTTTTGTTGACAGAAGTAACTGTGCTTTTTGGTGTTGCACTAATCATTCTTTCTTTAACTGTCTCCGCCCAAGTAGCACTGCTTCGCCTTTCTGAGAATATAGTTCCCAGTTAGTATGCAGTTAGAAGATGGCTGTGTCTCATGTGACCTTGTTATTTGTACACCCTGTGACTATACAAATCCCAACATGTACTGTAAATAGGAACATGTTGGTGTTGTTTTGTCACTTATTTGAAGCAGTAGCTAGCTGGAACCAGTTACCTGCAGGATCTTTGCTAGGCTAAGCTAATGCTGGGGGCGTCAGACAGAGTTACAGCACGCACAGAGATGAGAAGGGTATGTATCGACTTGTCTAACTCTGGTGGTTACGGTGAATAAGATGAAGTCCCAATAAGTCGGTGTGTTCCTTTAATGCTTACAGTAGGCCTAGGCTAGATAATCAAAATCCTTGTGGAGAAAACGAATGGTATTCTGGTTTAGCTATGTTGTCAGTTGAGAAGCCAGCCACAGGGTGCTGCAGTTGCCTAGCAACGGTGCTAAGCTGCAGCTGCAGTTGGCTGTGCTGGGTTTTGACCTATGACATCAGATTCTAAAATGGCTTTGATCCTTTTTGATGTGATGCGTGACAACTTTCTTTAGCATATAGACCCCTATAAGTTAAAGTCACTCCTATTTCTGTCTGTAGAGTTGAAGCAAGGTTATTTTGAGACCAGATCATACTTTGATACAACACACACTGAAAAATCTGTAGGCTACTAAATTAGGGTGACCAGACGTCCCCAGTTTCCGGGGACAGTCCCCGGTTTTGGTGACCTGTCCCCGGCTGGATCTGTCCCCGGAAATGTCCCCGGTTTTCACTTTGATTGACAGACCCGAAATTGGAATGAAAGAAAGAAAACACTGACCGAACGTAGCTGATAGTCCCACACCCCACACCCGCAGCCTCAAGACAGACAGAGCAGCGCTGCTCAGAGCTCAGAGATGTTTTAGAAGCCGTATTTTACGATGCTAAAAATACTGATTATTTACATGGAGTCTGGTGGGTTTAGCGAACGCAATTTCGCTAAACTTTTTATGTTTTAAAAAAGGATCTTAATCTTTAACAGAAAGGTCGACCTCCTTAGAAATCCTTTCCATAATGTTGTCAGACACTTAGAATATTAATCTGAGTCTGTCAGTAGCAAAACGAGCACTTTTATGAACGTAAATACAAACTAGACAATTATCCAATTAACTTACATTGCTGGTTTCGCCGCTGCCGACTGCAGCGATCTCGTTTAATACTGCGTCAATGTCAAGGGAAAATATTTCCTCAATAGTTTTTAATGTATCCGATACTCTATGAGCTGTTGCAGAAACAAGCCTGAAGCAATAAAGCAAAAGCTGTCACATAAATGTAGTTCAGTAAACATTACAACAGAAGGTGTATGAAGTAGCAGCAGGGGTGATCCTAGGACCAGACCTTTAGGGGCTCAGCCCTAATGAGAATGTGGCCTACATGAAATGTTATCATGTTTACATTATGCATAAATCTCTGCACACCCATTACTCTCTGTGAAATACCTCAAACGCTTCACTCAACACATGCATCAGTACAACAAGCGGCCCGAGTAATCCGGTTTTGAAATTGCAACAAATTTTCTACATGGTCTCCAAACTATATTGTATTCTCATGTAAACTAGTTATGTCAGCACAGATAATTTTGTAAATTGCTTAGCCAGTGTATCCCACCATAATGGTTATTATATTGCCAGATTCCAGACAATCTCACTTACTTATATATATCCCACTTACAAATATGAATATATATTTATACTGGTATGCTTCCTAGTGACATCAATGCAAAAATATGAAGAAAAAACAATTCCACCTGTGTGTGCATGGTTAAAATTCTGAAGTGCAAAGTAGTTCAGGCTACAGCACAAATATTTCCATCCATAGATAAGAACAATCAAGTCTAACCTCTGAATTTCTTTGCAAAGTGCACCAGATTGATAGCCTGGCTCCGCCCTCCTACGTACTTTTGCTCAATTTTCATTTTCTTTCAGCACACCGTCTGGGTTTGCGGTATATTTATATATATATTTGCGGGCTTTCTCTGGCCAAATAATCAGCGAACAGAGGGAGGGGCTGAGGAGGAGGGAGGGGCGAGCTAGTCTCGTTTTGTTTGAAACATTTTCTTACAGGGGAGCATGCCCATGGACCCCCCTTGTGCCCCAGTGCAGCTCTAGGTCTTGTGATTCCCCTGGGGCAGTGTCCCCGTTTTAAGTTCTACAAAAACATGACCTGTATTGGAGGTATTTACGTATCTAAGCTGAAAATGTCCCCGGATTTTGTCTGAGAAATCTGGTCACCTTACTTAAAAGTGTTTCTTTGGTCTTCCGCTTGCCAGGCTGATTTTGAGTCTGCTAAGGCATTACTGTGTAGTGCACCTGTTCTCGCCGCGCCCTGCTTTACGTGTCCTTTTAAACTAGAAGTAGACGCCAACGCCTATGATGCAGGCGCTGTGCTTCTACAGGAGGATGACCAGGCTATTGATCATTCTGTCTGTTACTTCTCGAAAAAGTTTAACAAGCATCAGCTTAATTACAGCACCATCGAAAAGGAAGCTCTTGCCCTCCTTTTCGCTTTGCAGTATTTCAAGGTTTACCTCGGGTCTAGCTCGCAGCCCCTTCGACGTTTTTACTGATCACAACCCGTTAATATTCCTCGTTAATATGAGAAATTCTACCCAGCGGCTCATGCGCTGGTCTCTTCTTCTGCAAGATTTTAACTTGCAGATTCGCCACAAGAAGGGCACGAGAACATAATTGCAGACGCTTTATCCAGATGTTCCTCAGACATCTAGGAACTGAACCAAGTTGGGGTTGGTTTAATTCTTAGTTGTGGGGGTGTTACGACTGTGGTCGTATTTGTTTGTCTTGCTGTGTGTGTGCGCATGTGTCCTGTTTTTCTCCTTATGCAAATAGTGCTGTGCCATTGCTGGAGGATGATTGGTGGAGGCAGCTATGCCCGATCCGGGATTGGCTGCAGCTGTGAACCACCGGCCATTTAAAGAGGCAACATGGCAACTCTCAGAAGAGAGAGGGTGAAGCCAGCAGGCAGTCCTCATTCTCCTCGCCTCCCAACCTGCCACACATTGACTTTTGTTCAGTTGTTAGATGAAATATATTAGTTTCCAATTGTATGGGTGAACCTCTAGATGTGTTTAGTTTTCTCTTAGTTAGGACGATAAGTCATTGTTATTCTTTTGGCCATTTTATGGTTTGTTAGGTTAACTTCTTACTTCCCAGACAGGGTTGTTTTGTTTGTTGTTTTGGTAGTAGGGCACCCTATAGGTTGTTGTGGAAGTTTCTGTACAGCGAGAGAGGAATTTCAGTGTGAGATGAGACCTTGTTGAGACAAAATAAAGACATGCTGCAAACTGGTTTAAAGGGATAAGGTATTCGGTGAAAAGGGTTTAATTGATTTCTGCAGAGATCAATCAAAATGACAAGAACAGCTTTCACAATGTACAGTTACAGAGTGACAACAATTCTGTGCCCCAAACAGTATATGACAGTTCCTTATATCCCCGTGAAGCCAGCAGAAACCAGGCCATGTTTGGAAAACACTCTAATCTTAAACAAAACACTTCATCTTCTCCCTCAGACTGTTGGAGCCAACATGTCCCTGTGCATTTGTCTATGTAGTGTGTCAAAAGTGAATGGGCCAGTCATTCTGTCCTTAGAAGACAGACACCTATCTTGTCTTTAGATTGGTGCCCGGCTCCAACCTAGAACCTTGGACATGGTAACCCCAGCATATCTTCGAGGCCTTGTTTTCCTGTGCATTTGTCCTTAGGGAGAAATGCATTCTTAGCTGTCTCTAGAACTGGAAGGACTTACTAGTAGGATATATTTTATGAGACATATATTTCAGCAGCACAAAGAGGATTTTACTTATTAATAGTAAAACTAATTAATCACTTAAGAAATGAACAATTATTGAAAATAAATCATTGTCTATGTAATTTTCCCATTACATTCCTCCCTTTTGATTACAAACTAATCATTATACATTCGAAAATTACTGAAAGGAGACATGCATTTCTGCACGTCCCAAAAAAAAAAAAATGTTTTTGTGAGTAATTTAAACCTCTTAGTTTAAGCTACCACTACATCTAGTCTAAAAGAAAGAAAATTAGTATTAAAATGGATTTTATGAATATGGAACTATTCAAATTCGGAAGCTGAGTCCTCATTGTAACCGTACTCATTGTAAGAGGACAAATGAAACAATTCAGGACCATCATCTTTCAGTTGTAAGCTTGATACTGAACTTTCTCAAGAGTAAACAAAGGAAATCATTTTTCGTATTAATGGAATAATGCAACAAATACCTATCAAACAGAAACAGATCACAGAGATTACTGGAACCACAATTTTCCACATCCAAGCCTTCCAACCCTCCCCAAGTAACCCAAGCACCCCAATCCCACCCAGAATCAGTGTGATGGACATCTTGAGCCTTGAGACTAGTGGTGAGTTGTTGTAACTGATGGACAGTGTTAGTGATGTTTCCTTCAATGTCTGTGATAAATGTGCAGCATGTGATCACCTATCAGAATGTGCGTTATTAACTACACCCCACCATGGAAGAATTACTGAGACAAATTTGCTACTGTAACTCGTCATTTTACATTTAGCTCTTAAGGTAAAATGCAGTCAGTGCACAAATAGTCATTTAGATTTAACGCGTGTGGTTTAACGGGTGTAGCCTGTTTCTGTGAGTGGGAAACAATGAACTCATGAGTCATTGATACCTACGTCACATGTGAGTTTGCTGATTGACCCCAGTCATACGTTAGATGAAAATGCATTTTTGTTTGTTTGTTAGGAGAAAGAACCCATTTATTTTGCACAATGTTAATCATTTGAGTTGATTTTTGCCTTTTACCTGTACTAAGTGCATTCTTATCGTTTTTTTTCTTTTTCCCAGTATAGACTATTGAGTTGGTCGCCAGTACATTAATATAGAATGATCCGCATGGATCTTTTCCTGATAACCACGTGCATACTATGAAATAACCTTCATCTTGTGGATTAAACTCTGTTCAGGATTAGCAATACTGCGGGTGAAGAGGTGTTTACTTTCTGAATTGTTAATCTATTTGTCAGGTTGGTGTGGTCAGAGGGAATCTGATTCCCCCAATTTGACCCACTCGTGTGCCAAATTGCTAAACCCCATGATGGGCACAATGCTTCCCCTCTCGGGTCCTGCATCATGTCCATTATAGGCATATAGCATATGGAAAATTTCTACCTCACCCCAGAGAGATTTGTCATTTTCGGACTGAAAGTAATCGCATAGTTGTAACAGGAAAGAAGTTGATGTGTTAGCTAATAACTTAAAGTTCGTTGACCTAAGGTTATTATTTTTCTTATATTGCTTGTACCCCAATACTGTCTAGACTAGAAAGGTGAAGAGTGTTCTACTCATTTTACCCCTTTATTTGACGAGTGAAAAACTGTGTGTCTGAGTGTGCTGTGCGTCAGTAGTAACATTAATTAATTAATTAACATTAATGTGAGAAGAAGTGGTGTTAGAATAAATGGTGTATTCAGATTTAGCTCTATCATATCTGTCTAACAAGCAAAATGCAACCCCCCCACAAACACAGAAAATAGAGAACCAGAATACATTTATATCATACACCATGTCTGTCTCTTCCTGTGTTCGTCCATCTTCACAGCGAGCCTGCTGTGTCCTTCAGGAATGTGCTGTGTGTGTGTGGTGCCTGAGTCAGTACCGTGCTGCAGATGTTTCTTCTGGTGTCAGAGGTTCGTCCACTAGCACATGACAACACCGTTGGGGTCAGGTTTTTTCCCTGCCCTGTCTCTTGTGTGTGTGTGTGTGACGTTGGTGACACAGAACGCCGTCTGTCAGGCCACAGTCTGGTGCTGGAACCTCTTGCAGTGCGATGCGTGGATCCACAGAGCCCGCTCAGCAACCTTCACTGCTGTGTGGGTGATCAGAAGAACCCGGAAGGGACCTTGCCAGCGTTGGGCTGCCAGTTTCTCCTCCTGAAGTTTTCACGACCACAAAATCTCCTGGCTCCAGCGTGTGGAGCGGTTTCAGCTGGGTGGGACAGGGCAGCAGAAACCTGGATTCTTATGGCAGAGAGAGCAGAAGACAGTTGTACACCCTACTCTAACATATCATGGGGTGCTCTAAGAGCCTCTAACCCCACACTGGGTGGTCTGCCAAAAAAAGGATCCTAAAAGGACTGAGGTTACTGCGCGTTCTTACCCTCATTCGCATGAACATAGTTTTGTTCTTAACGTGCCGTTATTGCTTGACAACTGACTTGATATTCCCCATCTGGGAATAATTTCTGTCATTAGAGCTTTTGCTAACACTGAAGCTGTTTGTTTTGAAGGGAAACACTTCCACCCATTTTGAAAACATCTCAACCATCACCAAACAACACATTTTCCTCCGACGGTGTGAGCTCAACAAAATCCATCAAATGCCCTTATCGGTGGTACCTGCTGTGTTACAGTCACTGGTTTGCCTATATTGCCTATAATGTCATGCTTTACAAAAAAAATGTATTTTCTGCAAATGTTGTGAAGCTCTTAGTGAACCATGTTTTCGTTAACAATGATAGCATTCCACTCTTTTGACACATGGTAACGCCCATGTGTCAACCTCACTCTGACATCTCTCCATTAGTGCATGTATAGGACCTGAGCATGTGTGTGCAATTCAGGCCTGTGTGTAATAACAACAGAGTGAATTGTAATTAATAATAAAGTATAGATTATTAACTTTGCAAAATGTGTGAAAAAATGGTGTTGAAGGCAAGGATGTGAATCCAGCCCCAGCCAGACACCCTCTTTAAAGGTGCACCCTGCATTTTTCCCACTGTGTACTGCAGCTACTGAATCTGGAAGTGAAAAATCAGTCAGCTGCACCACGTGTGCAGAACATTTGCATATGCCTATCTGTGATGGGAGCAAGATGGCCGTCAGAAGGTCATTGATCAATTGGTGATGCAAAATGGGCTTACCATAAGACTTAAGGAAGTTTCGGTGTTTCCACAATGCCCCAAAATCATGTACAACCCCAAAAGCGTACCTGGAGTCCGTGTAGCTTGTTACAGACGAACCTTCAGCCAGTTTACATGCTTCAGTGAGAGCAATGACTTCAGCCACCTGCGCAGAGAAGTGTTTGGGAAGAGATTTAGCAATTAAGGTTTCTGCGTCAGATACTACAGCAAACCCTACCTGTCCCTGGCCTGTGTCAGGGCAGCGTGAGGCTGACCCATCCACATACAAAACCAGATCTGAATTTGGCACCGGTGTGTCAGTCAGATCTGGACGCGGAGCACAGGTGTGTTGCAACTCTGCCAAAACAATCATCCGATTCTCCCTATCCTGGTGTGGGCATAAGAGAAGCAAGGTTAAGTACTGTACAAAATGTTTAACAGTAACATTAGGCATATCAAGCAGACATGTGTGATACCTCAGATATCGTGCTGCAGAAGAAAAGACGTCATGCAGCTCAAAAGTTTATCCACTGTCTGAGTGAATGGGAGTTTAGGGTTTGGCCTAAAGTCGGAGGGCATGCGCAAACATATTTTTACCATGTATTAAGTTAGCTAAAGGTTGAACTAACTGAGCATAATTTAGAATAAAAAAACACAACAATAGGAACACATTCCTCATTTGTTTTTGTTTTTTTTTGTTGCAGGTTTTGGGAGGGAAACTATTTCCTCAATCTGAGATAGAGACAATGTTTTCCCTGACGCTGAAATGTCATGACCCAAAAAATGCACTTCTTTTTTCACAAATTGCAGTTTAGCTAAACTAGCTGTGTGCCCCTCTGCTGCCAGATGACACAGTAATGCATTAGTTCTTTTGTTGGACTCGCCACTAGGCAGTCATCAACATACTGAAGGAGAGCAGAACCTGGGGAAAGGGTTAAGCTTTCAAGGCTCTCTCTCAGTGATTGGTTGTAGATGGTTGGGCTCTCGACAAATAATTGCCCTGAGCGTGTGAATGTGTATGTCTTACCATCAAACAGGAATGCTGTCTTTGTCCACTGGAACACTGGAAAAAGCGTTAGACAAATCAACAACAGACAAATATTGTGCCCCTCCCAGGAATTCCTTGAAGAATAGTGTAG
This sequence comes from Percina caprodes, assembly GCA_013375575.1. Classification (NCBI taxonomy): domain Eukaryota; kingdom Metazoa; phylum Chordata; class Actinopteri; order Perciformes; family Percidae; genus Percina; species Percina caprodes. The sequence continues at coordinate 35,455 of JABXJD010000990.1, forward strand.
GGTTTAGGGACATTTGGTGCACGTGTGTGGACCGCTGCATTTACTGCTTTGAGGTCTTGAACAAAACGCCATTCGACTGGTTTTCCTTATCACGAATTTTCTTGACAGGGAAAATTGGCGTGCAAACAGGTGAATCAGGACCCGCAAACCAAAAACTCCTGTTTTAAAAAGAGTTAAAGACTGGTCTGATTCCATCAATTGCTTCCTGTTTCAGTGGGTACTGATGCTTTTTAGGCCTGAAGTCTGAGCGCGGTGTGATGACGACAGGCTGGCAATTTTTGATGAGACCCACGTCATATTTATGCGCTGCCCACAGGTGAGTCGTCACGTGGGACAGAGCATCTCTGTGGGGAAAGCATTAACAGCATTATTCAAAAGTGTTTGTGTGTGTGTGTTCAGTCTCTTTCCGCTGGAACACACTGCGCGCGGCGGTCACATGGTGTGACAGAAGTTTTCGATAACAGCCCGTGGAGGGGGAGACGGTCGTGTCCCCGTCCACGGTTTCAGTCCAGTCAGTCAGCTGGTCACAGTCCAGGACAAACCGTCCCAAGTTTCTCCACTGATCTGTGGGAGATTTAGACAAAGAAATATGAGCATATGAGTGCTGAACTCTGAAAAACATTCTCTGCTTATCAGTCAAGTTTACGGCTACTGCACACTTCTCATTATGTCAGTACATGTAAGCACACTCAAGCCCATCTGTGTCTTCTTTGAAAAAGATCTTCAACAAACATGTCATTTGTTTCTGATGAGATATAACAAGTGATATAAAAGTTGTGGTCTGACCTAGTCAGCAAGGGGTTAAATCACATCTCTGGCCTCATGCAGCAAGCCTGCAGCATGACCCTGAAAAATGCCCCACTGAAAAATGAGCTGAGATGTGTGTGTGTGTTGTTTGAACCTAATGAGTCAGGCTGGGCAGTGATGTCTAATCTCACAACCTTGAGGCTCTGTGAGAGTTGAGATAACTCCTATGCCAAAACGTAACATTGGATCTACCTAAACATTCATCGGACACAAAGGGAGAGAGTCAAAACAGAACATTTTGCCCTTCTGTCCTGTTCTGAATCATGTAGGCTAGATTCATGATGTACACACATCATGAAAGTCTGGAAAATCTTTCTGGAAGAATTGCTCAGCTTGCACTTTGGCTAGAGAACAACTCTGCCCGAAAGCTTCTAATTTGCAAATAAAATCAAACAAAAACCCTACATCCTTTCCTGCACATTCAAAAAGGAAGCAGCCAATTTATAAACCTCAGATTAAAACATTGCATAAGTAAGAATACTTTCTACAGGTTGTTTCATTCTAGGTGACAAATTGCGTCTAGAATTCTCCCTATTGTGCGAGAAAGAGTGTGATGTTTATGGTCTGTAGCGTGTGAAAGCATTTACTTCATTGCAAGCAGATTAATTAGTTAGTGTGTTTTGCATTTTTTTACTTCCCTTATCCGGTGCGGATCCAGCTGGCTCAGACTCTCCACCGCCCTCCTTCCCCTCCTCCCGTCCATCCGCCTGTTGCTGGCTGTAGACGCGATCCCCAGCTGGTGGACCCCTCTGTGGTCGTTCGCGTTTTTGGGATGGACATTTGTCTGCCCAGTGTCCTTTTCCTCCGCAGTTGAAACATGTGTCTCGGTCCACTGCTGTCCTCTGCCCTCCACCTCGTCCTCTGCCTTTTCCTCTCGCTTTGCCTTTGCCTCTGTCCCCCCCCTCTCCAGCCAACGTTGACACTGTCAAAGTTATTTTTCTTCTGTTTCTCTTCGTTTCAGCTTGTTCAGCTGACTTGTAGCATCGGATGATAGTACCTGATGCTGCTGTTACTGTCAGATGTAGGTGGGGGAGAGGCCGTGGCTGCTTGTAGAGAGAGAGCTTGCAGCGAGGTGGGGGCTGTGTGGAATCTTGTCCTCTCCTGGAGCTTGCTTCTTGGGGAGACACGGACGGTGTTTCTCCCTTTGGCCTGGATGGCGGAGGAGGGTAGGGTGGTGGTGGGTTGAGCAGCTGATCGCCATCTTTGAGACTCGGATAGAGAGAAAATGCATTAGTGACAGTGGCCATTTCTGTTTTTTCTCTTGTTTCCGTGTTTCAGCAGTATTATCTGTTCTCTTTCCCTATTAGTGGCCTCTATTATCCACTGATAAAAACATTCTTTGTTTGTTTTTTTTTTCATTTAAATTAGATGTAGGGTGCTAATCATTTTTCCCACTTTCAATAGTTTTTCTTTGTCTTTTAAATCCTGTTTTAGCATTCTAAGTTTCCCTGTACTTAAAGAACCATTTTCAGGAAAACCATGTTTTGTTGCCCAATATGGCAGACATTCTATAGATGTAGCCCAAATGTTCTCACCATTTCATCCACTACCAGCCTTAACGTGTGACTTTGTGCCCCTGTTACCCATCTAACAAAAATAAACAGATAACAACCAGCGGTAGTACTTATTTTTTCTTCATATAATCGTCACTATACGGCCCAGTTTAGTCCTCGGTAAACTTTGCGATAAAACCTGCAAACAGCTGTAACTTAATTTAAGCTACAATGACTGCTTATCTGTGATAGATTTTTCCCTCGCTGAAAATCCAGATGAACGGCTATGACAACTGTTCATCTGTAATGATTTTAAAATCTATCTGTCACCCCGTCTTGCCCGTATTGGATGGAATGGTGTCAACTTGTGCAACTAAGATTTCTCCTGTTTTGTACACAACCCAAAGTTTTACAAAAACAAAGAGTACTTTCACCGAAAACCCTCAGTTAAAAACGCAGTCAATATTTGTCTCACAAGAAAAACTGTCTCAATGTCTAATTCAAATCATTTATCCAACAGGATTGAAACGTTTAACTTACCCCCGGTGTTTGAAATTGCTTCCTTTTCGTTTGGATCTCAGAGTGGAATCAGCGAGCCCTCCGCGGTTTCTGACCCTCTGTCTCTCAAAGATGTTTTGGCGAGGTTTAGAGGCAGGTGACCATCAGATCCCTGGATGTACTGTGATCAGTTACCCGGAGAGTCTCGTCCTGATCCCTCCTTGAGATCCTGCCGACAACGCCAAGTTTGTTGTGGAAGTTTCTGTACAGCGAGAGAGGAATTTCAGTGTGAGATGAGACCTTATTGAGACAAAATAAAGACATGCTGCAAACTGGTTTAAAGGGATAAGGTATTCGGTGAAAAGGGTTTAATTGATTTCTGCAGAGATCAATCAAAATGACAAGAACAGCTTTCACAATGTACAGTTACAGAGTGACAACAATTCTGTGCCCCAAACAGTATATGACAGTTCCTTATATCCCCGTGAAGCCAGCAGAAACCAGGCCATGTTTGGAAAACACTCTAATCTTAAACAAAACACTTCATCTTCTCCCTCAGACTGTTGGAGCCAACATGTCCCTGTGCATTTGTCTATGTAGTGTGTCAAAAGTGAATGGGCCAGTCATTCTGTCCTTAGAAGACAGACACCTATCTTGTCTTTAGATTGGTGCCCGGCTCCAACCTAGAACCTTGGACATGGTAACCCCAGCATATCTTCGAGGCCTTGTTTTCCTGTGCATTTGTCCTTAGGGGAGAAATGCATTCTTAGCTGTCTCTAGAACTGGAAGGACTTACTAGTAGGATATATTTTATGAGACATATATTTCAGCAGCACAAAGAGGATTTTACTTATTAATAGTAAAACTAATTAATCACTTAAGAAATGAACAATTATTGAAAATAAATCATTGTCTATGTAATTTTCCCATTACAAGGTTTAATTACGTTATACCTCTGTCTGATCACCAGTCATGTCATATATTTGTGTTTGTGTCCAATAAATACATTGGGACCAAAACCTAAGTTTTGTGGCTGCTTGGGGGACGGGGAAGATGGGGCCATTTGTTTTGATTCATGTTGCGTCTTAGGCACCCCTAGACTGGGGCGTAACATTGACTAATAATGAAGCTGCTGTTGCGATGTAGCTCATGTTAACTGCCTCATAAACCAATAGGTGCTTAATCTAATGCAATGCATCATATTTTTTAAAACTGGTGTGTATGTTTTGTATGTAAAATCTGAAAAAATAACCAGTACTTGTAGCTGTGAAATTAACATTGTGCTGCAAAAATCATATTCATTTCTTAAATTTAGTTGAAGTGGGTTAGAAGTAAAAAGCAGCCAAAACTACTCAAGTAAAGAATAATTTATACCTCTTTCTGTTGAGACATCTTCAGTTTTTCGTTCTTCTGCTTGTTGCCCTTGCAAGTGATGAGTTTGAAGTGAAAAGTTTTTCTTTTTGTGGTTGAAATGTTCACAGTTCAAAGTCCAGGACTGAAGTGAGGTTCTATGAGAATTATGTGCATGAACCTGGGAAGTGGAACTGTGATGATGTCACAAACAAATTCTGTTCTACTTCATTATTACACACATTCCACACACACACACACACACACACACACACACACACACACACACACACACACACACACACACACACACTTTATCTAGTAAATAAACACATAGTTTATAAATGTAAATGTGATGTATTTATATAGCTCTTTTCTAGTCTTACCGACTACTCAAAGCCCTTTTTACATCATACAGGAACACACACATTCATACACTGTGGCCGAGGCTGCCGTACAAGGTGCCATCTGCTCATCAGATAAACAGTCACACACATTCACACTCCGAAGACACAGCATTGGGGGCAACTCGGGGTTCAGTGTCTTGCCCAAGGACACTTTGACATGAGACTGCAGGGCCAGAACCACCAACCTTCCAAGTGGCAGGCTACCGCTCTACCACTGAGCCACAGCCGCCCCCTAACACATAATGTACAGTACAGTGTAATTAATGCACAGTATTTCCAACAATTACAATAACTGATGGCATTAAGGCATGTTTTACATGAACTGTGTTACATTTTGTTGTTTATATACCAGCATGCATTCATTTATACACACACACACACACACACACACAATCTCACTTGCAGTCTTGAATATGTAAAGACTGATATTGCCATTACTTCAGTAAAATAATCCTAAAACAAGACAACTGACAAAGTCCACAAATATTTAACATGACGCTTTACTTTGTGAGTGAGAAACCAAAAGTAGGCCATTTTCTTTGCTAATATCAAATTGCCTCTCAAGAACCGTCCTCAGCGTTCCCTCCATCTTGTTAATAGCTGCACATTGTTCACTGAAAGTAATGCATAACATGTTAAGAAGAGCTGTGAATTAATATTATTTCAACATGAAACATTTATCTTGATCACTATCATTAATTGTAAGCCAAGCAGAAATAAGTTCCTGTATGGTTAGTGACCTATAGGACTTTCAGAGGACACTTTGGGAATCCCTTCACAGCAACAGAAGTGATGCTGATGTGCTTTCTGTCTACAGCGCCATCTGCTGGTCCAGACTCTGAATATCTCAAGAGTGTATGGCTGCAGCCTGGAGCGGCCCATGTCATGCCGCCCGCCTCATGCCATCCCGCCAGGTGCCACCCATGAGCTTCAATTTTTCAAAAGAAAAGCTTGCATTTGGAATAATATAAGCTTGCGTCGACTATCATGCTATGAATAAAATACTTAAATATCTTTCTGTTTATAAAATAAATGCAGATTTTAGGCAAAATAAAAAAATCCTTCTGCCATCCCACCTGGTGCCATCCCAGAGCTTCTACTTTTCAAGATAAAATACTTTAAAAAATAACTCTCTTAGCCAACTTTTCAAAGTAAACCTTGCGTCAGCTTCATGCTAATGAATAAAGTACTTGAAATATTTGGTGTTTTAACATTTTCCGACTATAGGTCCCGTTGCCGGGACCATTTGAGAAAATGTTTTCTTCACTCATAAATTGCAAGCATTAAATCTTCATAAACACGCTCATGCAGCACATCATTTGAAAGCTTAAAGTCTCATGATTCCATTAAGCCCACACACAAAACATAAGGTGACTTACAGCGGATATAATCATGTTATGAAGTAAAGAAACACAGAAAGATTTGAGTCTAAGTCGAGTGTGTTTTCCTACCTGTTTCCTTGTGACTTTATTCACAGCGGTGAAAGATCGCCAAAAACTTTTTTTTCCTACATCGCCAACAGTCCAAGGTATTAGAATGTCCAAGCCATGTAATCCAAAATCAGCTGGTCCCCTCACAATCTTGTAGTTTCTGGCCGAGTTTCGACGTAGAGAAATTTAGATAGTTCATAATTTCTGTGTTTTGATCGCTTGTATCGTCTCCCTCGGCGCGGTACAAAGTAGCTCTGCCCCCCCGTCAGAAACTATGAAGCACGAGCTTTCGAGTGAACTTTGTTGCCGGCCAATCCGTCTCCTGTAACCCGAGCTGTCCTTTATGGAACCCAATCATGTCGCAGGATTCGGAGGGCAGCCACGACGAATTGATTGATACCAAACTTGACCAGAAAAGTTTAACCCTGTGATGGCTCCAGCTGTGTCAAAGTAAAATATTGCCTTCTTTTGGCATTTCACCATTTCATCAAATTATAATTACTTATTTCTATAAATGTATGTATGTAGTTATTTCAGATATGTGTGTGAGTGATGTGGATGTGTTTTAATATTTGAGAAGTTTTGTATTTTGTATCTAGAAATAAGAAATAAGAAAAACGCACAGACATATCTGTAGAAATAAATTCATATAAAATCCATTTTCTGAGTCATTTTCTTCTGGATTCTTTCTGTATTAAGTTGAGACATGTGGCTAGGGTACTATTTTTGTATCTAGCCCATGTAATATGCTTACAGTACTGTTTTTTAATAATTTTACAGATGATTTACTTGGACGGAAATAGAAATTCTCTATTCTAACCTCTTTAGCTCTGTGTCAGTAAGACCTAGTGTCACACTGACACTAGAAACAAAAAATTGAGAGTGTTAGCTTCCCAATGACCTCAGGATCATCCCAGAGGGCCAAAGTATGTGGGAACTGTAGCAATTTTTTGGGGTAAAATTTAGGTGAGAAAAGCATGTATTTTCAAGTGTTTCTAAAGAGGTTAATGCTTACAGTAGGCCTAGGCTAGATAATCAAAATCCTTGTGGAGAAAACAAATGGAATTCTGGTTTAGCTATGTGTCAGTTGAGAAGCCAGCCACAGGGTGCTGCAGTTGCCTAGCAACGGTGCTAAGCTGCAGCCATTGGTTGGCTGTGCTGGGTTTTGACCTATGACATCAGATTCTAAAATGGCTTTGATCCTTTTTGATGTGATGCGTGACAACTTTCTTTAGCATATAGACCCCTATAAGTTAAAGTCACTCCTATTTCTGTCTGTAGAGTTGAAGCAAGGTTATTTTGAGACCAGATCATAATTTGATACAACACAAATCTGAAAAATCTGTAGGCTACTAAATACCTCTTTCGATACCATTGCAAGAAGAGCAAGAGTCCTTGAAACACAAAACAGGATTTTTTTTTTATCTCACACAGTGCTGGTACAGAAAAAGTCAACCAATACAGTTGATTTGAACACTTATCATGTCTGGACCAGAAATATCACAGACAGAGGACATGCCTGAGGTTACAGGAGGTACTGTTCGCCCACTGATTGAATCCTTTTTAAAAGGATAACACCGAACAGTGGGGATCGTTGAAATCCTGCACCCCCGATGATGCCACTAAAATGATGGTGGCTGACCTGCTTTTGGACATAATAACATTGTTGTCAAAGGTCTGGTTGGTGAATCTTAGGAGCAGAAATGCTGCGGCGTCTGAGGAGGGGCTGGTTTCTGAGGAGCGTGTTGTGTCCAGTCTGGGCGACACACTCTTTCAGAGTTTTGCCGGGGCTCTGAATGCTGAGGACCAAGTAGAGTGTGTCAGCTCACGGCGCTTGACAGGTTTGGTCGGTAAAGAGGTGGCAGAAAGTGTCAAATCTGCTCTCTCCACTACTATGTGCACTACAGAGCCTGTGATAATTCAGCACATCACTCCCCCTCGCAGGCTTAATGCTATGGTTGGTCATGTCTGCAAAATGGTAAAAGCTGTCACAGTTTCACAGTCACAAAACTTTGAGCTCAGCTCAAACCTGTATGGCTCATTATGTTGATCGCGATCTACTGGTCGATCCCAAAGGCAGTGGGGGTGGATCGCATGGCATTAAAAAATAAATAAATAAAGATGTCAGCCTATCATCCATTCTTACTATGCCACTATACTTTTTGTCACTTGATTGACATACAGGACAACCAGTCTACCATCATGGGTCAGCACGCATGTGCACGCAGCAGCGGCAAAATTCCAGAAAGCTAATGATTTTCCGAGTTAGCCTAGCCAAGTTATAGCTACTAATCTCAAAAAAGGTATAAAAATGAGTGGGGGAGCTGGACCAAGTAAAAAGCCAAAAACCTACCACTTCCATACAGAATGGGAGGAGGACTTTTTCACAATGTCCTATTCGAAGTGCATTTGCCTCATCTGCAAATCTACCATTGCTATTCAGAAGAAGGAAATGTGGAGCGGCATTTTCGGATTGTTCATAAAAGCTACGACACTGAATTCCCTCCGAAAAGTGAACTGAGAAGGAGAAAAGTGAAAGAACTAAAATCCCAGTTGTCTGGACAGCAGGCCTTTTTCTCACAGCTTACCATGAAAGCAAAGACCGTCACCAAAGCATCGTTCCGGGTGAGTCACGTCATCGTTAAACACAAGAAATCCTTCCAAGACGGAGAGATGATTAAAGAGGCATTTGTTGAAGCGGCTGATTCGTTGTTTCAAGACTTTAAAAGCAAACCTGACATAGTATCTTCGATCAAATCTGTCCAGCTGTCAAGAAGTACAGTTCCACGGCGCTGTGAAGCAATGGCCGAGGATGTGACCGAGAAACTTAGGAGGGATATCGCAGACTGCGAGTGTTTCTCACTGCAATTAGACGAGTCTACAGACGTGAGTGACACAGCCCAGTTGTGCATTTTTATTCGTATGGTGTTTACCGATATGACTGCTAAAGAGGAGCTGTTAACAGTACTGCCCATCAAAGAACACACGCAGGGAGAGGACATTTTTCAATCTTTCAAAAAATGAGAAAACTCAGCTTCCAGTGTGCAAATTGGTGTCCATCACCACGGACGGTGCGCCCGCAATGGTTGGCCGCTTGACTGGATTTATTGCCAAGTGCAGGGAGGATGATGCCTTCCCCGACTTCCTCAATTACCACTGCATAATACACCAACAAGCTTTATGCACAACAATGCTCAACATGAAAGAAATAATGGATGTGGCAACGAAAATCGCCAGATCTCTTCAGAGACGGCTGTTCCGTGTTCATCTGGAGAAGGCGGACTGTGACCACTAGGGATGAGCGAGTACAGCATTATCTGTATCTATATCTGTATCTGTTTACCACATGAATTATCTGTATCCGTATCTGTACTCGGACTGGGCGGGGTCTAACCTGGAAGTGGGCAGGATTTAACCCGGAAGTGGGTCGGGTTGTCTTGAAATGGGCGGGGCTTTAACCGGTATGTGATTTTAAGCATGCAATTGATATGGGTTGATCAGAAATTGTTATATTTATTGCTGATAAGAAAACTATTTCCATGACAGCATCAGCAAGATCAGTGGTGTTGTCATGGTAACAAACAAACTATATACAGAACAAGTTTTGCAACAATGAATACAACAATTGCGGTTGCAATTATGAAGTAAGATGTAATGAACAAGAGTTCATTACATTTCAAGAGAATAATATAACTTTTTTTAACTTTTAATTTTTTTATGATCAGTGTTATCATTTTTTTATGTCTGTGTGTCTGTTAGTTGGTAAGAGATACACAGAGAGAGAGAGAGAAAGAAAGAGAGAGAGGAGGGTGGGGGGGGTGGCAAGGGGGTTGAAATGTGTTTGTGTGTGTATCTTAATTTGTAATATTATTTACTTATACCGCAATTGCCTTTTATTTTTTTTATAAAATACAGCAAGAAAGTTTCAGACACTCAAAAAAAAACTGGTTAGAGCCTGCAGGCAGTTTAAAAAAATAAATAAATAACTCCGACAGGCAGAGACGTGACGCGATTCGCATTCTACCAGCACCATGTCTGAACTAACCCCACGTTACCAGAAACCTACTGGTTACTAAGTACTAGTTCAACCGAAGTAAAAAACAAACCTGAAGCTTGAAGAAACCCTAAATGTCAACGGAAAAGACCCGCGGACCTGAGAGACAGAAGGAGAGAGACAGAGTTGAGTGTTCACTTCTCCGTGTTCTGAGAGCGCAACAACAACAGAAGGGCGCTGGGACTAGCCTATCACAGAATAGTGAAGGGGAGGGGCGCTGTGACTGGCGCTGGGACTAGCCTATCACAGAATAGTGAAGGGGAGGGGCGCTGTGACTGGCGCTGGGACTAGCCTATCACAGAACGCAGACACAGTCAATGGGGAATTGTATTCAATCTCATTACTCGTATAATACTTGTACTCGGGAAAAGTGCTTTATCCGTACCGGATACTCGTTTCAGCCGAGTATCCGGCTCACACTGAATTGTTGCTACACACTGACGTAAGATGGCTTAGTCGAGGGAAATTCTTGCAAAGATTTTAAGAGCTCTGTCCAGAGATTAAAAAGTTTTTCCTTGTATCTAAACATGCAGAATACAACCAGCTAAATTACGCTCAGTGGCTACTAGACTTAGCATTTTTAACCAATCTGACCAACATGTTGAATGACCTTAATGTTGAACTGCAAGGAAAAGACAAAACAGTGGTCAATATATGGACAACATTCATTACTTCTGTGCATTCCGGAGGAAATGTTTGAGCCCACAGTGCCTCTTGGTGCAGGATGCAGTGAAAAGTCAGCAACTTTCTGTCCAGCGACTTCTGCACCTGACACCAGGTGGGTGGTGTTTATTCCTTTTGATCTTAAACAATTCAAGACCGCCTCACAAACGTCCCCCCCCGTGTTTGGCCTTTTAGTGGTAACAACTCGGTCATTTCTTCTTGTGGCCCAGTAGAGTTTACATACTGGCAGAACAGCGCTATTTGTTCAATATCACCTTTGTCTTTAGATTCATTGCAGGCAATTGTGTAGGCAACAGGTGAATTGATGTCTTTAATTTGCTGTACGAACTAAAAAATAAAATACATTTTAATTAAAAATTAATTAATTATTTTTTTAAAGCTGAGCCGCATCAGAGGGTTCAAATAGCCGCATGCAGCTCCGGAGCCGCGGGTTGCCGACCCCGGTCTAGTGGGTGGCAGTAGCTCAGTTCATAGGGAGTTGGGTTGGGAACCGGAGGGTCGCTGGTCAAGTCCCCATTTGGACCAAAGTATGGTGGTGGACTGGTAGCTGGAGAGGTGCCAGTTCACCTCCTGGGCACACCCAAGGTGCTCTTGAGCAAGGAACCGAACCCTTAACTGCTCGGGGCGCCTTTCCATGGGCAGCCCCCTCACTCTGACATCTCTCCATTAGTGCATGTATAGATACTGAGCATGTGTGTGTAATTCAGGCCTGTGTGTAATGTGTGTAATAACAACAGAGTGTAAATTGAAATTTCCCCTTGTGGGATTAATAAAGTATACATTATTATATTATAACATTTCAGAAGTATCTCACAATCCAGACCATCAGCAGATTCACTACAATTTCATTCATAGAAGATAACTCACCCCCTTGAAAATGCATCACATACAAATAATTAACAGCCCTTTATACACTTTTTGCCCAATTAAAGCTCAAGGTACATATCTTCACATGTTCTGGGCGTGCTCTCCTGTTGGTCAGTTCTGGAACAATATTGAATCCAAAATTTCCACCTTGATTAATGTTACTGTACCCGTTACTGTAAATGTTTTGATTCTGAATGACCTGTCAGCCTTCCAGCTCTTTAAAGCTCAAAAACGTGCTGTGTTTGCTGGACTTACAGCTGTTAAGAGAATGATTGCAACCCTTTGGAAGACACCTCATGACATGTCTATCCGATCCCTTCATGGATGTTGTGTACATGGAAGTGTTGACGGCACGCGTCCATGGAGCGCCGGAAAGCACCCTGGACACTGGGCGCAGCATTGCTGGTTCTTTGAGGTCAAGACTGTAGTCTTAACCTGCACGTGTGATTGGTCCCTTGTCGTGTGTGTGTGTGTGTGTGTATGTGTGCACGCGTGTGTGTGTGTGATATAAAGCGATCAACAGATTTCCACTGTCACATTTCACAGTCGCAACGCCGGCCGAGTGTGATAGCTTTTACATGACTTCTATTAATATGTAACTAATCAGAGCTACATGTGCATTTCAGGTATGCCTGTGACATCCGTGTCATTCGCCTGCTGCGTGACCGGACTCTGGGCAACAGTCAGCACGTCTGGTAAAACAGCTCAGGGAAAACCATGGAGAGGAATGAATGAACAGGTTGGCACACTGTCTTGGGGAGTGTGCTGACTTTGTTGATCGGCCAAGCCGAGTGTGCCAGGAGCCCCCAGAGCCCATTGATGTGCCCACCAGTCGCTGGCTGCTGACCGTCTATGGCAGGGACATCCTCTCCCGCCTGGACCATATCAAGGCCAGCATCACCTCCACATTTGGCTCCATCTTAAAGATGGACTCAACCAAACAGGTAATAAATAATCTGTGTACTTCCCCTTTTTCCTCTTGCCCCCTTTTTATCTGCCGCTTCACCTTTTGGTTGGTGCGACAATCCGCTGAGGATTTATTCTTATCATCAGTGTCTGACTTGGAGCGTTCCTCAGCCTTCCACCAGGAGATAGACTGGATCAGCTCGTCCATATTGCTAGAGGTCCGATCCAGTGTATCTAAGACGACTATGCTGGCTATTTCAGAGATTACTGAGATGATCGATAAAGTTGAGGAGACAGTCTTCTCGCTTCCCCAGCTGGAGGGTCTGGAGGTAGAATCTGTCTCTCTGGGCGTTTCTCAATGCCAAGTAAGCAAAGAACGGACTTGTGTTCTTGGGGAGACCGTTCTGGCTGGTTGTACCTGGAAGAATGTACTCGCAAGTTCAGAAGCACACAAAACGCTGTTGACAGTTTTTGAGACAAAGCGTCCTTTCTGTTATTGCGCAACACCCCCAGCACAGAGGGCGCTTGCCCTGGTTTCCTCAGTTGTCCCCCGATTAGAACAGTTACAACAATACACAGAACAAAACGCTGAATATAATGAATGAAATACAGAATAACAGCGAAAAAAATTGTTTTAAATATCTTACAGTTGTGAACCTGGCTTATCTCTGCCATTGTCGCTGCTGCAGTGGTCAGTCTAAATGGGGGGCAAGAGGGGTCTGTGAGCTGACTGACTGACCGGCTTGTGCGAGTCATTCCTGGCTGGCGAGCTTGCTACGCCCGCCGGGGATTGTGGAGCTTTCCAACTCCAAAGGCTTTTTTAATTCACCATCAATTTTCGTTAAACTGCCTATATTCAAAATCTACACAGTTGGTTTAAACGTCTTAAAAATGAAATTATTGATTTAATAATAGACGTAAATTGTGAAATACTTTGCACTTCTGGTGTATCTGTGTACCAGAAACCATCCGCTCTTTACACACAAATTGAATTCTGGGATACTGGCCCTGCCAAGTTCACACAAGTTACCATCCGATGTATCCTCTGTAAAATGGGCGTGTCGAGAACACATCCGGGAATTTTAACTGTTCTTGGCGAAATACTAACTTGTGTATTGGGTCAGTACTTTGGCAACTAAACATGACGTTACACAAGAACACAAGAACACAAGTCCATAGAAGAACACAGATTGATAAACGCCCTCTGTTTTTGAAATGTTTTGCCTCATTCTTCAATTTATCTGGATCCAGAGGGCTTTGTTTGGCATTTATATTCTGTTGGAAAAAGACATACAGCGGCAAAATGTAAGATACAGGTACTACTAGTACTAGTGTTGCCATAAAGCACCTGTGGAGCAATGTACATGTATAATATAATGTGAGCAGGGGAATAATGAATTGTTTTTAGGGTTTAATTTCTACCTTCTAATACTTTTCACAATTTATATAATCTCATGAACGTTGCTTTTTTGGGTTCTTGGACTATTTAGCTCATCTATTTTAGAAAAAATCCTAATCAAAATGTAACTAGTGCGTGTCAAAGTCTTTGCAACAAAGTTAACTGAAAGCATTCAGAGTTAAAGTTCTATCACTGCAGAATGACCCCTGTCAGTGTTATGTTATTATATTATTGGATCATTATTATTATTGACTAATAATGAAGCTGCTGTTGCGATGTAGCTCAGGTTAACTGCCTCATAAACCAATAGTTACTTAAATCTAATGCAATGCATCATATTTTCAAAAACTGATGTGAATGTTTTGCACGTAAAATCTGAAAAAATAACCAGTACTTGTAGCTGTGAAATTAACATTGTGCTGCAAAAATCAAAGATTCATTTCTTAAATTTAATTAAGTAGGTTAGAAATAAAAAGCAGCCAACAATACTCAAGTAAAGAATAATTTAGACCTCTTTCTGTTGAGACATCTTCAGTTTTTCGTTCTTCTGCTTGTTGCCCTTGCAAGTGATGAGTTTGAAGTGAAAAGTTTTTCTTTTTGTGGTTGAAATGTTCACAGTTCAAAGTCCAGGACTGAAGTGAGGTTCTTTGAGAATTATGTGCATGAACCTGGGAAGTGGAACTGTGATGATGTCACAAAGAAATTCTGTTCTACTTAATTATTCCACACATTCCACACACACGCTCATACACACACACTCACACACACACACACACATTACCTAGTAAATTAACACATAATACATAGTTTATAACACATTATAATGTACAGTACAGTGTAATTAATGCACAGTATTTCCAACCATTACAGTAACTGATGGCATTAAGACATATTTTACATGAACTGTGTTACATTTTATTGGCTGTTTATATACAAGCATGCATTTATTTGTTCACACACACACACACACACACACACACACACACACACACACACACACACACACACACACACACAGCCAAGGGGCAGAGGGAGTCCATACTCATACTGTCATTACTTCAGTGAAATAATCCCAAAACAAGACAACTGACAAAGTCCACAAATATTTAACATGTCGCTTTGTTTGCTAATATCAAATTGCCTCTCAAGAACAGTCCTCAGCGTTCCCTCCATCTTGTTAATAGCTGCACATTGTTCACTGAAAGTAATGTAACATGTTAAGAAGAGCTGTGAATTAATATTATTTCAACATGAAACATTTATCTTGATCACTATCATTAATTGTAAGCCAAGCAGAAATAAGTTCCTGTATGGTTAGTGACCTATAGGACTTTCAGAGGACACTTTGGGAATCCCTTCACAGCAACAGAAGTGATGCTGATGTGCTTTCTGTCTACAGCGCCATCTGCTGGTCCAGACTCTGAATATCTCAAGAGTGTATGGCTGCAGCCTGGAGCGTCCCATGTCATGCCGTCCCGTCTCATGCCATCCCGCCAGGTGCCACCTCTGAGCTTCAAGTTTTCAAAAGAAAAGCTTGCATTTGGAATAACATAAGCTCGCGTCGACCATCATGCTATGAATAAAATACTTAAATATCTTTCTGTCTATAAAATAAATGCAGATTTTAGGCAAAATAAAAAAATCCTTCTGCCATCCCACCTGGTGCCATCCCAGAGCTTCTACTTTTCAAGATAAAATACTTTAAAAAATATCTCTCTTAGCCTACTTTTCAAAATAAAAGCTTGCGTCAGTTATCATGCTAATGAATAAAGTACTTGAAATATTTGGTGTTTTAACATTTTCCGACTATAGGTCCCATTGTCGGGACCATTTGAGAAAATATTTTCTTCACTCATAAATTGCAAGCATTAAATCTTCATAAACACGCTCATGCAGCACATGAAAACACACAAAACATAAGGTGACTTACAGCGGATATAATCATGTTATGAAGTAAAGAAACACAGAAAGATTTGAGTCTAAGTCGAGTGTGTTTTCCTACCTGTTTCCTTGTGACTTTATTCACAGCGGTGAAAGATCGCCAAAACTTTTTTCCTACATCACCAACAGTCCAAGGTATTAGAATGTCCAAGCCATGTAATCCAAAATTAGCTGGTCCCCTCACAATCTTGTAGTTTCTGGCCAAGTTTCGACGAATAGAAATTTATATAGTTCATAATTTCTACATTTTGATCGCTTGTATCGTCTCCCTCGGCGCGGTACAAAGTAGCTCTGCCCCCCCGTCAGAAACTATGAAGCACGAGCTTTCGAGTGAACTTTGTTGCCGGCCAATCCGTCTCCTGTAACCCGAGCTGTCCCTTATGGAACCCAATCATGTCGCAGGATTCGGAGGGCAGCCACGACGAATTGATTGATACCAAACTTGACCAGAAAAGTTTAACCCTGTGATGGCTCCAGCTGTGTCAAAGTAAAATATTGCCTTCTTATGGCATTTCACCATTTCATCAAATTATAATTACTTATTTCTATAAATTTATTTATGTAGTTATTTCAGGTATGTTTGTGAGTTATGTGGATGTGTTTTAATATTTGAGAAGTTTTGTATTTTGCACTTTTTTGGCTTTTCTAGAAATAAGAAACATATCTGTAGAAATAAATTCATATAAAAACTATTTTCATAGTAATTTTCTTCTGGATTCTTTCTGTATTAAGTTGAGACATGTGGCTAGGGTACTATTTTTGTATGTAGCCCTGTAATATGCTTACAGTAGTGTTTTTAATAATTTTACAGATGATTTACTTGGACGGAAATAGAAATTCTCTATTCTAACCTCTTTAGCTCTGTGTCAGTAAGACCTAGTGTCACACTGACACTAGAAACAAAAAATTGAGAGTGTTAGCTTCCCAATGACCTCAGGATCATCCCAGAGGGCCAAAGTATGTGGGAACTGTAGCAATTTTTTGGGGTAAAATTTAGGTGAGAAAAGCATGTATTTTCAAGTGTTTCTAAAGAGGTTAATGCTTACAGTAGGCCTAGGCTAGATAATCAAAATCCTTGTGGAGAAAACGAATAGAATTCTGGTTTAGCTATGTGTCAGCCACAGGGTGCTGCAGTTGCCTAGCAACGGTGCTAAGCTGCAGCCATTGGTTGGCTGTGCTGGGTTTTGACCTATGACATCAGATTCTAAAATGGCTTTGATCCTTTTTGATGTGATGCGTGACAACTTTCTTTAGCATATAGACCCCTATAAGTTAAAGTCACTCCTATTTCTGTCTGTAGAGTTGAAGCAAGATTATTTTGAGACCAGATCATAATTTAATACAACTGTTGAACAGAGGTTCAGTTGAAAACCCAAGAAACACAAAGCTAAAGCTAAAGATATATGTATTTGCTTGAAGTATAACTCACAGCTAAAATATATGTGTTTGTTTGAAATTTAACTCACAGCTAAAAATATATATATATATATATATATATATATATATATATATATATATATATATATATATATATATATATATATATATATATATATACTGCTTAAAGTGTGCTATGTAACCCATGATATATATTGTCTTGATGAAAGTATGAACTAAATATTAGAAACAGTTGAAACTTTATAATATTCGTTGGGTGTGACCTTTGGCACATTTTTAAGTGTGCTAAGGGTCACACTTACTGTACAGTGGAACTGGTCTGAACCTGTCCACTGCGGCGGCCACCTGCATGATTACGTAGTGGTGGAAATACCCTGTTGTCCAGAAGGGAGGGTTTTTAGCCTTGACTTTGAGTATGAATATGAGTTGATGTGGCCTCTCTCTTCAGCGCAAGCATACCCACTTATTGGGTTTTTTCTAGTCTCTGGTTTTGATACTCTTTGCTTTTAGGGCAGAAAGGGAAGGGATTATTTCTGTATTTTGTACCTGTTTCTTGATTAGTCACTAAATAATAAAACTACCTGAGCTTGTTGTGAGCTAGGAGACCAAAAGACTTGTATTCCTTGATTTTAGTCATTTAATTTCTCTCTCCCACACCTCGGCTTTCCGAGGGCAGAAGTTTCCCTCCCGTGAGGGCAGTTAAGACTCCTCTTTAACCACCTGGGCAAGTTGCAGCCCGGCGGGGATCGACATTGACAGTCAGACCTCCTGTTATCTCCTAGTGGGAGTGCATTTCCCCATCCGCTCTGCCGGTCAGAGCCACCGAGCGCTTAGCCTCTCTCGGACCGGCAACCAACGAAGGCTAGCGGGCGTCCTTGAGAAGGAGGGGACCTCCGGTGACCCTGGGAGGAACGATTCGTGACCGTGAGTACTAAAGAAAAATCATTGGTTGTAAAGATCCCCTCGGGCAGTGCTTAAAATATACAGGGGGACAAGAGCCCGTTAGTGTATGGAGGACCAGGTCTACCATATTTAAAAATAAATACAGAAATAAATAAATGCTCAATAAATAAATAAGCATACAATTAATTGCCCCAAAAAATACAATAAACAAATAAATGTAGGTAGAAATTAAATTATACAGTGAGACATAAATGTATATATCTCTTTTAATTAGCTTCTTTATTTATTCACCTTTGTAATAATTACCTTATTTATTTATTGTCCGTTATAATCGTCAACTTTATTTATTAATTACTTATTTTTTAAATGTATTTATTTCTGTGTTTAAATTTTTGTCTGTTTTATTCTTCCGCTGCATTTTCTACCCTATTTATTTTCACCCCTGGTATTTATTTCTGCCTGTCAGTTTTACATTTCTTCATGCATTCCTGCCTCATTATGCAAATGAGGAGGGGCGGGTCTTAAGGGCTCAACTTCTGCCCATTGGTTGGTTAGCATTTTACTGCATCGGTCAAATCTACATGTCAGTGGAGCTCTGAGCCAACAGGACGGCCGGGGACAGCAGGGTTTCTATCGCCAGATGAGGGACAACTCTGTCCGGCTTATTTATGTAGCATGAAAGCTAGCGTTAGCTAACTAGCAGCCAGCCCGTATCTAAATAATGTAAATACCTTTTAATTATCTCAACACTTTTTAACAGTCAAACTGAAACACTGGCGGTGAGCTCCAGGTCCTGCAGCCGCGGAAGAACCGCTGCAGTGGGGCTCGGCCAGCGTGGAAACATCGCTAGAAAGCTCCGCTAGCTGTTATGGTGATTAAATTATTAAAGTATGAATCAGAGGTGCTGCTTCTGCGCGTTGGCACCTCTCTCAGGTTAAGAGGGTTAAACTAATCATGTTGTAGCCTTTGGGCTCGTCCGGGATTTGAACCCCGGACCTCTCGCACCCTAAGCGAGAATCATACCCCTAGACCAGGGGTGTCAAAGTCAAATGGACGGAGGGCCAAATAAAAAATTTAGCTACAAGCCGAGGGCCGGACTGTTCGAATGTTCATTGAAAAATTTTTAAATGACGCATATAGTCTAGTGAACCTAATTGAACCTACTGAAAACCTAACAAATATATTCCAATATGATCAGATAAATAAAGCAATATTTTCTTATGGCTCTGTCAGTAATCTTTAATTTTCAACAGACACAAAAGACAAATTTCCTTTATATAAAAATCCCCATAACGTGAACATTAAATGAAAGAAACCGGTATTCAAGGCACCATCAGTAGCCTATATTTTCTATTTTAGCAAAAGTGGGCTAAATTTACTTCAAAGAAAAAAACAATAATAGCAATTTTCTATCATCCACTCAACTGAAATATTTTTAAAATATAATTGGATTGAAATACAATAAAATAAAGTGCAAAAATCTATTAATCAAAAACAACACTTTGTTTAAGGAGAAGTAACATGCAGTGAAAACAAATATTAAACTTTAACTTTTAAACTTGAACTGAGTAAAAACTCTAAATATGTGATTGCACAGTAATGTTCACTTGTTTGAGGTTGAGGGTGATACTTGGTGGTGTCCCATCTTTTCCACAAGTTCATCAATGTTCGGGGTAAGGCTCTGAGCTGAGGAAATCCTCAGAATTGAGTGGAGGTGTTCAGCAGTAAGTCGACTTCTGTGTGATGTTTTGTTCAGGTTCATCAAAGAAAACAGTTGTTCACACAGGTATGTGCTGCCAAACATAGACAACGTTTGAGCAGTCTGGGTGCGCAGCTGGGGCATTGTGTCGGGGAGGAAACGGGCGAACTCCGCAGCACCCACTGCTTTAATTCCTCTGCCTTTTGTAGCCTTTGTTCCATGTCCATATTCTTGTTTTTGTCCGCGTGTTTCGTTTCATAATGTCGTCTCAGATTATACTCTTTCAGTACCGCCACACTTTCTCCACACAGAAGACACACAGGTTTTCCAGCTACCTCCGTGAACATATACTCCGACTCCCACCTTGTTTGAAACCCCCGGTTCTCAGTGTCCACCTTCCGTTTTGCCATTTTTGATGGGTATCTGAAAGTTAATTTTACTGTGATGCTGACGACTGCTGTGCCAATAAATATTGAAATGAAGCAGCCTACTGCTCGGTGCGTCACCGTTGCATTGTGGGAAATGTAGTATTGGTGTGTGTAAAAGATCTGCGGGCTGCCGGCTTGCTGCGGTCTGCGGGCCGGTTCTAATAATAAATCAAGATCATCCCAGGGGCCGTAAAAAACCTTCTCGCGGGCCGGATGTGGCCCGCGGGCCTTGACTCTGACATATGTGCCCTAGACCAACGAGCCACGTAAAACAGCACTTTGGCAATTTTTCATCAAGGAAATGCAGCTCCGATCTGTCATTGACTTGCAAGGCAATGGTCATAAAAAAAAAAAGAACAAAAAAAGATAAGCCCAGAAACACCTTGCAACATTACATTTAAATAAAGCAACAGCCAATCAGAATAGGCCATGCTAAAGTTAGAAATAAAGTCTAAATTATTTATAAATCAAATCCAATACATAGGTGTAGTAAAGTATTTGTAAGTTAACATGGAGGAGGAAGAGTTTTCTCCTCTTCGTAGAGGAACTGTACGGTAACTTAGACAGTTAGTCTGCTGATTGACATGTACGTGTTCACTCGGCGGTGAAAACACACTTTCTTACAAGTTTCTTTGAAGTCGACACAAAGACACAAAACTCAGCAAAGCGTCTCCGTTTCTTTCCTTAAATACATCTAGATACATTTAAGTTTACTAGATATTCGCTGTCACTCAAATCACTTTAAATTTGGCATACATAACCACTTGGAGTTGCGGATGAACTGATTTTGATTTTGGAGGTCAAAGGTCAAGGTTACTGTTTCATTACGTCTCCAGAACTGTAAATGTATTTCTCCTTAACTCTCCTGAACTTGGGTCATTTAAAGCCCCAGTGCCCTAATAGATAAGGCGCTGGTCTCCTAAGCCGGGGATGGTGGGTTCTAGTCCCATCTGGGGTGATTTTCAGCAGAGTGGTGCCGTGGAGCTTGCTGGGCCCACAGTGACTTTGCAATCTAAAACTGTATACCCTATTGTCTCTGGAACAATAGTTGGCAGTTGGCGGAGTAATGGCTCTTTACAGTGAATATGCAAAAGAAGATGTTCCCAAGTTCAGCCCATATTCACACACACCTAAACCTATATACTCACTAAATGCTGGTTACAATATTCTAAAAACAATTTTTAATAAAGTACTGGCATTTTTCAATAAAGTTTTGGCTTTTGACTTGCAAAAGTTTTGTTCATATGACATTAACAAGCATTCCGTTAGTTACGGCGTTAGTTACGTCTCACAATGTGGACAGCAGTTACATTCAGGTAGTGTGTCTAAGGTGCTGGATTTAGGCTCAGGTCTCTCTGGAGGCGTGGGTTCAAATCCCACCACTGCCATTTGCAAATGTTACATAGCTGGAAGGCAATTTGTGTCTTGAATTATGACATAGCTTGGTGAAGTGACTAAAGTCATAAGAGGCAACTTGGTAGTCTCCTTGCTGACTCTGTTGTTTATATCTGTACTGGCAAGGCTTAAATGACCACCCAATCGGAAGTGTTCAATATGAAATACTCATTCACTGCCAAAATTGTCGGTAACTGTGACGAGTGGCGATACGCTACCTATACCCTTCAAAGACTGAGACTGTAGGTATATGTTGAATGCCCGTATATGTTTAACGTGTTCATGTGTTTTCACAAAGGACGATATTTAAACCTGCAGTTTTTTCACTTCATTGATATTAACATTTCTTATGAAAAAGGCCAATGTCTATGATGTAATAATATACTAATTACGTGACTTTTCTTCATGACAGGTAAAATGCGCAGACAAACATTTTTCCTGGGAGAATTGGAGTTACATTTTGCAAGGGACCTCTGGGGAATCTTCACCAGGATCCTACTGATGCTGCAAAAGTCATTAAAGACAACCCTTCTCTCCAGGACAAGTCTGCACCTGTAAGGGAGGAGCTGGTCAGGCAAAATGCTCTCAGTGTCGTCCGTCAGAGAGGAGGGGATGCCTCAGATAAATGTGAGGTGGCTGGAGAATACATCCTGCAGTTTGGGAAGTACAAGGGAAGTCCTTCCGCTGGCTTCTTGAAAATGATATAGGGTATACCATCTACCTAATCAGGAACAAGCTAAAGGAGGAGGCTGCAGGAGTGTTTATAGCAGAGGGGCACAGCAAGGACAGCCTACTGTCATTTGGGAACTATGCCCTCAGCTTTCATGAAATCCAGTCTCTTCTTGACTATGACAAGGCAAGGTCCCAGGTTGTGACAGTAGCAGCATCAGAGGATGACCAGCTGGTCGGGTTTGGCTCTCGTGCCAACAACACCTGGCGAGAGATTTGGGACAGCAGGGATGATGGCTATGCAGACTTTATTCTGAATAAAAGGTGTGCTTCAGGGACAAAGATGCACAAGCTACAGCAATACCTGCAGAAGAAGCTGCCCTCACCTTCTGGCTCCTCTCTAATGTCACATACGTCAAATGCTCCTGCTGAAGCCATGGGTGGGTCTTGTTTTTCTTTTGTTTGGTCAGAAAGATGCACATGCTGTCATGGTGGCCAGTACTAATGTTTGTCTGTTTGCATCACACTGATGGATGAAGATGAAGAGCTGGAGAGAGTGATGCTGAACATTTCTCCTTCCAAGCAACATGAGCAAAGCTGTGAGAAAACATTAGTTGTCTGTTTGTACTGCCTGAAGATTCTTAATGATTTAAAGTTCAAAGCAGTTCAGCAGTTGTTGACAGTGCCATGAAAGGTAATGTTGGAGGAAAATTGTGATGTGTTCATTTTGACAAATCAACATCCTTCTCAATTGTTGAGTTGGACATGGGTAAAGTGCACAGAGTTGTTTAACAGACTTTATTGCCTTTATAATACTTCTTTCATTTTATAATTACCTCGATCTGAGTCTTTTGCAGCTCTTTGACAGACTTAAGACATAAACCTAGATGGAGATGCCGGGGATTGAACCCGGGGCCTCATACATGCAAAGCATGCGCTCTACCACTGAGCTACATCCCCTTAAGTTTCACTGTTTTTTTTTACGTTTTTCTGAGGTCACTGAATAAGAGAAGAACCCTGGGTGAAATATGTAATGTTAATGTTGCATATGGCTTCAAAACCTGGCGGTGGCTGAAAATCAAACCTGGGCAAAATGCTGGCACTGCTATGGTAAAAATCACAGTGGAAAAGTAACACATCTGTTGCCTTTCTGCTGGACAATACAACGCTCACTGCACATCTTGTAACACATCTGGGCATTGAGACTGAAAATAAATGCTCAGAGATACACTGGTGGAGACGGGTGGCTTCCAGTACCTATGAGATAATACAATATTGTTCATGAAGGCACATCTGTGATTTTGTATAACGTTATGTGTCATCGGTTTGCTACCAACGCTAAGGTTGCCTTGTATACACTTGCCAACAAAGAGCACCACTGTTTGCATACAATGGTGTGAGAACGTAGCTATTCCAAATGCTGAATGTAGGGCTAGTGGCGCAATGGATAACGCGTCTGACTACGGATCAGAAGATTCTAGGTTCGACTCCTGGCTAGCACTGGCTGCTATTTAGCTACTGAATCCACTGTTCGTCATTTCCAACTTTACCCCTTTACAAACTGGCTATCAAAGTAAAGTTACATGTATAAAGAGCCAAATGATGAGGAAATATTGTTTCAACATGTGTGTAAGTTCATCTAAGCCTCTCAGTGTCAGACAACTACAGCAGTCATCAAGCTTTTGCTGTTGTTTTTCTGTTTTTGCTTGCTATTCATCTTTCCTTAAAAAAACAAGTTTGTCCCTGAAGGACAGAATCAGCAGTGCTAGATAAACCATCCATGACATTTTCTTTTGTCAGTCAACAATTAGGGAAACCGGGAAAATATCAGTAAAGGCCCTACTATTACCAAGTGGTCGTGATCGTATAGTGGTTAGTACTCTGCATTGTGGCCGCAGCAACCCTGGTTCAAATCCGGGTCACGGCAGCTTCACTGTCATAGCTCTAGATTTTTCTATCCTCTGCTTCATTTTACATAGATTAAACTGGACAGCTTAGGATAAAAGTCCTGCAGGAGGCCCCACATTTTAGACTACAACAATGATTTGACTGGCTTTCTGAACACTTTCCAACAAAGATTAACACTGTTTGCATAGAATGGTGTGAGAACCCAGCTACTCCCAATGCTTTTCAACATGTGCTAAAACAGCTGCAAACCTGCATGACAGATGACGATAGTGAGCAGCTGTTGCCTTAACAGCGACTTGAGCTGTGGTATTCTTTTTCGCTCAAAACGTTGAAAACCTAATGCAATTTTACAGCTCCAGACAAATAAACTCTACTGCTCGTGGGTAAAATAAAACAACTCTCCCTCTGGATCTGCTTCTATACTCTTGGTGTCCTCATGCAGAAGCACTATACGTAGTTTGAGCAAAAGCCCTTGTGACAGGAAAAATCCACCAGATGACTTGCCATCCAAGCAGGGAGATCAGAACAGAGATTTGGGTGCTAGCAAAATGGATGTAGGTTGGCCATTGTTCATTTAGACATACCAACCACATTGTTATGGAACAAACCTTCTTGAAACAGGGCAACATTTCATTTTAAGACTTGTACATGTAACACAATTGAGACAACAGTGTCTTAAAGCAATCAGGCTTGCTAAAGTGCACAACTCATCATGGCCATTACTAGAAAGTGCAACTCAACGCCTGAACAGGGACTTGAACCCTGGACCCTCAGATTAAAAATCTGATGCTCTACCAACTGAGATTCCCAGGCTCCTGAAAAAAGAACTGTGGACAAAACAATCACCTGAACTACACATGGAAGTGCAAGTAAGTGAAGAACATTAAACTTTTGCCATGATCACGATCTTCTGGACAGCAGGAGGGTAGACAACAATTTGCACATTGCCTGAGAACACCAATTGTTATGGAACAAACTGGTTGAATTCGGCTAAATCTGCCAAAACGGTTAAAAAGCTCAATGTCACAACTCATCATGGCCACTAGCAGACTGTGAAATCCCGCTGATCCAGAATGCTGCAGCACGTGTTCTGACAGGAACCAGGAAAAGAGATCACATCTCTCCTGTTTTAGCTTCTCTGCATCAGCTTCCTGTAAAATCCAGAATAGAATTTAAAATCCTTCTTCTCACCTACAAAGCTCTTCATGGTCAGGCACCATCTTATCTTAAAGAGCTCATAGTACCATAGTATGGGAGCCAGAGTGTTCAGCTATCAAGCTCCTCTCCTGTGGAACCACCCTGAGCCATGGTTCTGCTCGAGGTTTCTGCCTCTTAAAAGGAAGTTTTCCTTGCCTCTGTTGCCTTGTTCTTGCTCTTGGTGGGAATTGTTGGGTTTCTGTAAATAACATCACAGTGTAAAGTCTAGACCTGCTCTTTTATGAAAAGGACAGTGAAATAACTGTTGTTGTGATGTGGCGCTATATAAATAAAATTGAATTGAATTGAATTACCTGAACCTCAACTTCCTAGCCTCATAGTTGTTGTTTTACATTCCTGGATCCGTCTTCCATTCCTGCTGTCTTCCTACATTCCTGGATCCTGAGGTAGGTGATCATATTGTCACTGAAAACATATCTTTGATAGCATGATCATTCTCAATCCTGTTGTAAAAGCTTTGTCTTTCTTGGAGTACACTGAAAAAAGGAGACTGGCCAACTCTTGGATTTATGTAAATGTCTTGGATGCATTTAACACAATTGACTCATGTTTTAAAGTTAAACGTAACTATATAGTGTAGAAACTACATAATATGCAGAGAGGGTACGTGAATTTGTTCAGATCATGTTGGGATGAAGTGAGTCAATAAAGAAGCGATGTAATTCTCGTGATACCGCACGCGATCTCGTCTGGCGCGCTTTACAATGTTGCTAGAAGAAGCAGGCAACTGTCACATCAGAGGGCTCGTCGTACTGTAGTCCACGCCACTATTCGGTCGGTAAGTATATGGATTTTCTAATTAAATACTGTTGTTAAAGCTTAGCCAAATGTAGTTTTAATGTCTTGAGAGTCACTACGTAACGTTAACGTTAAATAAGGACCGTGAGTTTATTTGCTCGCGCTATTTTCTTACCATGTTTCACTTGAATTAGCTAGCTAGTTTTTGAGCGGGAGCCATTCATGTTCATTTTAACTTAACTTTGCGGTGGTCATTAGTGTGTTTCTGTTGGAACTGGTTTGCCAACTGACTGTAAAGTTACACTGTGTGTTAACTGCACCGTGACCGTAGCGTTAGTAATATTTGGCCATCGAGCAGCCTTAGCTAATGTTATCAGTGATGTTAAGTTAGCGACGCCCCACACCGTGTAATTAGACCATGAGCAGACGGAGAGGAAATTCAAAAAAGGACACGTTAACGGTCTGCTCTGTCTCAAGCAGTGGTAGTAGCCTAATAATCAGGTAGCGATGGCTTGCCACTACTTAAGGTAGCCTACATAATGGAAACTTTCTCTTTTTGGGACACAAGCTTTCCACAGTCAGCCCAGTGTTTGAACATGGAACATGGTTAGTCTCTGTTCTCATTAGAGAAGGCAATATTCACATTAATTATTTGATATTTTACAATGATTTATGCAGTGTACCTAAATAAAGTTGCCAGTGAGTAATGTATGTTTATTGAAATATAGTTTTGTAATGACTAGATTATTTTTTCCAGTTTTGCTGCAGAGTGACAGACAAACTCAAGTCCGCCTATCACCTGGAGTCAGCTGATGGGTTGTGGGCTGAAGTTTTTGTGGTGAGACCAGGACATTGTATTTGCTCTTAATTTTATGTATAAATATACATTTTAAATATTAAAATGTGGCCGCCTCGAACTTTTTTTTTTCCAGGATCTCCAACCCTAATTTTTAATCCTTCTTTGTTTCCACTTTCACAGTGAATGGTGCTAGAAGTGTTCCAGTGACACAGAGTGAATGTGGCAATGCAAGACCTGCCCTTCAGTTTTTACAAGTAGGTCCCATATTCTTAAGCACTATCGAGTCAGACATAGACATTATGGGAATAACAATCGTATTCCATGTGTGCATGCAAGCTGCCCATGCACTTTTAGAACGTGGAATGCACTGTTAATTCATTTGAATAGATGTCATGTTATTAAAACTAGTCGTCATCAGTCAGGAAAATGTACATTTAGTTGCCATTTGTGTCCTTGTAAGGATCTTGTGTCTGAGAGGGATGACTGGACTCACGTTAATGCACATTTGAAGAAAATGAGGTTGTAACGTGTATGTTCTTTGATTGCAAATTTAATACAAACGTCTTAGGATCTTTTAAATCCCACAAGAGCAGAAAAACACAGGTCTTTTTTACCAAAAGATTTTAAACCAGGAATTGTAGTATCAGCCACCCTTGCTTCCCCAGAATCTGCTTTAAACACATCTGATGATGACACTGGTGAGGATGCTCAACCCGGTAGCAGTACTGGTGCTCTAAATGACCTCCCAGATGTATTTCAGCACAGTTTGGCAGCAGCTTTGTTAAAATTAGAACATTTTTCCCATGTACCAAGCAGAGCAATCAATGATTTTTTGGTAGAACTTCAACACTTAACTGGCTGTCTCTCAAAATCTCATGCTGAATGTGTTCTAGTAGACATTTTTCAGAAGCACAAGCTCCAAGTTGACAGAGCTTTTATAGATGAAATAATCTCCTCTCTGTGCACAGCAAATCCTTTAAATAAGGCCATAGAGAAGGACGGACCTTTGAGTTTATCCATAACTTTGTATGCTGATGACCTTGAGGTCTGTAACCCTTTGGGCACCTCCCAAAACCCACAAACTTTGTGCTGTGTATTGGGTACTGAGTAACCTTCCACCAGGGTCTCATTCTAGTTTGTCCTCAATTTTCCTGGCCATATTGTGTAAAACAGAGAATGTAAAGTCATTTTGTTATGACAAGGTTTTAGAGCCCCTAATACGCGACCTGAGGACTTTAGAAATTGATGGCATTTTTGTCCCACAACTGAACAAATCACTGAAGGGTACAGTGCAGACTATTGCTGCTGACAATTTAGGAGCACATGGAATAGCAGGTTTTGTGGAGAACTTTGCAGGCCCCTACTTTTGTCGTTTTGTACAGCACCAGCTTCGGATATTCAATTGCATGGGGTTAGGTCAGGAACTTTCAGCCTCAGAACAAAAGAAACCCATGAAACCCATGTCAGAGCAGCACTGGATAGTGGCAGTAGCTGTTTTGGAGTTAAAAGAGCCTGTCCTTTTACTGGAGCGCTGTCTTATTTTCATGTTGTCAGTGGCTACCCTCCTGACATTGCACATGATCTTTTGAAGGCATTGTGCCTGTTGAAATAGCACAGTGCCTCACATTACTAATATCAAAGAAGTATATCACCCTGGATGATATAAACAGTTCCATTCTGCATTTCCCATACAAGTGGACAGACAAAACCAATAATAACTTTGCCACAAAATCTTTCCAGCAGGAAAACCATAGGGGGCAATGCCCATGAAAATTGGAACTTGTTAAGATTGCTCCCATTTCTTATTGGCCCAAAGATTCCTGAACATGAGCCAGTATGGCAGGTCATGTTGGATTTAAAAAAGATTGTTGAGCTAGTGGTTGCCTCAGTTCACAGTGAAGAGTCTATTGCTTACCTTGAGAGCAAAATTTCAGATCATCGACAAAGGTATCAAGAGGTGTTTCCTAACACAAAATTGCTGCCCAAACACCATTACATAGAACATTACCCACAACTGATACAGCTTTTGGGGCTTCTTGTGGGACTTTGGACCGTCAGGTTTGAGGCAAAGCACAGTTTCTTTAAAAAAGTTATGAAACACACCAGTTGCTTTAAAAATGTGCCTCTGTCTCTGGCTGTGAAACATCAGATTATGATTGGTTATCACTTGTCATCTCCAAACATTGATAAACCAGTGCTGGATGTATCCACTGTCCCATTAGATGTTTTGAAGGAAGCGCTAGCTCAAGCTTTTAAACAGAGAGATCCTGATGTATCTGAAATAAACCTAGCAAAAACGTTTGGAGCAAGGGAATAAATTACAGACCAGGTATGATAGCTGCATATGGTTCTGAGGGTGGCTTGCCTGAATTTGGTGAAATCCATCAAATATGCATTTTGCAGCAGAGACTATTTTTTGTGTTGAAACTACTGTGTGGATGGTATTGTGAGCATTATGGAGCCTTTCAGCTGACTCCATCTCCAGCACGAGAACTTGCTCTTGTCGAAATCTCGAACTGGTTGATGAGTATCCACTGGCTGCCTATGTAGTTGGGGGTGTGCGGATGGTGACCTTGAAGAGATCAAGCTGTGTGTTCTGGTAAGGTAACGTAAAAATCCTTGTGCCTACAGTTGCATACAGGCTTCAAAAGGAGGCCCAGGGTTCTCATGGAAACATTCTCATCTCTTTCCTCTTCCTCTCCTACTGCTCCAATAAAACTCACTAAATCACTAAAAAGATCTGTTTTTTTATTTTTATTAAAAAGATTTTTTGCATTTTAAAGTAAATCAAGGAAATTGAACAAATTTATAATGGGAATGTTTTGGAAAAATGAATGTATGGAAACCCTGGAGAAAACTCTCTGGTATCCTGTGCTTTCCTCAGCCTCTGAATGATATCACGTGGATATCGGGGTTTGTTTTACTCATATGTTTGCATGATTGGCAACATCATGCACTCATGACTGTGATGAAAGGAATAGTAGGACTGTGTTGGGGAACACTAGAAGACAGTGTAAAAAACAACAACGTTGTCTTCTCTGCTGTCACGTACTAATGCGCATGGGTACCCTGGACACACTAACTGGTGTTGTGGGCATGTATTTGATATTAACCCAATTTCATTTACACTTTTGACAAATGGATGTTGGCATGTCTGTGTTTCTTTCAGAGTTAAATTGACAGATTATTAAAATTATTAGTGTTTTAACAGTAAAATATGAGATTTGGTGATT
Source organism: Percina caprodes (assembly GCA_013375575.1). NCBI lineage: Eukaryota > Metazoa > Chordata > Actinopteri > Perciformes > Percidae > Percina > Percina caprodes. Next base: position 65,679 of record JABXJD010000990.1, read on the forward strand.
AACAATACCTTATATAACTATAAAAACTATAACTAATAAAACCGATTCTAATTACATTTTCTTTTCTTTCCTAACAGACAGTCAAGTGAGACCATGACAACTCGAGCTATTCTCAGAGTTATCCTTGGACCAGACAGTAGTCAGAGGCTCATGTTTTCTGCTGGTCTGCCTTCAACTGTGGCTGAACTAGAGACTAACGTAAAGATTCAGTGTAAAACAATGGAACCCTTCCGACTGCAGTTCATGGACACGCTTTTTGGTAACGAGTTTGTGAACTTAACTTCAGTAGAAGAAATACAAGACAAAGCGACACTCAAAGTTGTGTACACATCCTGCCAACCTCAAGACCAAGGTCAACCCAGTTTCTCCTTTTCATCAACCAGTGCTCCTGATGACACCTCATCCTGTTCTGGTGACAGCACCGTGATTTTTTTCATCTCCAGAGTCAACGTCATCACGGGCTTCATGGCCAGATTTGTTCTGTGTTCCCTGTTTCACATACGATGCGGAAATTAAGCTTCAGAAGGCCCACGCAGCTTTCAAAGAAAACGGGATGCTGCTGATCCCTGATCCAAAGCTGAAGTCCGACATATTAGAGGGGTTGATTCAGGAGATAGTTAAGTACACAGTCTATCTCACAACCAGTAAATTTGACGAAGTTGCAGAAGCACTCATCCTGAAGCATCCATGTTTAAAAGAAAAAGGCTCACCCACTGGCTACGAAGGATGGAAGATGAGCCTCAAATACAAGTTGTCAAACTACCGTACACATCTCCGGAAAGTAGGATGTCCTGAAGTATGAGTCAATTCTTTGATATATTAACCAGCTGAGAAACGTTCATTATTATCATGCAGTCACTGTCCCACTGTGAGAAATCTCTCTCTCTCTCTCTCTCTCTCTCTCTCTCTCTCTCTGTGTCAAGTCAATCTTTGTCTTTGATCATTTTCTTCTGTGCTACTGAAAATTTGAGTTCAATAACCTCTTCTCTTTTTTTGTTATTTCTTAAGGATGATATTGATGCCAGAAGAGATTCCCTTATTAAAGGACTCTGCATCTATCTGAATGAGAATCCCGACGTCTTGGTGCAGGAGTACATGGTGAGTATTTTGTGAGTAGATTGTGGCTTTGCTATTTCATTACTGATTTTCTTTTCTCCATTAATTGACCGTGAATGGCTGTAGTAATCTGCTATGCTGCTTACATGGGTTTAAATAAACTATAGCATTAGAATTGCTGCATTCAAAAGCAACCTTTTATTTATTTATTTTTATTTTTTTTATTTTTTTAAACTTCAAGAAATGTTTTATCTGTCACCAGGACATGACTGAGGCCACTGCACTGAGTGCCATTGAGAAAACGACAGTGGGAATCTATGTCACCAGAGAGACGCCAGGCAATGACTTTTCTGATGTTGGCATCATCATCGAGGGTGTGGTGGTTCTTCAAGATCTGGATAATGTGGCTCTTGCAACAGCCTTGCTGTTTGGACTTTGTTACTCTTTGAACATGAAGTATCCATCACCGCTCCGCTACACTTTCAAGTGATTCAAAAGGTGGTAATGGAGTTGGATGTGACTCATCTCTCAAGGAAAGCCCAAAGCTTAAAGACAAAACTGCTCCAGTAAGGAGCGCTCACTGTTGTGCATGTGAGGCTGAGTGTTCATTCCTTAACTGCCATGTTGACGGGCCAGTTCTTTTCCCTCTATAAGTTCTCTGATTGACAGCATTCTTCAATCTTAGTTCTGTCTTACAGGTGAAGAGATGGAGAACTGTTCAGTCTAAATAGTGCCATCACGACCGTGTGAAACCGGATGTTTAGTTTAATTCAGTTGTAAAGAAGTGAAGAGAGTAAACAATTTGAATATTTCTAAGAATACAACTCAGACATGGCTCCTGTAGGGATCATTTTTCTTTGTGTGTATGTATGTTAGCTGTGGGACCAGAGATGTGTTTAGGTTAGGCCAGATTCTTTGAGTTTTGGAATTTTTGGCTTTTGAATAAAGGTTTTGAAATGCAACTGGTAAAAATTGGTAATGTTAATGATTTAAGAGAGTTAATAGTAAGGTATTAGACATTAAAATGAATGATTGCTGGAATGGCAATGGTAACTAACGTTTTTGCATTTCATATCAGTTCTATAGTTATATCAAATTGTTTAGTTACAATTATTTAATTTAATCTTGACAATAGACCTTGAGCATAATGTTTGTATTGTTCTCTTTGAAGATGGTTGCCTGTAACCTTTTCAAAGAAAAGGTCTAATTTCCATTCTGTGACCAAGTTGGTAAAACACTGAAAAACTGACATTACTTGTTCACTGTTTTGTTTTACAGTAAAACAGTAATGTCGGTTCAATTATTTACCTACTGTCACTGCAGTGAAATTAGACATTTTATTTTGAAAGGTTACTTGTGGTTACAGGCAACCATCTTCAGAGAACAATATAAACAATGTTTTAATGCCAGAAAAATTGTGTAATTGACACTAGAATATACTAATATGTAATATGAAAAACGTGTAGTATTTAAGTGATAAAATAGTATTGAGTAAAAGTTATTGAATAGTGTTGAAATAAAGTGATAAAATTGTGAAGGATTAAAATGTTCCAAGAGCACAAATTACTTTATCAAAACATGTTTTAATCACCTCAATCAACACAAAATACACAGGTTTATTAAACATGAATAATTTGTGTTAATTTAACTTAATTGTTTAAGCTGCTACCAAAGCAAAACATCTGTGTGCAACCAATGTCCACTATTGAATTACATCTTTATACATGTAAATTTACTTTGATAGCCAGTTTGTAAAGGGGTAAAGTTGGAAATGACAAACAATGGATTTAGTAGCTAAATAGCAGCCCGAGCTAGCCAGGAGTCGAACCTAGAATCTTCTGATCCGTAGTCAGACGCGTTATCCATTGCACCACTAGCCCCACATTTAGCATTTGCCCCGCCCATTTCAAGACAACCGACCCTCTTCCGGGTTAAATGATGTCCACTTCCGGTTTAGGCCCCGCCCAGTCCGAGTACAGAAACAGATACAGATAATGCTGTACTTGCTCATCCCTAGTTGTTACTCATCAATTAGGGAAACCTAACAAATAGCAGATTTCCGACTATGCTATCTATCTAGCCTGCAAATGCTGCTGTTTGCACTCTACTGTTAATTTTAATAAATGGTTGTAATTAATTAATATGAATGTTACTGTCTGAATTTCCTCCTCCATGTTAACTTACAGATACTTTATTAGACCTATGGATTTTATTTCATTTATGAACAACTTAGACTTTATTTTTAAATTTAGCATTTTTTTTTTTTTAATGTAATGTTGCAAGGTGTTTCTGGGCTTATCTTTTGTTTTTAACTCGACCATCGCCTAGCAAGTTAATGACAGATCGGAGCTGCATTTCCTTGATGAACAATTGCTCAAATTCTTTTTTTGTATGTTGCTCGTTGGTCTAGGGCTATGATTCTAGCTTTGGATGGGAGAGGTCCTGGGTTCAATTTCTGGACGAGCCCAAAGAACAAAACATAGTTACTTTTAAATTAAAGGGTTTCACGTCCAGCTTAGTATCAGGTACTCCCTGATGATGGAAAGTAGGCATTTGTGTGCTATGTATAAAGGCTTTTACATTTTCTAATTTAATCCAAAAACTGAAGACTTTGTTTGCAGCAGTCAATTTGGGATTGATCCTTGACTCTGGCCTTGGAAGGACCTGGGATCCCCTAACAAGATTAGTAGGAAGCAAAAGCGTAGTAGAGCATTTTGGCGACTTTGCATAGCCTGCTTCAACTGCAGTTAACAGAAGAACTGAGAAAAATATGAGGAACAAATGAGCAGGACATGCCTCTCGTGGCTTGTTGATCTAGGGCAGCCTGGTCTCACAGAGTTCCGTGAAATGATCACAAACTGTTAACACCGCATTACGTGGTGGTGGCACAGAATGTGTGAAAATTCTGTGTGGCCACCATGGAAAACAATGCCAAAGTGATGTCAATGAGAAGATGACGTAGCATTAGGAGCGACTACGGTAGCGAGTAGTATGAAAGGCCAAAAATCTGCGAAGGGAGGTTGGTTGGGGTGTTGGACGGGTCAAACAGAAGACCCAGTAGAGCGTGATCGTGTCACGTTTCCTAAGCCCAACTGTAACCATCCTGTTGTTATTTTCCTAAACCCAACCGTCCCGTTTGTCCCGCGTGTCATGGAAACGTAAGCCCACCCACAAGCCTTTCCTTAACTCAACCCTAGTGTTGTCCTTCGGGTCACGGCCTCACGACGAGCCTCAGACAAACTGGGTGTGGGACGCGTGGACGTGGCAGCTGGTGCCCTTTCGAGGTGTTGTATTGTTTTATTGTTGTTGTGTTATATCGTTAGTTTTTTTACCATTGCCGTACAATTGTCTTTGTGTGAGTGTGTGTGTGTGTGTTTTTAAATTTTTTCTTCCATCTCGTTCTTGTTTGACGCGTTGCTTCCACAAGGTCGATGCGCCTTCCGCCGGTACATGCCCAGCAAGCCCCCCACAGTGAATACATGTAGATATATTTAGGTTTACTAGATATTCGCTGTCACCCAAATCCATGACAAAGCATCTGGGACTGAATCCAGTTTAAAATCTCTATGTGTCAAAAATGAACATGTCTAACAGCATTTTAAACATTTGCAGTTAAATATTAATGGTGAAATACCCCATGAACATGCAAGAAAGTCTGTTCATCAGTTTCCGTAGTGTAGTGGTTATCACGTTTGCCTCACATGCGAAAGGTCCCCTGTTCGAAACAGGGCGGAAACACATTTCTTTGTTTGTGTTAACTTTGCACAATCAAACTCTGCTGAGTTAAACTCTCAATAACCTTCACGGAAAAATCTCCCTCTTGTGAAATCGTGGCCAGGCCTACCGAAGTTTCCATAGTCATCACATTCAGGAATATCCTGTCTAAAAGTGATGCAGAAAAACTAGTCCAAGCATTTGTTACTTCTAAGATGGATTACTGCAATTCTTTATTACCAGGCTGCTCAAAAAAGTCCATAAAGACTCTTCAGCTGGTGCAGAATGCTGCAGCACGTGTTCTGACAGGAACCAGGAAAAGAGATCACATCTCTCCTGTTTTAGCTTCTTTGCATTGGCTTCCTGTAAAATCCAGAATAGAATTTAAAATCCTTCTTCTCACCTACAAAGCTCTTCATGGTCAGGCACCATCTTATCTTAAAGAGCTCATAGTACCTTACAACCCTACAAGAGCACTACGCTCCCAGAATGCAGGATTACTGGTGGTTCCTAGAGTCTCTAAAAGTAGAACGGGAGCCAGAGCGTTCAGCTATCAGGCTCCTCTCCTGTGGAACCAGGTTCCAGTTTGGGTTCAGGAGGCAGACAGTCTCCACATTTAAGAGTAGACTTAAGACTTTCCTCTTTGATCAAGCTTATAGTTAGAGCATAGAATTGAATATTGTCCGCCTAACCCGGCCTACCTGCTTCTCGTCATAGTTGTCAGATCTATCTATCATATAATCAATAATATAATAAAACTAGAGGGAGGCAGGGCATACAGCCCGATCCGGTTGGGGAGAGTTCTAGCCTGATCCGGCAGCTCTCTTTACCCTGTCTCTCCTAGTTAGTCATGCTCTCCCAGTTATGCTGTAACAGTTTTAGATTGCTGGGGGACTTCCTTTGACACACTGGGCTCCTCTCTCCTCTATCTTTCTATCTTTCCATTTGTGTGCATCTATGTCCCAGAAATGCTTGTTACTAACCTAGCTCTGGGGAGTCATTCCCCGGAGTCCTTATGTTCTTTTCCCCCCAGCATGTTCCCTCGGATCAGGGAGGCTCCATCATCATGGTAGCAGCTGTAGCCATGGTCCCGCTACACGTCCTGTGATGCCGTGTTCATCCTGCTACGTCCTGCTGGGCCTTGTAATGCCGCACAATTCCCTGCTAAGCCATGAACTACTACAAAGAACTACTACAAACTGTTATCTTTTCTGTGGCTGTTATTGCCACTCTTCATTCTAACCCCAACCGGTCGTCAGACACCGCCCACCAAGAGCCTGGGTCTGTCCGAGGTTTCTTCCTAAAAGGGAAGAACACTGTCGCCACTGTCGCACTGTTGCTTGCTCTGGAGGGAACTACTAGAACTGTTGGGTCCTTGTAAATTCTGGAGTGTAGTCTAGACCTACTCTATCTGGTCTAGACCTACTCTATCTGTAAAGTGTCTTGAGATAACTCTTGTTATGAATTGATACTATAAATAAAATTGAATTGAAATTGAATTGAATTATTTTTGGAAGTATACTGCTTCTTTATTGACCACTGCAGATTACACATACCTTCTGGTGAAATCAATAAGAGACCTACCTGCATCTTTAAAAGGGCCGTAGTTATGGTGAACCACATTTTCATACAGTGATGACATGTCAAATTGAGAACCAAACTCAGTTTCAGTCCATTGTTGGGCCTCTTCAGAGGGGAAAGGATCACATCCAAAAATGGATTCCCTTTTCAACGTGGATCCCATTTCCTGCTGATACAGGTCAGCTGCAACAGAACCAACAGGCAGAAGGTCCACAGGAATTTTTGCAGGACACCCTTCTTTAGCCAGTTCATTTGGTATTCCCTTTCCTGCAAAACACAACATGTTTTACATGTTGAATCCGCCATATAATGTAGTTTCAATATATATTTGCAGTTTAATTTGAGCTACAAACAAATTAATCCAATACAAATTGAAATCTAATAGAACTGCAAAATGATTTAAACTGCTTAATTACGGAGTCATGACAGTAATGTAGCCAGTAATATTAAATTAATTATACCTGGACCCTGTGTGCATTCCATGCCTCTGTGACTTTTGTGATGCCAATCCTAGCCAGCTGGCATGTCAGGTTTGACACACAATACTTTGATGTGTTGTCCTCCATATCGACTTCCTCCTGGTCCACCAGCTCTACCAAAGCTGTCTTCAAAGGGTAGTTGACTCTGGCATTCACCTCTGACCACATTCTCTCGATCACATGGTTCTGTGCAGGTTTTTAAGGATAGTGTAAGTCTGCCAGCACTCATTAGAAATACAATTGCAAGAAACCTGGATTAATTTTTAACAAAACATTTATTTCACCCTTGTAGAAGGAGTCTGAAGGTAAGGCTGCCTTTGTGTATTGTGTCTGTATTCTGCCAGCTTTTCCTGTATGAATAATGCCAGATAAAACTCTTTCCCACAGTCAACTCTGACCTGATCCCATAGTCCATAGGAAAGTACAGCAGGTCTGAGGACAAATCACAGACAAACCTAAAATATAACCTTTACACAAACAGCATTAGTCTAAGCCATAAATCCCTAACATTAGCACTTAGTCTCACACACACACACACACACACACACACACACACACACACACACCCCATCAGATTCTGTGGCCCAAATGGGAAGTGAAGCGCTCAGGGTGGTTCACATGAATTGGTTGCAGTTTGGTTAGGTTTAGGCACCAAAACTACTTGGTTAGGAAAAAATTTTGGTTTGGGTTTTGACACAGAATCTGATGGCTTACAGAATTTGGTGTTACAGCGGAAAGCTACCACACAACCACTGAGCAACTTGGGCAGTGTCTTGCCCACTGACACTTTGACATGCAGACTAGTACCACTAAAAGTTATTTTACCTGTACACTTCCTCATAAATGAGGATGTTGTTCTTTATCGGCATAGTGAAGTGACTGACAACCTTCTTGCTGAAACCATCGATAGCCATTACATGGGTCACTCCAAACATAACAAGCTTTTCATTCTGATCTACATGCAGCTTGTGCCCCATGTATTGTGCATTGTAGGTTATAGGGTTCAGATTTCGGGCACCCTAAAATATAAAAACGACATTATTATAAAATCTCAATAATCCTAATAAGATTCTCCTACACCTAAGTTATAGTGGGGTCGAAACATATGAGACCCTGTTTTAGCAAGCAGGCTTAACAGACACTGAGCTTATCCCTGAGCTCTGAGTTGACTAAATCTGAAATCAACTCGTTAAACCGGATGGAAGCGTGTTATATACAACAATTCACCATGGCAACGGGTAAATAATAACGTGTTGGAATTCTCCTATATTACATTTGATTTTTTTAAAAATATATTTATACAGCTATAACCTCACGGGACAAAATGTTGGTGGCTGAAGAAAATATGAAAATACTCATGGCTTATGGTTGTAAAGTCACATTCCGACCCAGCTGGATAATTATTTTTCAGTGAAAAATGTGACTTCCATCGGCTTCAACATATACCGTAGGCTACTTAGAGTTCATTGAAGATCAGCTGAAACCGAAAACGGAGTTTTACCTCTCAAAAACTCAGAGCTCAGGGTAAAGCTCAGAGTTTGTTAAGCTTGCTTCCTGAAACAGGGTCCAGATTGAAACGCAGTAATGCTATGACCTTACCTGCTGTCTTGCAATGTGGTAGGGTTGATGAATACGTCTCAACACTTTGCCCACTCTGCCCTCAGATGCTTTAACCCCTTTTGCAGATAGATAGCCTGTCATCATTTTTCTGCCAAAAGACGATCCAGTCTGGGAGCAGGAATGAAACTTAGTTTAAATGTTAATTGTTATCCTAAACATTCTACTTAGTAATAAAGTGATTAAGGCATTTTTTTAAAATACTGATGTACCATCTATTGATATATCGAATAACATGTTTGGTCTAATCTAATCTAATCTAAAAAAAATGCATAGGCCTAGCTGTGGTCAGGTTTTTATTTACTTTAAGAGTAGCATTAATGTGTATAACAAAAGCGGTTAACGGAAATTGAGATTAAAAATAATAATAATAATAATACAAAATAAAATAAAAATAAAAACTTACCTCAGCAATACTTTCAGCAATTTCAACTTCGAGTTGGCCGTCAGGACAGAAGTCCCTGACAAGTCCCTGCTCAGCACACCACAGCCGCACACTCCTCTCAGAAAACCCCCGCATAGGTCCAAACTGGGAACCAACGCAGCTGCTATCTCCCACAAGACATCCCATTCTTTCGGGTTTCGACTATAAAACTAGCATATTCGTCTAAAAACATGTTTACGGTCGTCTCACTGATGTTCAAATGACTTCCGGGCAGCATATAACCGCTTAACACTTATATAGACAGTTAAGGGTCCGTGTACGTCTTGATCGTTTGTTTTTCGTTTGAACCACAAAACGAAATAACGAGAAAACCACCTTTTTTCGTTTGTCGTTTCAAACCAAAAACAAGAAACGGTAAAAAAAGAGCTGTTCTCCTGTTTTGGTTTCTGAATTCAAAAAACGAAAATCGATTAAACCAAATTCAAATAACGGTCCGTTTTTGGTTTTATGAAATTCCTTTTTTCATTTCTCCGTTTGAAGATCTACATTAAAAGAAAGACAGGTGGGCCAAGTGACCCGGAAGTAATAGTAAATAAAGCCTATATAAATAAAAGCCAAGCTTTTAGAACGAGCATAATATGCAGCACTAACGCTATACCAGAGTAACGTTAGAAGAAAATATTAAATCAATAAATAGGCTGATATGAACCTAGTTAGCAACAGTAGTTTATTACAGTGATTTAATATCGTCCACGTACACATCACCAGCCACGTTTAATGAGCGCATCGTTTGGTTCAATACAGTTAAGGGTAACCTAAGAACTTACTGGGTGTGCAGAGTTGGTACTGTTAGCGCTATATTATATAATAAATTAATATTTAATGTGGTTTCCACCGTAATGGACCGAACTGTTCCCCCTTTCTACCAGCAGATGGCAGTATTTAAATGACTGAAGGTATTGTGCCTTTTGTAACTGTTTTAAATCAAGATTACTGATGCAGATGTATTTATTGTTCATCATCATCATCATCATTTCCCCCCAGCCCAGAGTTAACCCTGCATGCTCTTCTGTTTTAACCTGACTCTAACACTGCTATCAGCTTCCCAGCAGCTCAGACAACAAACTCACATCAGAAATGTCCTAATGTAGGCCAAATGGCCAAAATAATGATTTACCAGTGTGCTATATACTGTGTGAATCTTTCTTCGCTGTACACATTCCAGTGTGTATAACACACAACACTCCCATTGTGTCATGCAAGTGAAGAGAATCCATACACGCTAAACATTTATTTAACATATATGGCACACATGCTTTCAAAGGCATTGCATGTACAATCTGTGTCTGCTGTTGCTGACCATCGTGGTGTTGTTTTAGGCAAATAATTAATTATTAAATTGTTCCATTTTTTTCTATTATGTTCACTTGTAGAATAGTTAAGTTTAGTTGAAAGCTCCCTTTGTTGTTAATCTGTTATTTTATGCAAATAACTAATTAATCAATTTATTTTATTAAAATGTTTAGATTATGTTCACCTGCTTATTGTCTATTACACACACTAGAGCCCCCACACACACACACACACACACACACACACACTGGACTGTAGGCCTATATGTGAGACATGTTTTTAAATTTGTGAGTGTTACAGTCACGCAGTATAATAGCACACATGGAAATTAGACAAACATTATGAGGAGAAAGAGCTCATTTTGGTGAGTAGGCTAATGCCTTAAGCAGCAGGGCTAAGAAACGGGATTTGTGAAAGCAGATTTATAATGAAAATAATGGAAAGTGTTTAGCTTTCCAAAATTACAGAACATAAAGCTTAATTTCTATATTATCTCCATGTGACAGTAGCTCGCACACAGCAGGCATGGTGCGACACCTACTGGTCTGTTTTTGTAATCGTTTTGAACTGCCCTTTAAGGTGGAAACCACATTAAATATTAATTTATTATATAATATAGCGCTAACAGTACCAACTCTGCACACCCAGTAAGTTCTTAGGTTACCTTTTATTACCAACTGTATTGAACCAAACAATGCGCTCATTAAACGTGGCTGGTGATGTGTACGTGCACGATATTAAATCACTGTAATAAACTACTGTTATATATATATTTCTTTCGGTCCAGGTTCATATCAGCCTATTTATTGATTGATTTTTAAGTTTTCTTCTAACGTTACTCTGGTATAACGTTAGTGCTGCATATTATGCTCGTTCTAAAAGCTTGGCTTTTATTTATATAGCTTTATTTACTATTACTTCCGGGTCACTTGGCCCACCTGTCTTTCTTTTAATGTAGATCTTCAAACGGAGAAATGAAAAAAGGAATTTCAAAAAAACAAAAACGGACCGTTATTTGAATTTGGTTTTAGTCGTTTTTCGTTTTTTGAATTCAGAAACCAAAACGGGAGAACGGCTCTTTTTTTACCGTTTCTTGTTTTTGGTTTGAAACGACAAACGAAAAAAGGTGGTTTTCTCGTTATTTCGTTTTGTGGTTCAAACGAAAAAACAAACGATCAAGACGTACACGGACCGTTAAGGCTACTTACGATCGCTTCCGGGTCACGAAAAAAAAACACCTATCGCCATTTCTAGCCACTGGGGGACCAAAGGCAGGCTGGGGTAATCCACATTAATGTTAAAAAACCTCATAAAGTGACATTTTCATGGCATGGGACCTTTAATAAGCTCTAAATCTTTCTGCTTTGTTGAACTTTTTTATGTAGCCTATAACAGCCGATAATTATTTGACCATCAGTGATCTCAGGCCACAATCAGCAGAGTTCCATTCTGAGTTGCGTATTAGCTCTTACAGCAAATGATGACAGAAATAAGCCAATTTTATTTTTTATTTATTAACTCAGTTAGATGTTATATGCACTCAATGTGGGAAGAAACCAGAGCACCCGGGATAAACCCATACTTAGCGCCACAGTAGACAGGACACAAACTCAGAAAGGCTCAGGACCAATCACTGAACCCTCGCCTTCTAGCTGTGAGGTGCCACTGAATCAGTTCAGGTGGAATAGTGTTGCAATTTTTGATTTCAACTGAACCTCCGTTTAACAGTTGTATTAAATTATGATCTGGTCTCAAAATAACCTTGCTTCAACTCTACAGACAGAAATAGGAGTGACTTTAACTTATAGGGGTCTATATGCTAAAGAAAGTTGTCACGCATCACATCAAAAAGGATCAAAGCCATTTTAGAATCTGATGTCATAGGTCAAAACCCAGCACAGCCAACCAATGGCTGCAGCTTAGCACCGTTGCTAGGCAACTGCAGCACCCTTTGGCTGGCTTCTTAACTGACAACATAGCTAAACCAGAATTCCATTCAATTTATGAGTGAAGAAAACATTTTCTCAAATGGTCCCGGCAACGGGACCTATAGTCGGAGAATGTTAAAACATAATAAATAAATTAATATTTCAAGTACTTTATTGCTTTGAAAAGTAGGCTAAGAGAGATATTTTTTAAAGTATTTTATCTTGAAAAGTAGAAGCTCTGGGATGGCATCAGGTGGAATCGCAGAAGGATTTTTTTATTTTGCCTAAAATTTGCATTTATTTTATAGACAGAAAGATATTTAAGTATTTTATTCATAGCATGATAGTCAACGCAAGCTTATGTTATTCCACATGCAAGCTTTTCTTTTGAAAAATTGAAGATCAGGGGTGGCGCCTGGCGGGATGGCATGAGACGGGATGGCATGACATGGGACGCTCCAGGCTGCAGCCATACACTCTTGAGATATTCAGAGTCTGGACCAGCAGATGGCGCTGTAGACAGAAAGCACATCAGCATCACTTCTGTTGCTGTGAAGGGATTCCCAAAGTGTCCTCTGAAAGTCCTATAGGTCACTAACCATACAGGAACTTATTTCTGCTTGGCTTACAATTAATGATAGTGATCAAGATAAATGCTTCATGTTGAAATAACTTTAATTCACAGATCTTTTTAACATGTTATGTATTACTTTCAGTAAACAATGTGCAGCTATTAACTGTTCTTGTGAGGCAATTTGATATTAGCATATTACTTGTTTTGCGATTATTTCACTGAAGTAATGACAGTATGAGTATGGACTCCCTCTGCCCCATGGCTGTGTGTGTGTGTGTGTGTGTGTGTGTGTGTGTGTGTGTGTGTGTGTGTGTGTGTGTGTGTGTGTGTGTGTGTGTGTGAACAAATTAATCCTTGCTGGTATATTAACAGCCAATAAAAAGTAAGCACAGTTCATGTAAAATATGTCTTAATGCCATCAGTTACTGTAATGGTTGGACATCCTGTGCATTAATTACACTGTACAATATAATGTGTTATAAACTATGTATTATGTGTTAATTTACTAGGTAACCTCCAGGGGGTCAGTCCTTGGCCCCATCCTCTCCATCATTTACATCCTCCCCCTCGGCCACGTCATCAGTCGCCATGGAGTCTCATTTCACTGTTATCCTTATGACACACAACTGTACATGAAATATGACTCACAACCCACTGCAGCAACAACAAATATTTGCAAAACTCCGTTCTACACTCACCTTAGCTGATGCCGAAAAACTGGTCCACGCCTTTGTCTCCTCCAGACTGGATTACTGTAACGCACTTCTCATCGGGATCCCTAACAAGAGTCTGCAGAAACTGCAATATGTTCAGAACAATGCTGCAAGGATCCTGATGAGAGAGTACGACCACATCACACCCATTCTCCAATCACTTCACTGGCTTCCCGTTTCTGCTAGGATTGAATATAAGGTCTCAATTCTCACCCACCAGTGCATCTATGGAAATGCCCCCCCCCCCCACCTGAAAGAACTACTCATCCCTCTCACTACAACACGATCCCTCCGCTCAAAAAACTCCAACCGCCTCCTACTCCCCAGCACTAAGCTCAGCACCATGGGTGATCGTGCATTCTGCTCTGCCGCTCCTCGGACTTGGAATGCCCCCCTGACCATCTGAGGGCACCACAGACTACTGAGACTTTTAAAAAAGGACTAAAAACATTTCTTTTTAGCAGAACTTATGAGTTTTAACCTTGCACAAAAATGTCATCGCACTATTTATAGATATTTTACACAGATTTTTTTACCTTGCTTTTTGATCTTACCTGTAGCACTTTGAGATTTGTTTAAATGTAAAGTGCATTACAAATAAAATGTATTATTATTAAATAGGAGGTGAAGGAGGTAAGTGTGCTGAACAGCTGGCAGCATTGGGAAGGGTTCACACCGTTTGACCGATTGAAAATGTTGCTGTCTTAAAATAAAATTCCTCTCTTCCATCAATCTGATGTTCTTTGGTCCGACTTGTGCTCCCAGCAGAAATAACGTCAAATATTCTTTATAATAGTGGTGACAATATATGAAGTTGAATATTTTGTTTCATTTATATTGTTGTGTACCAGCAAACATAGGAGACTAAAGAGGAGACGAGGCTTCTGCTGATGACAAGGTCAGAAGGTGTGATGATGCTAGTGATGACATCAGTGAAAACCAACTTTGATGAATCATGATACTTTTTTTACTGGTGATGTTGAGTCAGCACTCTGCTTTAAATGTTTGTGCTCATCAGAGTAAAAAGCTTTGATATGTGTTCATCAACTTCCAAGTTGGCTACGTTACAGCATTGTTTAATATTTATGTAGTTATAAAGTCAATCGACAATCAAAGGACAGAAAATGAAAACCATGAGCGCTGCAGCTTTGCAGAGCTGTCCTTGAGCTTCTAGTTCAAAGTGATAACTTTTGTGTGACTATTTGAGTTCCAGGTTAAACATAACTAACCATTTGCACCCTCTAAACACCAGCCCACGCTTTTATTTCCCTCATTGTGGTCCGGAAGGGTAATAAATAGGCTTTACCAAACAGTAGATGATTGGCAGTTTTAACTTTGGTCTGTGCTTTCAAGTCACAATATGCAACTAACTTGCTATGACATAGCCTACTGTTTGCTAATCAACTAGGTAGTTTGCTACCCATTTAAAACCTACTTGATTGATTTGATAATGCAGCTGTCATAGTAGGTGTGCGTTTCTGCTGTAGTGTCACAGTGTATTGTCCAAAATATGCTCATTGTATTGGTTGTGCATATTCATGTTGTCTTTAGATGAGCAATAAGCCTAAAAGCCACAAGTCCATGGGGGAAGGAGAGTGGATGGCAAGGTTGAGGGCGTATGTCGGCTCAGGGGTTTGTGGATTTCACGGCACTAAGATGATCTGTTTTAAAATGATGTATCATTATGATTAATCTCACATCTCATGTCTGCTGCAATGCTGTAGCTGTTATATCACGCTTAACAATGCTGTTGCTTTAGCAGCTCACCACTCAGCCTCCTGCCACAGCCTCGCAGTCTGCTGCTCTGGTCTCGACCCCTGGTGCAACGGCTGCTGTGCCATCATCAATTTTTTGTCGTTTCAGTTCACTAAATCACGCTTTGGTGGGTCACAGTCTGTCACACTAAAGCCTAATTTAGTGGCTAGGAGGATCCCCAGCCACTCTTCCTCCCCTGTGAGGACTCCCGGTCCCTCGTTGTCCTCTGTGAGGACTCCCGGCCCTTCTCCATCCTCTGTGAGGACCCCAAGCAATGCCCTGTCTTCTGTGAGAACTCCCAGCCCTTCTCCATCCTCTGAGGACCTCGAGCCCTGCTGTGAACACCAGTATGGTAAAGCCCTGTGTAAATACTGTTCATTGGCCAGGATGTTGTGGAAGTTGTGCTTAGTGTAGCCTTTATTCATGCCATACATTAATAATTTGTTGTCTTCTTAACAGGGTGAACCTGGAGGAGTTCACCCGCTACTTCTGGGCCTTCAGCTTCTTTCTCGTTGCCAGGAGAGATGCGGATGCGGATCCCAATCCAAGACCAGAAGTGGATTTCTAACATTTTCCACTCTGACAAACTGCTGCAAGATTTGAAGCTGTGGTACGAACTCCCTGTCTCAGCACTCATATACCACCACACACCGACACCAGATCACTTTTTCACCCATCGGCTGATGGTGTGGATGCCCTACCACCTGTGGAAGGTGAGGGTAAACTGCCCTGAGTGTGTGTGTGTGTGTGTGTGTGTGTGTGTGAAGCAGCTGACGGGCTACAGTGTCCACAAGAGGGCTCAATAGGTCCTGCCACAACGCCGGCCGAGTGTTATAGCTTTTACATGACTTCTATTAATATGTAACTAATCAGAGCTACATGTGCATTTCAGGTATGCCTGTGACATCCGTGTCATTCGCCTGCTGCGTGACCGGACTCTGGGCAACAGTCCAGCACGTCTGGTAAAACAGCTCAGGGAAAACCATGGAGAGGAATGAATGAACAGGTTGGCACACTGTCTTGGGGAGTGTGCAGACTTTGTTGATCGGCCAAGCCGAGTGTGCCAGGAGCCCCCAGAGCCCATTGATGTGCCCACCAGTCGCTGGCTGCTGACCGTCTATGGCAGGGACATCCTCTCCCGCCTGGACCATATCAAGGCCAGCATCACCTCCACATTTGGCTCCATCTTAAAGATGGACTCACCCAAACAGGTAATAAATAATCTGTGTACTTCCCCTTTTTCCTCTTGCCCCCTTTTTATCTGCTGCTTCACCTTTTGGTTGGTGCGACAATCAGCTGAGGATTTATTCTCATCATCAGTGTCTGACTTGGAGCGTTCCTCAGCCTTCCACCAGGAGATGGACTGGATCAGCTCGTCGATATTGCTAGAGGTCCGATCCAGTGTATCTAAGACGACTATGCTGGCTATTTCAGAGATTACTGAGATGATCGATAAAGTTGAGGAGACAGTCTTCTCGCTTCCCCAGCTGGAGGGTCTGGAGGTAGAATCTGTCTCTCTGTTTTTGAAATGTTTTGCCTCATTCTTCAATTTATCTGGATCCAGAGGGCTTTGTTTGGCATTTATATTCTGTTGGAAAAAGACATACAGCGGCAAAGTGTAAGATACAGGTACTACTAGTACTAGTGTTGCCACAAAGCACCTGTGGAGCAATGTAGAGATGGCAAAAGTACTCACTTTCCGTACTTAAGTAGAAGTACAGATACTTGTGTTAAAAAATACTCTGGTAAAAGTGGAAGTACTGATTAAACTTCTTTACTCAAGTAAAAGTAACAAAGTACAGGCTTGGAAATTTACTTAAAGTATAAAAGTAAAAGTAGCCTTGCGAATGACAACCATATTTTATGCAAAGCTAACCGAAGCACATAAATGTTACTAGAGAGCACGCTGAGGAACTTCAGGGAGAACACAGTCTTTATATGGCAATGGCTACATTTTAAATGGATGTCTGCCAATAGGCCTAAAACATAACATATATGATTATTATGACAGAGACTGGGACTCCAAGTTAATAAGATTCTGACTCATTAGCAAGACATGAATTCAGTTGTGATTTTGTGAGAATTCACAGATCCAGTTTCTATTTTTAATCTTCCCCTTCACATTTGAAGGAATCTACATGTATGTGTGTGTGCTCAAATATGGCTTCTAGAAGAAAATAAAGGATGAAATATGAATGACTAAACAGACATTAATGAAGAAGTTCTCCAGCACGTTGGCCAGGAGTCCTTCTTGATGCCTACTGTCTCAAACATCTCTCTCAGATAAGGCTGAGGATGATGTCTTGCTGCTTGTCTGCCGGTGTCGTGCCAATGTACTTATCCCCGCCAGGATGTGTATCCCCTGGCCGCGGGAGCGCGCATGCACACAGAGCGGAGTTTCTGCTGCCCTTTGAATTGTTTAACTGCTGCACTTTGAATTTACCTCTTAAATGGAACAAATAGCGACGTGGAAGACTCGGCAGGGTTTTCCATAGTAACATGGGTCTCAGTTATCTACATAAATACTTGTATTTGTCTGTTACATTAAGGCGACGTGTGAATTGTTTATAGCGTTGTTTAATATTATGGACTGATAGGCATATCCTCTCTGTCCTCTAACGTGATTTCTGTTTTAATTTAATTTAGTTTAATATGGCTTTTCAATTAAACACTTTTTTCACCTGTCTACCATATGAGTTACATAGGAGGTACTCAAAATATCAGACCGTTTTTCACCTGATATTTTGTGTGTCTGTCCTGTCATCATGTGTGTTATTTTGCCACCTCTTTACCGACCAAACCTGTCAAGCGCCGTGAGCTGACACACTCTACTTGGTCCTCAGCATTCAGAGCCCCGGCAAAACTCTGAAAGAGTGTGTCGCCCAGACTGGACACAACACGCTCCTCAGAAACCAGCCCCTTCTCAGACGCCGCAGCATTTCTGCTCCTAAGATTCACCAACCAGACCTTTGACAACAATGTTATTATGTCCAAAAGCAGGTCAGCCACCATAATTTTAGTGGCATCATCGGGGGTGCAGGATTTCAACGATCCCCACTGTTCCGGTGTTATCCTTTTAAAAAAGGATTCAATCAGTGGGCGAACAGTACCTCCTGTAACCTCAGGCATGTCCTCTGTCTGTGATATTTCTGGTCCAGACATGATAAGTGTTCAAATCAACTGTATTGGTTGACTTTTTCTGTACCAGCACTGTGTGAGATTAAAAAAAATCCTGTTTTGTGTTTCAAGGACTCTTGCTCTTCTTGCAGTGGTATCGAAAGAGGTATTTAGTAGCCTACAAATTTTTCAGATTTGTGTTGTATTAAATTATGATCTGGTCTCAAAATAACCTTGCTTCAACTCTACAGACAGAAATAGGAGTGACTTTAACTTATAGGGGTCTATATGCTAAAGAAAGTTGTCACGCATCACATCAAAAAGGATCAAAGCCATTTTAGAATCTGATGTCATAGGTCAAAACCCAGCACAGCCAACCAATGGCTGCAGCTTAGCACCGTTGCTAGGCAACTGCAGCACCCTATGGCTGGCTTCTCAACTGACAACATAGCTAAACCAGAATTCCATTGGTTTTCTCCACAAGGATTTTGATTATCTAGCCTAGGCCTACTGTAAGCATTAAAGGAACACACCGACTTATTGGGACTTCATCTTATTCACCGTAACCACCAGAGTTAGACAAGTCGATACATACCCTTCTCATCTCTGTGCGTGCTGTAACTCTGTCTGACGCCCCCAGCATTAGCTTAGCCTAGCAAAGATCCTGCAGGTAACTGGTTCCAGCTAACTACTGCTTCAAATAAGTGACAAAATAACACCAACATGTTCCTATTTACAGTACATGTTGGGATTTGTATAGTCACAGGGTGTACAAATAACAAGGTCACATGAGACACAGCCATCTTCTAACTGCATACTAACTGGGAACTATATTCTCAGAAAGGCGAAGCAGTGCTACTTGGGCGGAGTGATTACATAGACAGTTAAAGAAAGAATGATTAGTGCAACACCAAAAGCACAGTTACTTCTGTCAACAAAACCAATGTGAATAGCTATCTAGTAGCGAACAACACTGGTGATCATGGCTGACTTTGAGGAATTGTCAGAGGATTTTTACTTGGTATCAAACCAAGATCTTGAAAGTATATTTTTGAGCCAGAATACACAGACGAGGAGTTAGAAATTTTGGAAGATGTTACAGTAGTTAGTCCTCTGAAAACATAACAGAACACTTATCGTAGCTGCAGGGGATCCACTTTGTCCGGTCTGTACTATCGATGGGAGAGCTAAAGTCCCAATAGTCGGTGTGTTCCTTTAAAGTGCCCATATTATGAAGAAAAAAATAAAAATCACTTTTTCTGGGATTTGTTATTTTGTGTCTCTTCCACGTGCATACAAACTTGGAACTTTTTGAATGTGTCCTGGCTTCAGTTTGTCCATGACTATAACTGCAGTTGAAGCCGGCTATGCAAAGTCGCCAAAATGCTCTACGACACTTTTGCTTCCTACTAATCTTGTCAGGCCAGAGTCAAGGATCAATCACAAATTGACAGTTGAGATCAAAGTCTTCAGTTTTTGGATTAAATTAGAAAATGTGTTATTTGGCATTATTGCCTATTATTCTACATGACACCCACCTACTTTCCATCATCAGGGTGGACCTGATACTAAATTAGATGTCCAATGCTCAACTTTAACCCTCTGAACCCTAAGGACATTTTTACAGTTCATTGTCCGTCTGGATTTATTTTATAACAAAGCTTGTAAAACATCAACCCTGTTGTCTACAGTCAAGATATGAACATCATTTTTTTCAGGACAAACTGGGTTATTAGAATATTTGGGTTGCAGTAAGGTCACTTGAATGTTAAAAATGGTTGTAGGACCTTAAAGACAAATAAATAAATAAAACAAAACATGAATCTTCCAAATATGTATTGATATCACACACAGAGCAGTAAAACCTAAGCCATTTTCCTACTGGCCTTCCATACAGCCTTTTGGCCTTCCATACACTTTGGGTGACGTTGTCTCCCATATATGGGCATGCATCCCATATATGGAATCCTTGACTTCCGTACACAAAGGGGAGACGACGCTAGCGGCATGAATGAGCGAAAATGCGATGAATTATGGACATAAAGTGGATAAATCTTGGATGTAACGGTATGATTTAATGCTCAACGACAATAAAAATGGCACAAGTTCCAGGATGGATAGAAAATCACCTGTAGAGGCTAGAAGGACCCGGAAAAGACCTCCGTAACCGGGAACTTGTTAGCTTTTAGCTGCAACCATTGGTAAGTCGCTAGCTGTTATGGTGATTAAATTATGAATCAGAGGTGCAGTTTTTGCACGTGGGAACATCTCTCGGGTTAAGAGGGTTAAACTAACCATGTTGTAGCCTTTGGGCTCGTCCGGGATTTGAACCCAGGACCTCTCGCACCCTAAGCGAGAATCATACCCCTAGACCAACGAGCCACGTAAAACATCACTTTGGCAATTTTTCATCAAGGAAATGCAGCTCCGATCTGTCATTGGCTTGCAAGGCAATGGTCATAAAAAAAAAAAAAAAAAAAAAGATAAGCCCAGAAACACCTTGCAACATTACATTTAAAAAAAGCAACAGCCAATCAGAATAGGCCATGCTAAAGTTAGAAATAAAGTCTAAATTATTTATAAATCAAATCAAATACACAGGTGTAGTAAAGTATTTGTAAGTTAACATGGAGGAGGAAGAGTTTTCTCCTCTTCGTACAGGAACTGTACGGTAACTTAGACAGTTAGTCTGCTGATTGACATGTACGTGTTCACTCGGCGGTGAAAACACTTTCTTACAAGTTTCTTTGAAGTCGACACAAAGACACAAAACTCAGCAAAGCGTCTCCGTTTCTTTCCGTAAATACATCTAGATATATTTAAGTTTACTAGATATTCGCTGTCACTCAAATCACTTTAAATTTGGCATACATAACCACTTGGAGTCGCGGATGAACTGATTTTGATTTTGGAGTTCAAAGGTCAAGGTTACTGTTTCATTACGTCTACAGAACTGTAAATGTATTTCTCCTTAACTCTCCTGAACTTGGGTCATTTAAAGCCCCAGTGGCCTAATAGCCGCTGGTCTCCTAAGCCGAGGATGGTGGGTTCTAGTCCCATCTGGGGTGATTTTCAGCAGAGTGGTGCTGTGGAGCGTGCTGGGCCCACAGTGACCTTGCAATCTAAAACTGTATACCCTATTGTCTCTGGAACAATAGTTGGCAGTTGGCGGAGTAATGGCTCTTTACAGTGAATATGCAAAAGAAGATGTTCACAAGTTCAGCCCAGGTAAATGCTCAGCCCATATTCACACACACCTAAACCTATATACTCACTTAATGCTGGTTACAATATTCTAAAATCAATTTAAAAACAATTTTTAATAAAGTACTGGCATTTTTCAATAAAGTTTTGGCTTTTGACTTGCAAAAGTTTTGTTCATATGACATTAACAAGCATTCCGTTAGTTACGGCGTTAGTTACGTCTCACAATGTGGACAGCAGTTACATTCGGGTAGTGTGTCTAAGGTGCTGGATTTAGGCTCAGGTCTCTCTGGAGGCATGGGTTCAAATCCCACCACTGCCATTTGCAAATGTTACATAGCTGGAAGGCAATTTGTGTGTTGAATTATGACATAGCTTGGTGAAGTGACTAAAGTCATAAGAGGCAACTTGGTAGTCTCCTTGCTGACTCTGTTGTTTATATCTGTACTGGCAAGGCTTAAATGACCACCCAATCGGAAGTGTTCAATATGAAATACTCATTCACTGCCAAAATTGTCGGTAACTGTGACGAGTGGCAATACGCTACCTATACCCTTCAAAGACTGAGACTGTAGGTATATGTTGAATGCCCGTATATGTTTAACGTGTTCATATGTTTTCACAAAGGACGATTTTTAAATCTGCAGTTTTTCACTTCATTGATATTAACATTTCTTATGAAAAAGGTCTATGATGTAAATAATATACAAATTACGTGACTTTTCTTCATGACAGGTAACATTTTTTCCTGGGAGAATTGGAGTTACATTTTGCAAGGGACCTCTGGGGTATCTTCACCAGGATCCTACTGATGCTGCAAAAGTCATTAAAGACAACCCTTCTCTCCAGGACAAGTCTGCACCTGTAAGGGAGGAGCTGGTCAGGCAAAATGCTCTCAGTGTCGTCCGTCAGAGAGGAGGGGATGCCTCAGATAAATGTGAGGTGGCTGGAGAATACATCCTGCAGTTTGGGAAGTACAAGGGGAAGTCCTTCCGCTGGCTTCTTGAAAATGATATAGGGTATACCATCTACCTAATCAGGAACAAGCTAAAGGAGGAGGCTGCAGGAGTGTTTATAGCAGAGGGGCACAGCAAGGACAGCCTACTGTCATTTGGGAACTATGCCCTCAGCTTTCATGAAATCCAGTCTCTTCTTGACTATGACAAGGCAAGGTCCCAGGTTGTGACAGTAGCAGCATCAGAGGATGACCAGCTGGTCGGGTTTGGCTCTCGTGCCAACAACACCTGGCGAGAGATTTGGGACAGCAGGGATGATGGCTATGCAGACTTTATTCTGAATAAAAGGTGTGCTTCAGGGACAAAGATGCACAAGCTACAGCAATACCTGCAGAAGAAGCTGCCCTCACCTTCTGGCTCCTCTCTAATGTCACATACGTCAAATGCTCCTGCTGAAGCCATGGGTGGGTCTTGTTTTTCTTTTGTTTGGTCAGAAAGATGCACATGCTGTCATGGTGGCCAGTACTAATGTTTGTCTGTTTGCATCACAGTGATGGATGAAGATGAAGAGCTGGAGAGAGTGATGCTGAACATTTCTCCTTCCAAGCAACATGAGCAAAGCTGTGAGAAAACATTAGTTGTCTGTTTGTACTGCCTGAAGATTCTTAATGATTTAAAGTTCAAAGCAGTTCAGCAGTTGTTGACAGTGCCATGAAAGGTAATGTTGGAGGAAAATTGTGATGTGTCCATTTTGACAAATCAACATCCTTCTCAATTGTTGAGTTGAGTAGGACATGGGTAAAGTGCACAGAGTTGTTAAACAGACTTTATTGCCTTTATAATACTTGTTTCATCATTTAATTACCTCGATCAGAGTCTTTTGCAGCTCTTTGACAGACTTAAGACATAAACCTAGATGGAGATGCCGGGATTGAACCCGGGCCTCATACATGCAAAGCATGCGCTCTACCACTGAGCTACATCCCCTGAAGTTTCACTGTTTTTTTACGTTTTTCTGAGGTCACTGAATAAGAGAAGACCCCTGGGTGAAATATGTAATGTTAATGTTGCATATGGCTTCAAAACCTGGCGGTGGCTGAAAATCAAACCTGGGCAAAATGCTGGCACTGCTATGGTAAAAATCACAGTGGAAAAGTAACACATCTGTTGCCTTTCTGCTGGACAATACAACGCTCACTGCACATCTTGTAACACATCTGGGCATTGAGACTGAAAATAAATGCTCAGAGATACACTGGTGGAGACGGGTGGCTTCCAGTACCTATGAGATAATACAATATTGTTCATGAAGGCACATCTGTGATTTTGTATAACGTTATGTGTCATCGGTTTGCTACCAACGCTAAGGTTGCCTTCTATACACTTGCCAGCAAAGAGGACCACAATTTGCATACAATGGTGTGAGAACGTAGTTATTCTAAGGGCTAGTGGCGCAATGGATAACGCATCTGACTACGGATCAGAAGATTCTAGGTTCGACTCCTGGCTAGCTCGGGCTGCTATTTAGCTACTAAATCCATTGTTCGTCATTTCCAACTTTACCCCTTTACAAACTGGCTATCAAAGTAAAGTTACATGTATAAAGAGCCAAATGATGAGGAAATATTGTTTCAACATGTGTGTAAATTCATCTAAGCCTCTCAGTGTCAGACAACTACAGCAATCATCAAGCTTTTGCTGTTGTTTTTCTGTTTTTGCTTGCTAATCATCTTTCCTTTAAAAAACAAGTTTGTCCCTGAAGGACAGAATCAGCAGTGCTAGATAAACCATCCATGACATTTTCTTTTGTCAGTCAACAATTAGGGAAACCGGGAAAATATCAGTAAAGGCCCTACTATTACCAAGTGGCCGTGATCGTATAGTGGTTAGTACTCTGCGTTGTGGCTGCAGCAACCCAGGTTCAAATCCGGGTCACGGCAGCTTCACTGTCATTGCTCTAGATTTTTCCATCCTCTGCTTCATTTTACATAGATTAAACTGGACAGCTTAGGATAAAAGTCCTGCAGGAGGCCCCACATTTTAGACTACAACAATGATTTGACTGGCTTTCTGTACACTTTCCAACAAAGATCAACACTGTTTGCATAGAATGGTGTGAGAAGCCAGCTACTCCCAATGCTCTCTGAACGTAGGGCTAGTGGGGCAATGGGTAATACGTCTGACTACGGATAACAAGATTTTAGGGTTGACTCCGGGATAGTTTGTTCTGTTCTTTATCTATTAAATTACTTGATCCTCATGTCCAAGTTTACTCCTGTACAAACTGTCTATCACAGTAAATTTACACATATGGAGAGCCAAATGATGCGTAAATAGCTTTTCAACATGTGCTAAAACAGCTGCAAACCTGCATGACAGATGACGATAGTGAGCAGCTGTTGCCTTAACAGCGACTTGAGCTGTGGTATTCTTTTTCGCTCAAAACATTGAAAACCTAATGCAATTTTACAGCTCCAGACAAATAAACTCTACTGCTCGTGGGTAAAATAAAACAACTCTCCCTCTGGATCTGCTTCTATACTCTTGGTGTCCTCATGCAGAAGCACTATACGTAGTTTGAGCAAAAGCCCTTGTGACAGGAAAAATCCACCAGATGACTTGCCATCCAAGCAGGGAGATCAGAACAGAGATTTGGGTGCTAGCAAAATGGATGTAGGTTGGCCATTGTTCATTTAGACATACCAACCACATTGTTATGGAACAAACCTTCTTGAAACAGGGCAACATTTCATTTTAAGACTTGTACATGTAACACAATTGAGACAACAGTGTCTTAAAGCAATCAGGCTTGCTAAAGTGCACAACTCATCATGGCCATTACTAGAAAGTGCAACTCAACGCCTGAACAGGGACTTGAACCCTGGACCCTCAGATTAAAAATCTGATGCTCTACCAACTGAGATTCCCAGGCTCCTGAAAAAAGAGCTGTGGACAAAACAATCACCTGAACTACACATGGAAGTGCAAGTAAGTGAAGAACATTAAACTTTTGCCATGATCACGATCTTCTGGACAGCAGGAGGGTAGACAACAATTTGCACATTGCCTGAGAACACCAATTGTTATGGAACAAACTGGTTGAATTCGGCTAAATCTGCCAAAACGGTTAAAAAGCTCAATGTCACAACTCATCATGGCCACTAGCAGACTGTGAAATCCCGCTGATCCAGAATGCTGCAGCACGTGTTCTGACAGGAACCAGGAAAAGAGATCACATCTCTCCTGTTTTAGCTTCTCTGCATTGGCTTCCTGTAAAATCCAGAATAGAATTTAAAATCCTTCTTCTCACCTACAAAGCTCTTCATGGTCAGGAACCATCTTATCTTAAAGAGCTCATAGTACCATAGTATGGGAGCCAGAGTGTTCAGCTATCAAGCTCCTCTCCTGTGGAACCACCCTGAGCCATGGTTCTGCTCGAGGTTTCTGCCTCTTAAAAGGAAGTTTTTCCTTGCCTCTGTTGCCTTGTTCTTGCTCTTGGTGGGAATTGTTGGGTTTCTGTAAATAACATCACAGAGTAAAGTCTAGACCTGCTCTATTATGAAAAGGACAGTGAAATAACTGTTGTTGTGATGTGGCGCTATATAAATAAAATTGAATTGAATTGAATTACCTGAACCTCAACTTCCGAGCCTCATAGTTGTTGTTTTACATTCCTGGATCCGTCTTCCATTCCTGCTGTCTTCCTACATTCCTGGATCCTGAGGTAGGTGATCATATTGTCACTGAAAACATATCTTTGATAGCATGATCATTCTCAATCCTGTTGTAAAAGCTTCGTCTTTCTTGGAGTACACTGAAAAAAGGAGACTGGCCAACTCTTGGATTTATGTAAATGTCTTGGATGCATTTAACACAATTGACTCATGTTTTAAAGTTAAACGTAACTATATAGTGTAGAAACTACATAATATGCAGAGAGGGTACGTGAATTTGTTCAGATCATGTTGGGATGAAGTGAGTCAATAAAGAAGCGATGTAATTCTCGTGATACCGCACGCGATCTCGTCTGGCGCGCTTTACAATGTTGCTAGAAGAAGCAGGCAACTGTCACATCAGAGGGCTCGTCGTACTGTAGTCCACGCCACTATTCGGTCGGTAAGTATATGGATTTTCTAATTAAATACTGTTGTTAAAGCTTAGCCAAATGTAGTTTTAATGTCTTGAGAGTCACTACGTAACGTTAACGTTAAATAAGGACCGTGAGTTTATTTGCTCGCGCTATTTTCTTACCATGTTTCACTTGAATTAGCTAGCTAGTTTTTTGAGCGGGAGCCATTCATGTTCATTTTAACTTAACTTTGCGGTGGTCATTAGTGTGTTTCTGTTGGAACTGGTTTGCCAACTGACTGTAAAGTTACACTGTGTGTTAACTGCACCGTGACCGTAGCGTTAGTAATATTTGGCCATCGAGCAGCCTTAGCTAATGTTATCAGTGATGTTAAGTTAGCGACGCCCCACACCGTGTAATTAGACCATGAGCAGACGGAGAGGAAATTCAAAAAAGGACACGTTAACGGTCTGCTCTGTCTCAAGCAGTGGTAGTAGCCTAATAATCAGGTAGCGATGGCTTGCCACTACTTAAGGTAGCCTACATAATGGAAACTTTCTCTTTTTGGGACACAAGCTTTCCACAGTCAGCCCAGTGTTTGAACATGGAACATGGTTAGTCTCTGTTCTCATTAGAGAAGGCAATATTCACATTAATTATTTGATATTTTACAATGATTTATGCAGTGTACCTAAATAAAGTTGCCAGTGAGTAATGTATGTTTATTGAAATATAGTTTTGTAATGACTAGATTATTTTTTCCAGTTTTGCTGCAGAGTGACAGACAAACTCAAGTCCGCCTATCACCTGGAGTCAGCTGATGGGTTGTGGGCTGAAGTTTTTGTGGTGAGACCAGGACATTGTATTTGCTCTTAATTTTATGTATAAATATACATTTTAAATATTAAAAATGTCTTTTTTTTTCCAGGATCTCCAACCCTAATTTTTAATCCTTCTTTGTTTCCACTTTCACAGTGAATGGTGCTAGAAGTGTTCCAGTGACACAGAGTGAATGTGGCAATGCAAGACCTGCCCTTCAGTTTTTACAAGTAGGTCCCATATTCTTAAGCACTATCGAGTCAGACATAGACATTATGGGAATAACAATCGTATTCCATGTGTGCATGCAAGCTGCCCATGCACTTTTAGAACGTGGAATGCACTGTTAATTCATTTGAATAGATGTCATGTTATTAAAACTAGTCGTCATCAGTCAGGGAAATGTACATTTAGTTGCCATTTGTGTCCTTGTAAGGATCTTGTGTCTGAGAGGGATGACTGGACTCACGTTAATGCACATTTGAAGAAAATGAGGTTGTAACGTGTATGTTCTTTGATTGCAAATTTCAAACCAACGTCTTAGGATCTTTTAAATCCCACAAGAGCAGAAAACACAGGTCTTTTTTACCAAAAGATTTTAAACCAGGAATTGTAGTATCAGCCACCCTTGCTTCCCCAGAATCTGCTTTAAACACATCTGATGATGACACTGGTGAGGATGCTCAACCCGGTAGCAGTACTGGTGCTCTAAATGACCTCCCAGATGTATTTCAGCACAGTTTGGCAGCAGCTTTGTTAAAATTAGAACATTTTTCCCATGTACCAAGCAGAGCAATCAATGATTTTTTGGTAGAACTTCAACACTTAACTGGCTGTCTCTCAAAATCTCATGCTGAATGTGTTCTAGTAGACATTTTTCAGAAGCACAAGCTCCAAGTTGACAGAGCTTTTATAGATGAAATAATCTCCTCTCTGTGCACAGCAAATCCTTTAAATAAGGCCATAGAGAAGGACGGACCTTTGAGTTTATCCATAACTTTGTATGCTGATGACCTTGAGGTCTGTAACCCTTTGGGCACCTCCCGCAAAACCCACAAACTTTGTGCTGTGTATTGGGTACTGAGTAACCTTCCACCAGGGTCTCATTCTAGTTTGTCCTCAATTTTCCTGGCCATATTGTGTAAAACAGAGAATGTAAAGTCATTTTGTTATGACAAGGTTTTAGAGCCCCTAATACGCGACCTGAGGACTTTAGAAATTGATGGCATTTTTGTCCCACAACTGAACAAATCACTGAAGGGTACAGTGCAGACTATTGCTGCTGACAATTTAGGAGCACATGGAATAGCAGGTTTTGTGGAGAACTTTGCAGGCCCCTACTTTTGTCGTTTTTGTACAGCACCAGCTTCGGATATTCAATTACATGGGGTTAGGTCAGGAACTTTCAGCCTCAGAACAAAAGAAACCCATGAAACCCATGTCAGAGCAGCACTGGATAGTGGCAGTAGCTGTTTTAGAGTTAAAAGAGCCTGTCCTTTTACTAGAGCGCTGTCTTATTTTCATGTTGTCAGTGGCTACCCTCCTGACATTGCACATGATCTTTTTGAAGGCATTGTGCCTGTTGAAATAGCACAGTGCCTCACATTACTAATATCAAAGAAGTATATCACCCTGGATGATATAAACAGTTCCATTCTGCATTTCCCATACAAGTGGACAGACAAAACCAATAATAACTTTGCCACAAAATCTTTCCAGCAGGAAAACCATAGGGGGCAATGCCCATGAAAATTGGAACTTGTTAAGATTGCTCCCATTTCTTATTGGCCCAAAGATTCCTGAACATGAGCCAGTATGGCAGGTCATGTTGGATTTAAAAAAGATTGTTGAGCTAGTGGTTGCCTCAGTTCACAGTGAAGAGTCTATTGCTTACCTTGAGAGCAAAATTTCAGATCATCGACAAAGGTATCAAGAGGTGTTTCCTAACACAAAGTTGCTGCCCAAACACCATTACATAGAACATTACCCACAACTGATACAGCTTTTGGGGCTTCTTGTGGGACTTTGGACCGTCAGGTTTGAGGCAAAGCACAGTTTCTTTAAAAAAGTTATGAAACACACCAGTTGCTTTAAAAATGTGCCTCTGTCTCTGGCTGTGAAACATCAGATTATGATTGGTTATCACTTGTCATCTCCAAACATTGATAAACCAGTGCTGGATGTATCCACTGTCCCATTAGATGTTTTGAAGGAAGCGCTAGCTCAAGCTTTTAAACAGAGAGATCCTGATGTATCTGAAATAAACCTAGCAAAAAACGTTTGGAGCAAGGGAATAAATTACAGACCAGGTATGATAGCTGCATATGGTTCTGAGGGTGGCTTGCCTGAATTTGGTGAAATCCATCAAATATGCATTTTGCAGCAGAGACTATTTTTTGTGTTGAAACTACTGTGTGGATGGTATTGTGAGCATTATGGAGCCTTTCAGCTGACTCCATCTCCAGCACGAGAACTTGCTCTTGTCGAAATCTCCGAACTGGTTGATGAGTATCCACTGGCTGCCTATGTAGTTGGGGGTGTGCGGATGGTGACCTTGAAGAGATCAAGCTGTGTGTTCTGGTAAGGTAACGTAAAAATCCTTGTGCCTACAGTTGCATACAGGCTTCAAAAGGAGGCCCAGGGTTCTCATGGAAACATTCTCATCTCTTTCCTCTTCCTCTCCTACTGCTCCAATAAAACTCACTAAATCACTAAAAAGATCTGTTTTTTTATTTTTATTAAAAAGATTTTTTGCATTTTAAAGTAAATCAAGGAAATTGAACAAATTTATAATGGGAATGTTTTGGAAAAATGAATGTATGGAAACCCTGGAGAAAACTCTCTGGTATCCTGTGCTTTCCTCAGCCTCTGAATGATATCACGGGGATATCGGGGTTTGTTTTACTCATATGTTTGCATGATTGGCAACATCATGCACTCATGACTGTGATGAAAGGAATAGTAGGACTGTGTTGGGGAACACTAGAAGACAGTGTAAAAAACAACAACGTTGTCTTCTCTGCTGTCACGTACTAATGCGCATGGGTACCCTGGACACACTAACTGGTGTTGTGGGCATGTATTTGATATTAACCCAATTTCTTTTACACTTTTGACAAATTGATGTTGGCATGTCTGTGTTTCTTTCAGAGTTAAGTTGACAGATTATTAAAATTATTAGTGTTTTAACAGTAAAATATGAGATTTGGTGATTAACAATACCTTATATAACTATAAAAACTATAACTAATAAAACCGATTCTAATTACATTTTAGTAGTCAGAGGCTCATGTTTTCTGCTGGTCTGCCTTCAACTGTGGCTGAACTAGAGACTAACGTAAAGATTCAGTGTAAAATAATGGAACCCTTCCGACTGCAGTTCATGGACACGCTTTTTGGTAACGAGTTTGTGAACTTAACTTCAGTAGAAGAAATACAAGACAAAGCGACACTCAAAGTTGTGTACACATCCAGCCAACCTCAAGACCAAGGTCAACCCAGTTTCTCCTTTTCATCAACCAGTGGTCCTGATGACACCTCATCCTGTTCTGGTGACAGCACCGTGATTTTTTTCATCTCCAGAGTCGACGTCATCACGGGCTTCATGGCCAGATTTGTTCTGTGTTCCCCGTTTCACATACGATGCGGAAATTAAGCTTCAGACGGCCCACGCAGCTTTCAAAGAAAACGGGATGCTGCTGATCCCTGATCCAAAGCTGAAGTCTGACATATTAGAGGGGTTGATTCAGGAGATAGTTAAGTACACAGTCGATCTCCCAACCAGTAAATTTGACGAAGTTGCAGAAGCACTCATCCTGAAGCATCCATGTTTAAAAGAAAAAGGCTCACCCACTGGCTACGAAGGATGGAAGATGAGCCTCAAATACAAGTTGTCAAACTACCGTACACATCTCTGGAAAGTAGGATGTCCTGAAGTATGAGTCAATTCTTTGATATATAAACCAGCTGAGAAACGTTCCCCTGCTTTTGATGTTAAGAAACCAAAGGGGTGAGGTGACTGCCCCTCTTTTCCACTAGGAGAATGTGCCCAGTCCCTGGAGAAGATGAGGGTCGAACTCCTTTCAGATGTCAAGAAGCGCAACAACAGAGAGTCAATAAGGGCTAAAATGGACAGAACATTTGCATTAAGAAGACAAGAAGTCATTTGTGAAGCTCCCATGATCAGCAATGTACAAGAGAGATGGCCAGCTCTTTTTGATGCAATGGAGGTAATTTAAAAAATGATGCCCTGACTACTTGTGTCATAGACAATGTGTTCATGTGTAAAATTAATGCTCGACATCATTAGGATGTTTCAAATATTCCATAGCAGAGCCCAGATGATTAACCATGCACAGTGCACGCCATAATATGGCAGGCAGGTGTAGATTTGATGTTATATTTATGTTGTTATATAATTTGTTTCAGATAAACGCAGAGTTTAAGCGCATCACAACCATGCCTCTACAATCAAGGTTTCTGTCGCAGCATGACGTTCTCTCTGAAAGATTCCTCAGAGTGTTTGCAAAGCGAGCGGGGGAGCACGGCAAAAAACTGAAAGACAATGCTGCCATGATGACAGTAAGAACCTTCAACTCTAAATTGTTTAACTATAAAATAGATATGCATGGTATTAGGTCGGTAAAAGATGTATTTGCAGCCATTGCAGAGCTCAACTCCTTTTACCTGTGGTTTACTGATTCCACTGAAAGAACCTACACTGTAACAAATTTGACTGTAGATTTTACAGTAAACACCTGGCAAAAAAGTTGCCAGCAAAATCTTGTAAAATTACTATTAGTTACTGTTAATAACTGTAAAAATAATTACAGTATAATACAGTATTTCTTTTACAGGTTATTGTTGTACATAAATTACAGCAATGTTTTGTTTTTTTAAAGGAAAACAATATTTTATTGTAATTTAGTTTACAACATTATCTTGTATTCTTTTCAAATTACAGCTATTACCTGGCAACTCGAGTTGCCAGGTAATAGCTGTAATTTGAATAGAATACAATATGTTGTTGTAAATCTTTTTTTACAACAACATATTGTATTGTGAAATATTTACAGCTTTTTGCTGGCAACTCAAGTATCCAGCAAATAGCTGTAAATATTTCACAATACAATACATTAAAAAGTATACAGTTAATTTAGTTTTTTACATTCGCAGCTTTGCTGATGCCTATTGTAAAGTGTTTTAAATAAGACCAGGCTTGCTTTTAATTCAAAAACCATTGCATTAGATTCTCTTCAACTGTAAAATAACACCAGAGTCCAAGATGCAAAATCATGAAATTTTATTATAACGCAACACAGTATAACAATACTGTACGTTTTCAGAAAGTAAACCTTAACCTTAGCTTAAGCCTTCTGGGTTAAAATTGAAAATTAACCCTAACATTTTTATTACTTATTTTGGAACTTAAAAAAATTGTCAAAGTGTCTCCCTCTCCTCCCGTGTTTACAATTGAAGCCATTCAAAATCCATCAGCCGCTTGACTAGAGAGGAGACGCGAGGGTTAATGCAGTTCCTCTTCGTCGTCTTTGTTCCACTCGAAGGGTTCAGTCCAATGAAGCATCTGAAATCACAAAATCACATGCAAATAAACTTCATGAAAAAGTGCCTTAACTGCTCTACAAGATGCAAAATACATCTGGCTGTGCTAATCTGTATGGGGTTGTGTATATGTGTATATGCATGCGGGTGTGTATGTATATAGATGCATACAGATCTTTGTATGTTTTATTTGAGCCTCACTGTGCCATAGTGGGGGGGGGGGGCATAGAAAATCATGCATAACTGTAAAATGAACTTTGATCTGGGATTTCTTGTGAATGCAATAAAAAAAGAACACGTTTGTAGTTTATTCACCTAAATGCTCAGTTTACCTCAATGCAGAACTACTTTTCAAAATGTATAATCTAATAGATCTTTATTGTCAATGTTGGAAAAACAACAAAACAGTTTAACAGCTCTCAGAATGAATGCCATTTACTATAAAAGGAATTGGAATGATTTAAAGCATTTAGGTAAATAACTGCTAACTTACCCTTTTACAAACTCAAATAATTTTAAAGGGATTTACTGTAAGTACACTTAAAGCAAAATAAAATCTCTGTTACTCATAATTACTAACTCTACAAAATAATGATCAACCGCATTCTATTTCAAGCACATAGTTACCTTTGAATGAATTCCAATGTGCAAGATGCTAGCTCCTGGTACATCAGATTAAATATGTAGTAGCTTGAAAACAAAGCTGCTATTCCAGCCACGAAGTTGGGTTGTGGAGGCACAACCACCTGACCCTCGATGCTCAGCATCCATCTTGTTGCTGTGAGCAGTTCACCTAAACATAAAAAAACAAATAGTTTACATACACATTTTTTTCTGTTGCCTTCCACACAACATATCCACATTAAACTAATGTGTGTCTTTATTAGCGTCTGTCTTTGTAATGTTTTACAACTGATTACAAACAAATAGACTACCTAAGACCATTAGTCTTGGAGAGTCAGGAAGCTGTAGTGTTTCTTCAACGTCAGCTGCTGTTGCCAACACCTAGAAGACAATGAAAAATAGATTCAAAATTTATAGTATTTTTTCTAAGCTCAAGACTGTTGTTGGTAACATCATACCAATATCATTTGTCAAAACTTCATAATATAATAATTTCACACTTACATCTGCCTGGAGAAGGAGTCCCTCAGGTGTTTCTTTGAAGTGTGCCATAAGCAGGAGGATTATGGCCGGCCATGGATCGCACTATTCTTCTCGGTTGTACATCTCTAGGATGCCCTTCACCTCATCTGCATTAGTCCCTGCTGGCTTCTGTTCGAAAAACTGAAGGATCATCTTCCCCTTTTTTTCCATAGCCTCCTTCATCTTATCCAGGACAACAATGTCTGTGAGTAATTTGAAATGGCTGTACAGCTCTTTTGGTGTGAAAAGATAGGGCCACTCATTTTTTAACTCAGTAGGCAACATCACTATGATGGATCAAAATCAACATAATCTCACCCACGTGAAGGCCCTCGTCATCTCGTTCTAGAACCACATGCATTCCTTTTTTGTACTTTGTCCCTTTGACATTAACAGCATTAGTCACTACAGTAGTGTCATGGGAGAAGTTATATGGTGCAGTTGCTGCCTTGATGCTCTCATTATAGTCATCAACATAGAATTCTGTTCCTTTCTCAACCTGGATGACAGGAGGAAAAAGAGTGCCAGCACTTAAGTATGCTTGAAGGAGCTGGTGTCGCTCTGCTAGAGTAGCACACAAGTTCTTAAAGTTGTGCAGTTTTCTGGCACACTGTTTAAAGAAAGTATGCTTACTTTCAAATCTCAACGTCCAAAGACGGATGAGAGGTCCAAACTGAAGTATGAGCTCAGGATAGTGACAGAGATAATGGTGCTTTGGTTTAAGTGGATGGTCAGGAAAAAGTTCCACTCTGGACTGGATGTATTCCTCAATGAGGACATGCAAGTAAGCAATCTGATCTGCAGTAACTTTTGGTGCACATACATAAGCGACTATCTCTCTCAAGAGCAAAATCAAATTCCACACAACATTTTCACAAGGATTCTTGATCCTGTCCCCAATTAACAGAGGCAGTAGTCTCAACAGCCACCAATTCTGGACGGCATGACCACTTAACTTCTCACTACCTGGGCTGAACTCAGGAGGTTTGTCATCCGCTTCATTTCCAAGGTAGTTAAACTGACCTATACTTCTATTCAATTCCACATAAGTGAACTGTTTTTCCTGTTTTACCAAGTGGTTGATGCACAACGACACGTCAACAGAAACAATGCCCTCAAAAAGATCATGTCCGAGGCATGGTGGAAGACCAGGCTGGCAAACATGAAAGTAACGTAGCTGGTTGAATATGGAGTCAAACTTTATGCCACACAGTGAGTCTGTGTTTGTTGCTCCTAATTCGTGTATATGCTGCTGATATGACTGTTTTGTTCTCTTTGAACCAGCAGACAATGGACTTGACTGAAATGTTTGTCTGTCTATATCACAAAACCTACAAAAAAAGGAACTCTTGCTGAAGTTTTCCACAAAGCCACCAATACCATAAGAACCAAGATTATCTCCAGCTATAGCACATACACAACCTCGAATAACTGTGCCATTCTTCAAAACAATACCACTGTCCTCAATATCCTTGAGATCTTTAATCAGTGGACTGAAAACCATGTCCTGTCCGAAAAACTTGAAGTCTTTTTCCCTGCAGAGAAGGACAAGCTGCATATGATCGATATTTGATCTGTTGTAGGGCAATATGTCTCCAAGCGTCAGATACACTGCCAGTACCTTGTGTTTTTTTCGGCCTGATCCTAGCGGATTGACAACCTCAAAAGCATCTTGATAAAGGATCAAGGCTAATGATGATGTTTCACTTTTAAGCAATACATTTTCAGTGGTATTCTGTCCATCCCATACATCCTCAAACACATCATGGGTAGAGATGCGAGAATGGGCCGTTTCATACTGCTTTCTGAAAGCCTCGGACTCAAAGAGAGAACCAAGAGTTTCCTTTATTGGCACATACTGTGCAAAGCATTCCTTTCCTGTGTCATTTGTACCAAAGTACAGAGGCAGAGGTTCAACATAATTGAAGCTCCTTTTGAACACCGACTTGCGGCGCTGATCTGTACGTAAAATGTTGTTGCCCTTTTTTAATATGTCATGTTTTGTGAGATCCTCAAGGACATTTGTAATGGTCATGTCTGGCACCCCAAGCCCAGACAATTTCTCTTTAAGTTTTGAAAAGAGATGCGACTGAGCAACATCATGTACTTCTTGGACCTCTTCAATGATAGTCTGAATTACTGATGCTGGTAAAAGTAGCTTAGCCTGAAGCTTCAAGTAAAACATAGATAAGTTCTTTAAAAAGAGGTCTTCATCCACACTATCATCAAGTCCCCTTGTCTCCAGATCGTCATCATTCTCAATGACAGAGGTGGAGGGCTGACTCAGAGGTTGGGACAGGTTTTCAAACTGTCCTTCTTGGGATGGGTTTTGAAACACAGCCTCATGTACATGTGCAACTGAACTGTCTTTGTGCATTCTCGAAATATGAGATGCAAATGTGGATTTTACACTAAATGTTTTCTCACAACCCATAAAAGGACATGTTATTTTCCTGCCTTCCTGTATATGGCCTTTCACATGACTAAGAAACTCCTTCAGATTTGTAGATGTAATCTGACAAAATTCAATCTGACAAATCAGTGGTGTGCCAATTTGTTCAACCCAAGCGCTCCTGTGAGACGTACACCCCTTATGATCTCTGTATAGATGAGACTTGAAGGCTGAACATTTTCTGAATGCACGGGTGCAATCTGGTACACCACAGGTAAAAAGGCAGTTTGGTGCATTACTGTGAAGTTTCATATGTTGAGTAAAACTTATTATAGTTTTACTCTCATGGGCACACTGTTTGCAGTGATACATTGCTGGTCTAAGAAAAGCAGAAAGAGAGAAAACAGAAAAAGGTAATGAAGGTTGTGTCCAAAGAAACACCAAACAAAAACACACACAGCTTTAATTAACTAACTACTTATGTACCATTAATTATATATTGCCTATAGTGCCTATTTTAATGTTGAAAGTTGAGTGTATAAGCCCTTATACACTTACACGTCCATCCTATATTTCCATGGCCGTTTTTTTTTCTCTGTTAAATTTAACAATTATTGGCCACTCAAGAATTGATTAAAAAAATGGTCAAGTTACAACCAAAATACCACATTAAGCCACCAAGACTTGAGATACACTATAGAAAATGAATTATTTCATTGTTGCCAAAAACGTTTGACAAGATTTAAGAATTCCACACATATTTAAGAGTCCACAACAGCCTCAGTTTTCTAGTTAGACTAAATTCATGCAACGCCAAGGCTGTTTAGGGACCCCACTCTGCTGAAATATTTAAATACACCCTTTTATAACAGGTGAAAATAACACATGTGCACTGCATGACATAAACTGCATATTGGAATATCAAAAAGTGGCCATGTCTGTTAAGGGAAGACTCGTGGGTGGCTCACATCCCGTTTTCATTCGAATTTCTTTAATTAAGAAGTCAAGGGACCCCTTAGAAAATAGCCAAGCCTTTTTTCACCCAGCTATCATTTACATTAATGACAGTAAAACAGAGACGTCAGGAATGTTTTAAACGGAGC
Organism: Percina caprodes; assembly: GCA_013375575.1. Lineage (NCBI taxonomy): Eukaryota > Metazoa > Chordata > Actinopteri > Perciformes > Percidae > Percina > Percina caprodes. Next base: position 103,202 of record JABXJD010000990.1, read on the forward strand.
CAGCATAATGTCGGACTCGAACTTAGTTCATAGAAGAGTTGTTAAAGTTAAATATCAACCGAAATTAAAAGGTCTTTTTCAGGGGTTGTGCAAAGTCAAACGTTATTATAATTTATACATTATCTGTTAAATCGAACAATATATTAATGATAGGCTTTCGCTTCAATAAGACCAATTTTTTCGAACTATTGGGACTTTGTATCAACGTTAACGGCCCCCATGCATACGGTTAAGCTAGCTCGCTTTTTTCACTAAAGGTGACTTCAGTTTGCTAGTGTTAGCTAGAAGGGCGAAGAAATGTACAGTCAGACAGTCACATATAGCTAAATAAAACATAGTGACGTTAGGCTAATGTTACTTACCAAAGACCCAACTCCGTGGCGCGTGACTGTCCTGTAACTTCTGCTGCTTGCCTGCGTCCCGTTAACATTGACGTTACAACACAGACGTTGAAGTCCACTACTACGCTTAGTTTAAAATGAAATAAGTATAAAAAGGGTTAACCGTTAATGCTAACATTACACCCACTGTACTTTCCTTAACTTTAGCATTAAATTGCTTCGCCTGGGATTGCTTGTTCAAAATTCCTTCTGAAAAGTCTGCAGCTAATGTTAGCTAGCTAGCTATACATGAACTTTATTGTCGAGCCTGCACTAGACTGAAACACAGTCAACTTAGGTTATTTCAACCAGCATTAACAAATTAAACCACAATTTAATTATTTAGGCTATTTATAATAGTATACTTACGTATTGTGATAAGTGGAGTGGCAATGTGGCTGCTCCTCTGCAATCCACCATCAAATTGTCTTGCAAAGCAACTACCTCTTTCAACGCGTTCAACAGTAAATAACTGTACTTGTACTGCATCATTTACAGTCAAGTGTAAAAATATGCCTGTAATTTATTATGGAAAAAAGCTAAACTACTGTAATAGTTTTTTGACCCATAATGCATTGCAATATACAGTTAAACTTTGTAAAATGACAAAACAAGAAGTTACTGTAAAATTTAGCTGTAGAAATTACAGAAATTTGATACAGTGTTGACTTGTCAACAAAATTATTATAGTCATGATTTCTAGTGTTTAATTCTAGGTACGTCCAGTATTATAGAGCCTATTGGAGGACGGTGGCATTACGAGAGACAGGTGTGTTGAAAATGAGTCAATGAGGAGGCTACATGACTCGTCTGACATGTTGTGTCAAATGTTTAGCTATGAGTCCAGCGCATACTCGAATCCTTGATATGCGGCAGAGGGGAAAAGATCCCTGATGTATCTCACTGTACAGGATGGGATGGGAATCCTATTCCTCCTTCCCAAATGGCCCCTCACCCAAAGAGTGAACTGCCAGTAGGCTGTCAACCTAAACAGTCTGAGAACATTATATAACAAGTTTCAAATCAATTGAAAAATGTTAAAAACGGTTAAAGTCACAATTTTGCCTTACTTATAGTTTGCTCATTTCTGGATGTTATTGTTTTGTTCCCTGATATTAACGTAGCCTACATTTGATGAAACCTGCATCAGCGCCAGCCATTTCTGCCAACTAACGGCAGGATTTCCTGAGGAGGGATAACAAGGATCTGCACACGCAAGAACAAGAATACAAAAATAACAAGTTACACTCTTTCCAAGACTCCTTTTTAATTTGATATTCTATATTGTTTTCACACTTCACTGGGACATCTGCAAATACAATTGCTTATCAGAGGGCATGAGATGGGAGAGGCTCCAAGTTGCAGCCACAGAAGGAATTTTTTAGTTTGCATTTATTTTAGCGACGGACATATGTTGCAATATGCAAGTATTTTATTCATTAGAATCATAGTTGACGCAACCTTTTACCTTGAAAAGTAAGAGAGCTAGCATATTGTTTAAAGTATTTAATTCCAGATGCAAGCTTTTATTTTTAACAGTAGAAACTCGGGGACGGCACCAGGCGGGATGTCAGAAGAATTTTTAGTTTGTCTATAATCTGCATTTATTTTATATACGGACATTTAAGTGTTTTATTCATCAGTATGATAGTCTGCATTTATCTTGTACACATATTTTTTAATTATTTTATTCCTTTGTATGATTGCCGTTACAGTTTAAAACACCAAATATTTCAAGTACTTTATTCATTAGCATGATAGCTGATGCAAGCTTTTACTTTGAAAAGTAGGCTAAGAGATATTTTTTTAAGTATTTTATTTTGGAAAGTAGAAGCTCTGGGATGGCACCAGGTGGGATGGCAGAAGGATTTTTTTATTTTGCCTAAAATCTGCATTTATTTTATAGACAGACATATATTTAAGTATTTTATTCATAGCATGATAGTCGACGCAAGCTTATGTTATTACAGATGTGATATTTATTTTATTTTAGGGCATTGCTTGGGGTCTGACAGAGGATGAGAGGGACTGCGCGTCCTCCTCAAAGGGGAGGAAGAGAGCTTGGGAGTCCTCACAGGGGACGAAGAGGGACCAGGAGTCCTCAAAGGGGACAAAGAGGGACCGGGAGTCCTCAAGGGGACGAAGCGGGACCAGGGCTCCTCCTAGCCACTAAATTAGGCTTTGTGTGGCAGACTGTGACCCACCAAAGCGTGATTTGGTTTACTGAAACGACAAACAATAATTTTCGCAAACAATTGATGTAACAAATACAAAACCACTATATATATGAAATATGAGTTATTTAGTAAAATATTTACCATTGACAAACTTGGAGGGGGGCACAGGAAAGATGTTGGCACAGCAGCTGTTGCACCAGGGGTCGAGACCAGAGCAGCAGACTGCGAGGCTGTGGCAGGAGGCTGAGTGGTGAGCTGCTAAAGCAACAGCATTGTTAAGCGTGATATAACAGCTACAGCATTGCAGCAGACATGAGATGTGAGATTAATCATAATGATACATCATTTTAAAACAGATCACCTTAGTGCCGTCAAATCCACAATTACAGGCCACTGACCCTCCAAACAGAGTGGTCTGTCCACGGGCCTGCATGGGACATTTCTCAAACTGAAACAATCACAACCCTGTTTACAGTACAGTATACAGTAATTTATTTCATTCATAGTATCTGCACTATTTTATGGTATATTCTTTGAAGTTTTTATAAATTGCAATAGAGGTCATGCCACTTCCGCTGCTTAGGGGCTGGTCTGTTGCCTCCAGAAGGCCAAACCCCTGAGCCGGCATACACCCTCAACCTTGCCATCTACTCTCCTTCCCACACTTGGACTTGTGGCTTTTAGGCTTTTACTTCAATATAATTATTGAAGTAATAATAATAGTGATAACATAAAGTAATAATTAAATCTATAAAGAAGGAAATATTTCTCCATTCCCATTCTCCTGTTGCTCCTCCAATATACGATAATACCAAGCTTTGGCCAAGCGCATTGTGAAAAAGGACTTGATCTTGCTCGCTATTGCTTTTACAAACAGCTTGAGCTTCTGTTGGTAGAATTTCAGGATTTCAACGATCCCCACTGTTCCGGTGTTATCCTTTTAAAAAAGGATTCAATCAGTGGGCGAACAGTACCTCCTGTAACCTCAGGCATGTCCTCTGTCTGTGATATTTCTGGTCCAGACATGATAAGTGTTCAAATCAACTGTATTGGTTGACTTTTTCTGTACCAGCACTTTGTGAGATAAAAAAAATCCTGTTTTGTGTTTCAAGGACTCTTGCTCTTCTTGCAATGGTATCAAAAGAGGTATTTAGTAGCCTACAGATTTTTCAAATTTGTGTTGTATCAAATTATGATCTGGTCTCAAAATAACCTTGCTTCAACTCTACAGACAGAAATAGGAGTGACTTTAACTTATAGGGGTCTATATGCTAAAGAAAGTTGTCACGCATCACATCAAAAAGGATCAAAGCCATTTTAGAATCTGATGTCATAGGTCAAAACCCAGCACAGCCAACCAATGGCTGCAGCTTAGCACCGTTGCTAGGCAACTGCAGCACCCTGTGGCTGACACATAGCTAAACCAGAATTCCATTCGTTTTCTCCACAAGGATTTTGATTATCTAGCCTAGGCCTACTGTCAGCATTAACCTCTTTAGAAACACTTGAAAATACATGCTTTTCTCGCCTACATTTTTACCCCAAAACAATTGCTACAGTTCCCACATACTTTCGCCCTCTGGGATGATCCTGAGGTCATTGGGAAGCTAACACCTAATTTTTTGTTTCTAGTGTCAGTGTGACACTAGGTCTTACTGACACAGAGCTAAAGAGGTTAGAATAGAGAATTTCTATTTCCGTCCAAATAAATCATCTGTAAAATTATTAAAAAACACTACTGTAAGCATATTACATGGGCTAGATACAAAAATAGTACCCTAGTCACATGTTTTAACTTAATACAGAAAGAATCCAGAAGAAAATGACTCAGAAAATGAATTTTATATGAATTTATTTCTACAGATATGTGTTTTTTTCTTATTTCTTATTTCTCAAAAAGCCAAAAAAGTGAAAAATACAAAACTTCTCAAATACAAAAACACATCCACATCACTCACACACATAGCTGAAATAACTACATACATACATTTATAGAAATAAGTAATTATAATTTGATGAAATGGTGAAATGCCATAAGAAGGCAATATTTTACTTTGACACAGCTGGAGCCATCACAGGGTTAAACTTTTCTGGTCAAGTTTGGTATCAATCAATTCGTCGTGGCTGCCCTCCGAATCCTGCGACATGATTGGGTTCCATAAGGGACAGCTCGGGTTACAGGAGACGGATTGGCTGGCAACAAAGTTCACTCGAAAGCTCGTGCTTCATAGTTTCTGACGGGGGGGCAGAGCTACTTTGTACCGCGCCGAGGGAGACGATACAAGCGATCAAAATGTAGAAATTATGAACTATATAAATTTCTATTCGTCGAAACTTGGCCAGAAACTACAAGATTGTGAGGGGACCAGCTAATTTTGGATTACATGGCTTGGACATTCTAATACCTTGGACTGTTGGCGATGTAGGAAAAAAAAGTTTTTGGCGATCTTTCACCGCTGTGAATAAAGTCACAAGGAAACAGGTAGGAAAACACACTCGACTTAGACTCAAATCTTTCTGTGTTTCTTTACTTCATAACATGATTATATCCGCTGTAAGTCACCTTATGTTTTGTGTGTGGGCTTAATGGAATCATGAGACTTTAAGCTTTCAAATGATGTGCTGCATGAGCGTGTTTATGAAGATTTAATGCTTGCAATTTATGAGTGAAGAAAATATTTTCTCAAATGGTCCCGACAACGGGACCTATAGTCGGAAAATGTTAAAACACCAAATATTTCAAGTACTTTATTCATTAGCATGATAACTGACGCAAGCTTTTATTTTGAAAAGTAGGCTAAGAGAGATATTTTTTAAAGTATTTTATCTTGAAAAGTAGAAGCTCTGGGATGGCACCAGGTGGGATGGCAGAAGGATTTTTTTATTTTGCCTAAAATTTGCATTTATTTTATAGACAGAAAGATATTTAAGTATTTTATTCATAGCATGATAGTCAACGCAAGCTTATGTAACTCCAAATGCAAACTTTTCTTTTGAAAAATTGAAGTTCAGGGGTGGCACCTAACACATGGCATGAGGCGGGACGGCATGACATGGGACGCTCCAGGCTGCAGCCATTCACTCTTGAGATATTCAGAGTCTGGACCAGCAGATGGCGCTGTAGACAGAAAGCACATCAGCATCACTTCTGTTGCTGTGAAGGGATTCCCAAAGTGTCCTCTGAAAGTCCTATAGGTCACTAACCATACAGGAACTTATTTCTGCTTGGCTTACAATTAATGATAGTTAGATAAGATAAGATAAATAATTTTTTCATGTTTCATGTTGAAATAATATTAATTCACAGCTCTTCTTAACATGTTATGCATTACTTTCAGTGAACAATGTGCAGCTATTAACAAGATGGAGGGAACACTGAGGACTGTTCTTGAGAGGCAATTTGATATTAGCAAACAAAGCGTCATGTTAAATATTTGTGGACTTTGTCAGTTGTCTTGTTTTGGGATTATTTCACTGAAGTAATGACAGTATGAGTATGGACTCCCTCTGCCCCTTGGCTGTGTGTGTGTGTGTGTGTGTGTGTGTGTGTGTGTGTGTGTGTGTGTGTGTGAACAAATAAATGCATGCTTGTATATAAACAGCCAATAAAATGTAACACAGTTCATGTAAAATATGTCTTAATGCCATCAGTTACTGTAATGGTTGGAAATACTGTGCATTAATTACACTGTACTGTACATTATAATGTGTTATAAACTATGTATTATGTGTTAATTTACTAGGTAATGTGTGTGTGTGTGTGTGAGTGTGAGTGTGTGTGTATGAGCGTGTGTGGAATGTGTGGAATAATTAAGTAGAACAGAATTTCTTTGTGACATCATCACAGTTCCACTTCCCAGGTTCATGCACATAATTCTCAAAGAACCTCACTTCAGTCCTGGACTTTGAACTGTGAACATTTCAACCACAAAAAGAAAAACTTTTCACTTCAAACTCATCACTTGCAAGGGCAACAAGCAGAAGAACGAAAAACTGAAGATGTCTCAACAGAAAGAGGTATAAATTATTCTTTACTTGAGTATTTTTGGCTGCTTTTTATTTCTAACCCACTTAACTCAATTTAAGAAATGAATCTTTATTTTTGCATCACAATGTTAATTTCACAGCTACAGCTGTTTTTTTTTCAGATTTTACGTAAAAAACACTTGTTTTTAAAAATATGATGCATTGCATTAGATTTAAGCACCTATTGGTTTATGAGGCAGTTAACATGAGCTACATCGCAACAGCAGCTTCATTATTAGTCAATAATAAAAAGGATTCAATAATATAATAACATAACACTGACAGGGGTCATTCTGCATTGATAGTACTTTAACTCTGAATGCTTTTGTTAGCTTTGTTGCAAAGACTTTGACACGCACTAGTTACATTTTGATTAGGATTTTTTTCTAAAATAGATGAGCTAAATACTCCAAGAACCCAAAAAAGCAACGTTCATGAGATTATATAAATTGTGAAAAGTATTAGAAGGTAGAAATTAAACCCTAAAAACAATTCATTATTCCCCTGCTCACATTATATTATACATGTACATTGCTCCACAGGTGCTTTATGGCAACACTAGTACTAGTAGTACCTGTATCTTATACTTTGTCGCTGTATGTCTTTTTCCAACAGAATATAAATGCCAAACAAAGCCCTCTGGATCCAGATAAATTGAAGAATGAGGCAAAACATTTCAAAAACAGAGGGCGTTTATCAATCTGTGTTCTTCTATGGACTTGTGTTCTTGTGTTCTTGTGTAACGTCATGTTTAGTTGCCAAAGTACTGACCCAATACACAAGTTAGTATTTCGCCAAGAACAGTTAAAATTCCCGGATGTGTTCTCAACCTGACCATTTTACAGAGGATACATCGGATGGTAACTTGTGTGAACTTGGCAGGGCCAGTATCCCAGAATTCAATTTGTGTGTAAAGAGCGGATGGTTTCTGGTACACAGATACACCAGAAGTGCAAAGTATTTCACAATTTACGTCTATTATTAAATCAATAATTTCATTTTTAAGACGTTTAAACCAACTGTGTAGATTTTGAATATAGGCAGTTTAACGAAAATTGATGGTGAATTAAAAAAGCCTTTGGAGTTGGAAAGCTCCACAATCCCCGGCGGGCGTAGCAAGCTCGCCAGCCAGGAATGACTCGCACAAGCCGGTCAGTCAGTCAGCTCACAGACCCCCCCTGCCCCCTCTTGCCCCCCATTTAGACAGACCACTGCAGCAGCGACAATGGCAGAGATAAGCCAGGTTCACAACTGTAAGATATTTAAAACAATTTTTTTCGCTGTTATTTTGTATTTCATTCATTATATTCAGCGTTTTGTTCTGTGTATTGTTGTAACTGTTCTAATCGGGGGACAACTGAGGAAACCAGGGCAAGCGCTCTCTGTGCTGGGGGTGTTGCGCAATAACAGAAAGGACGCTTTGTCTCAAAAACTGTCAACAGCGTTTTGTGTGCTTCTGAACTTGCGAGTACATTCTTCCAGGTACAACCAGCCAGAACGGTCTCCCCAAGAACACAAGTCCGTTCTTTGCTTACTTGGCATTGAGAAACGCCCAGAGAGACAGATTCTACCTCCAGACCCTCCAGCTGGGGAAGCGAGAAGACTGTCTCCTCAACTTTATTGATCATCTCAGTAATCTCTGAAATAGCCAGCATAGTCGTCTTAGATACACTGGATCGGACCTCTAGCAATATGGACGAGCTGATCCAGTCTATCTCCTGGTGGAAGGCTGAGGAACGCTCCAAGTCAGACACTGATGATAAGAATAAATCCTCAGCGGATTGTCGCACCAACCAAAAGGTGAAGCGGCAGATAAAAAGGGGGCAAGAGGAAAAGGGAAGTACACAGATTATTTATTACCTGTTTGGTTGAGTCCATCTTTAAGATGGAGCCAAATGTGGAGGTGATGTTGGCCTTGATATGGTCCAGGCGGGAGAGGATGTCCCTGCCATAGACGGTCAGCAGCCAGCGACTGGTGGGCACATCAATGGGCTCTGGGGGCTCCTGGCACACTCGGCTTGGCCGATCAACAAAGTCAGCACACTCCCCAAGACAGTGTGCCAACCTGTTCATTCATTCCTCTCCATGGTTTTCCCTGAGCTGTTTTACCAGACGTGCTGGACTGTTGCCCAGAGTCCGGTCACGCAGCAGGCGAATGACACGGATGTCACAGGCATACCTGAAATGCACATGTAGCTCTGATTAGTTACATATTAATAGAAGTCATGTAAAAGCTATCACACTCGGCCGGCGTTGCGACTGTGAAATGTGACAGTGGAAATCTGTTGATCGCTTTATATCACACACACACACGCGTGCACACATACACACACACACACACACACGACAAGGGACCAATCACACGTGCAGGTTAAGACTACAGCCTTGACCTCAAAGAACCAGCGATGCTGCGCCCAGTGTCCAGGGTGCTTTCCGGCGCTCCATGGACGCGTGCCGTCAACACTTCCATGTACACAACATCCATGAAGGGATCGGATAGACATGTCATGAGGTGTCTTCCAAAGGGTTGCAATCATTCTCTTAACAGCTGTAAGTCCAGCAAACACAGCACGTTTTTGAGCTTTAAAGAGCTGGAAGGCTGACAGGTCATTCAGAATCAAAACATTTACAGTAACGGTACAGTAACATTAATCAAGGTGGAAATTTTGGATTCAATATTGTTCCAGAACTGACCAACAGGAGAGCACGCCCAGAACATGTGAAGATATGTACCTTGAGCTTTAATTGGGCAAAAAGTGTATAAAGGGCTGTTAATTATTTGTATGTGATGCATTTTCAAGGGGTGAGTTATCTTCTATGAATGAAATTGTAGTGAATCTGCTGATGGTCTGGATTGTGAGATACTTCTGAAATGTTATAATATAATAATGTATACTTTATTAATCCCACAAGGGGAAATTTCAATTTACACTCTGTTGTTATTACACACAGGCCTGAATTACACACACATGCTCAGTATCTATACATGCACTAATGGAGAGATGTCAGAGTGAGGGGGCTGCCCATGGAAAGGCGCCCCGAGCAGTTAAGGGTTCAGTTCCTTGCTCAAGAGCACCTTGGGTGTGCCCAGGAGGTGAACTGGCACCTCTCCAGCTACCAGTCCACCACCATACTTTGGTCCAAATGGGGACTTGACCAGCGACCCTCCGGTTCCCAACCCAACTCCCTATGAACTGAGCTACTGCCACCCACTAGACCGGGGTCGGCAACCCGCGGCTCCGGAGCTGCATGCGGCTATTTGAACCCTCTGATGCGGCTCAGCTTTAAAAAAATAATTAATGAATTTTTAATTAAAATGTATTTTATTTTTTAGTTCGTACAGCAAATTAAAGACATCAATTCACCTGTTGCCTACACAATTGCCTGCAATGAATCTAAAGACAAAGGTGATATTGAACAAATAGCGCTGTTCTGCCAGTATGTAAACTCTACTGGGCCACAAGAAGAAATGACCGAGTTGTTACCACTAAAAGGCCAAACACGGGGGGGGGACGTTTGTGAGGCGGTCTTGAATTGTTTAAGATCAAAAGGAATAAACACCACCCACCTGGTGTCAGGTGCAGAAGTCGCCGGACAGAAAGTTGCTGACTTTTCACTGCATCCTGCACCAAGAGGCACTGTGGGCTCAAACATTTCCTCCGAATGCACAGAAGTAATGAATGTTGTCCATATATTGACCACTGTTTTGTCTTTTCCTTGCAGTTCAACATTAAGGTCATTCAACATGTTGGTCAGATTGGTTAAAAATGCTAAGTCTAGTAGCCACTGAGCGTCATTTAGCTGGTTGTATTCTGCATGTTTAGATACAAGGAAAAACTTTTTAATCTCTGGACAGAGCTCTTAAAATCTTTGCAAGAATTTCCCTCGACTAAGCCATCTTACGTCAGTGTGTAGCAACAATTCAGTGTGAGCCGGATACTCGGCTGAAACGAGTATCCGGTACGGATAAAGCACTTTTCCCGAGTACAAGTATTATACGAGTAATGAGATTGAATACAATTCCCCATTGACTGTGTCTGCGTTCTGTGATAGGCTAGTCCCAGCGCCAGTCACAGCGCCCCTCCCCTTCACTATTCTGTGATAGGCTAGTCCCAGCGCCCTTCTGTTGTTGTGCTCTGCTCACTCACACGCTCTCAGAACACGGAGAAGTGAACACTCAACTCTGTCTCTCTCCTTCTGTCTCTCAGGTCCGCGGGTCTTTTCCGTTGACATTTAGGGTTTCTTCAAGCTTCAGGTTTGTTTTTTACTTCGGTTGAACTAGTACTTAGTAACCAGTAGGTTTCTGGTAACGTGGGGTTAGTTCAGACATGGTGCTGGTAGAATGCGAATCGCATCGCGTCTCTGCCTGTCGGAGTTATTTATTTATTTTTTTAAACTGCCTGCTGGCTCTAACTAGTTTTTTTTTGAGTGTCTGAAACTTTCTTGCTGTATTTTATAAAAAAAATAAAAGGCAATTGCGGTATAAGTAAATAATATTACAAATTAAGATACACACACAAACACATTTCAACCCCCCCTTGCCACCCCCCCCACCCTCCTCTCTCTCTTTCTTTCTCTCTCTCTCTCTGTGTATCTCTTACCCACTAACAGACACACAGACATAAAAAAATGATAACACTGATCATAAAAAAATTAAAAGTTAAAAAAAGTTATATTATTCTCTTGAAATGTAATGAACTCTTGTTCATTACATTTTACTTCATAATTGCAACCGCAATTGTTGTATTCATTGTTGCAAAACTTGTTCTGTATATAGTTTGTTTGTTACCATGACAACACCACTGATCTTGCTGATGCTGTCATGGAAATAGTTTTCTTATCAGCAATAAATATAACAATTTCTGATCAACCCATATCAATTGCATGCTTAAAATCACATACCGGTTAAAGCCCGCCCATTTCAAGACAACCCGACCCACTTCCGGGTTAAATCCTGCCCACTTCCAGGTTAGGCCCCGCCCAGTCCGAGTACAGATACGGATACAGATAATTCATGTGGTAAACAGATACAGATATAGATACAGATAATGCTGTACTCGCTCATCCCTAGTGGTCACAGTCCGCCTTCTCCAGATGCACACGGAACAGCCGTCTCTGAAGAGATCTGGCGATTTTCGTTGCCACATCCATTATTTCTTTCATGTTGAGCATTGTTGTGCATAAAGCTTGTTGGTGTATTATGCAGTGGTAATTGAGGAAGTCGGGGAAGGCATCATCCTCCCTGCACTTGGCAATAAATCCAGTCGAGCGGCCAACCATTGCTGGCGTACCGTCCGTGGTGATGGACACCAATTTGCACACTGGAAGCTGAGTTTTCTCAGTTTTTGAAAGATTGAAAAATGTCCTCTCCCCGCGTGTGTTCTTTGATGGGCAGTACTGTTAACAGCTCCTCTTTAGCAGTCATATCGGTAAACACCATACGAATAAAAATGCACAACTGGGCTGTGTCACTCACGTCTGTAGACTCGTCTAATTGCAGTGAGAAACACTCGCAGTCTGCGATATCCCTCCTAAGTTTCTCGGTCACATCCTCGGCCATTGCTTCACAGCGCCGTGGAACTGTACTTCTTGACAGCTGGACAGATTTGATCGAAGATACTATGTCAGGTTTGTTTTTAAAGTCTTGAAACAACGAATCAGCCGCTTCAACAAATGCCTCTTTAATCATCTCTCCGTCTTGGAAGGATTTCTTGTGTTTAACGATGGCGTGACTCACCGAGCGATGCTTTGGTGACGGTCTTTGCTTTCGTGGTAAGCTGTGAGAAAAAGGCCTGCTGTCCAGACAACTGGGATTTTAGTTCTTTCACTTTTCTCCTTCTCAGTTCACTTTTTGGAGGGAATTCAGTGTCGTAGCTTTTATGAACAATCCGAAAATGCCGCTCCACATTTTCTTTCTTCTGAATAGCAATGGTAGATTTGCAGATGAGGCAAATGCCCTTCAAATAGGACATCGTGAAAAAAAAGTCCTCCTCCCATTCTGTATGGAAGTGGTAGGTTTTTGGCTTTTTACTTGGTCCAACACCCCCACTCATTTTTATACCTTTTTTGAGATTAGTAGCAATAACTTGGCTAGGCTAACTCGGAAACTCATTAACTTTCTGGAATTCTGCCGCTGCAGCGTGCACATGTGTCAGAAAAACATTAGACGTTAGACTGGTTGTCCTGTATGTCAATCAAGTGACAAATAGTATAGTGGCATAGTAAGAATGGATGATAGGCTGACATCTTTATTTACTTATTTTTTAATGCCTTGCGATCAACCGGTAGATCGCAATCTACCGGTTTGAGCTGAGCACAAAGTTTTTATCTTGGCTGTGAAAGCTTTTACCATTTTGCAGACATGACCAACCATAGCATTAAGCCTGCGAGGGGGAGTGATGTGCTGAATTATCACAGGCTCTGTAGAGCACATAGTAGTGGAGAGAGCAGATTTGACACTTTCTGCCACCTCTTTACCGACCAAACCTGTCAAGCACCGTGAGCTGACACACTCTACTTGGTCCTCAGCATTCAGAGCCCCGGCAAAACTCTGAAAGAGTGTGTCGCCCAGACTGGACACAACACGCTCATCAGAAACCAGCCCCTCCTCAGACGCCGCAGCATTTCTGCTCCTAAGATTCACCAACCAGACCTTTGACAACAATGTTATTATGTCCAAAAGCAGGTCAGCCACCATCATTTTAGTGGCATCATCGGGGGTGCAGGATTTCAACGATCCCCACTGTTCGGTGTTATCCTTTTAAAAAGGATTCAATCAGTGGGCGAACAGTACCTCCTGTAACCTCAGGCATGTCCTCTGTCTGTGATATTTCTGGTCCAGACATGATAATTGTTCAAATCAAAAAATCCTGTTTGTGTTTCAAGGACTCTTGCTCTTCTTGCAATGGTATCGAAAGAGGTATTTAGTAGCCTACAGATTTTTCAGATTTGTGTTGTATCAAATTATGATCTGGTCTCAAAATAACCTTGCTTCAACTCTACAGACAGAAATAGGAGTGACTTTAACTTATAGGGGTCTATATGCTAAAGAAAGTTGTCACGCATCACATCAAAAAGGATCAAAGCCATTTTAGAATCTGATGTCATAGGTCAAAACCCAACACAGCCAACCAATGGCTGCAGCTGAGCACCGTTGCTAGGCAACTGCAGCACCCTTTGGCTGGCTTCTCAACTGACAACATAGCTAAACCAGAATTCCATTTGTTTTCTCCACAAGGATTTTGATTATCTAGCCTAGGCCTACTGTAAGCATTAAAGGAACACACCGACTTATTGGGACTTCATCTTATTCACCGTAACCACCAGAGTTAGACAAGTCGATACATACCCTTCTCATCTCTGTGCGTGCTGTAACTCTGTCTGACGCCCCAGCATTAGCTTAGCCTAGTAAAGATCCTGCAGGTAACTGGTTCCAGCTAGCTACTGCTTCAAATAAGTGACAAAATAACACCAACATGTTCCTATTTACAGTACATGTTGGGATTTGTATAGTCACAGGGTGTACAAATAACAAGGTCACATGAGACACAGCCATCTTCTAACTGCATACTAACTGGGAACTATATTCTCAGAAAGGCGAAGCAGTGCTACTTGGGCGGAGTGATTACATAGACAGTTAAAGAAAGAATGATTAGTGCAACACCAAAAGCACAGTTACTGTCAACAAAACCAATGTGAATAGCTATCTAGTAGCGAACAACACTGGTGATCATGGCTGACTTTGAGGAATTGTCAGAGGATTTTTACTTGGTATCAAACCAAGATCTTGAAAGTATATTTTTGAGCCAGAATACACAGACGAGGAGTTAGAAATTTTGGAAGATGTTACAGTAGTTAGTCCTCTGAAAACATAACGGAACACTTATCGTAGCTGCAGGGGATCCACTTTGTCCGGTCTGTACTATCAATGGGAGAGCTAAAGTCCCAATAGTCGGTGTGTTCCTTTAAAGTGCCCATATTATGAAGAAAAAAAAATAAAAATCACTTTTTCTGGGATTTGTTATTTTGTGTCTCTTCCACGTGCATACAAACTTGGAACTTTTTGAATGTGTCCTGGCTTCAGTTTGTCCATGACTATAACTGCAGTTGAAGCCGGCTATGCAAAGTCGCCAAAATGCTCTACGACACTTTTGCTTCCTACTAATCTTGTTAGGCCAGAGTCAAGGATCAATCACAAATTGACAGTTGAGATCAAAGTCTTCAGTTTTTGGATTAAATTAGAAAATGTGTTATTTGGCATTATTGCCTATTATTCTACATGACACACACCTACTTTCCATCATCAGGGTGGACCTGATACTAAATTAGATGTCCAATGCTCAACTTTAACCCTCTGAACCCTAAGGACATTTTTACAGTTCATTGTCCGTCTGGATTTATTTTATAACAAAGCTTGTAAAACATCAACCCTGTTGTCTACAGTCAAGATATGAACATCATTTTTTTCAGGACAAACTGGGTTATTAGAATATTTGGGTTGCAGTAAGGTCACTTGAATGTTAAAAATGGTTGTAGGACCTTAAAGACAAATAAATAAATAAAACGGAACATGAATCTTCCAAATATGTATTGATATCACACACAGAGCAGTAAAACCTAAGCCATTTTACTCTCTAAAACACTTCTCATATGTCTTGGGAGTCACAATGTGAAGAAATAATCATTATAACTTATTCAGTTAACAAAATACATACATTTTTTCAAAGAAAGTCAAGACGCTTTTGCCATCATGACATTTACTTATGCCAATAATCAACATAATAATAATAATTATTGATATTACACCCACAGCAATGCTACACAAGCAATTGTGTGTCTAAAACAGTTCTCCTATTGGCCTTCCATACAGTCTATTGGCCTTCCATACAGCCTATTGGCCTTCCATACAGCCTTTGGGCCTTCCATACACTTTGGGTGACTTGTCTCCCATATATGGGCATGCATCCCATATATGGAATCCTTGACTTCCGTACACAAAGGGAGAGACAGCTAGCGGCATGAATGAGCGAGCGATGAATTATGGACATAAAGTGGATAAATCTTGGATGTAACGGTATGATTTAATGCTCAACGACCCTGAAAAATGGCACAAGTTCCAGGATGGATAGAAAATCACCTGTAGAGGCTAGATGGACCCGGAAACGAACTCCGTAGCCGGAAACTTGTTAGCTTTTAGCTGCAACCATTGGTAAGTCGCTAGCTGTTATGGTGATTAAATTATTAAACTATGAATCAAAGGTGCTGTTTTTGCACGTTGGCACCTCTCTCAGGTTAAGAGGGTTAAACTAACCACGTTGTAGCCTTTGGGCTCGTCCGGGATTTGAACCCGGGACCTCTCGCACCCTAAGCGAGAATCATACCCCTAGACCAACGAGCCACGTAAAACAGCACTTTGGCAATTTTTCATCAAGGAAATGCAGCTCCGATCTGTCATTGACTTGCAAGGCAATGGTCATAAAAAAAAAAAAGAACAAAAAAGATAAGCCCAGAAACACCTTGCAACATTACATTTAAAAAAAGCAACAGCCAATCAGAATAGGCCATGCTAAAGTTAGAAATAAAGTCTAAATTATTTATAAATCAAATCAAATACATAGGTGTAGTAAAGTATTTGTAAGTTAACATGGAGGAGGAAGAGTTTTCTCCTCTTCGTAGAGGAACTGTACGGTAACTTAGACAGTTAGTCTGCTGATTGACATGTACGTGTTCACTCGGCGGTGAAAACACACTTTCTTACAAGTTTCTTTGAAGTCGACACAAAGACACAAAACTCAGCAAAGCGTCTCCGTTTCTTTCCGTAAATACATCTAGATATATTTAAGTTTACTAGATATTCGCTGTCACTCAAATCACTTTAAATTTGGCATACATAACCACTTGGAGTCGCGGATGAACTGATTTTGATTTTGGAGGTCAAAGGTCAAGGTTACTGTTTCATTACGTCTCCAGAACTGTAAATGTATTTCTCCTTAACTCTCCTGAACTTGGGTCATTTAAAGCCCCAGTGGCCTAATAGATAAGGTGCTCGTCTCCTAAGCCGGGGATGGTGGGTTCTAGTCCCATCTGGGGTGATTTTCAGCAGAGTGGTGCTGTGGAGCGTGCTGGGCCCACAGTGACCTTGCAATCTAAAACTGTATACCCTATTGTCTCTGGAACAATAGTTGGCAGTTGGTGGAGTAATGGCTCTTTACAGTGAATATGCAAAAGAAGATGTTCACTAGTTCAGCCCATATTCACACACACCTAAAGCTATATACTCACTTAATGCTGGTTACAATATTCTAAAAACAATTTATAATAAAGTACTGACATTTTTCAATAAAGTTTTGGCTTTTGACTTGCAAAAGTTTTGTTCATATGACATTAACAAGCATTCCGTTAGTTACGGCGTTAGTTACGTCTCACAATGTGGACAGCAGTTACATTCAGGTAGTGTGTCTAAGGTGCTGGATTTAGGCTCAGGTCTCTCTGGAGGCGGGGGTTCAAATCCCACCACTGCCATTTGCAAATGTTACATAGCTGGAAGGCAATTTGTGTGTTGAATTATGACATAGCTTGGTGAAGTGACTAAAGTCATAAGAGGCAACTTGGTAGTCTCCTTGCTGACTCTGTTGTTTATATCTGTACTGGCAAGGCTTAAATGACCACCCAATCGGAAGTGTTCAATATGAAATACTCATTCACTGCCAAAATTGTCGGTAACTGTGACGAGTGGCGATACGCTACCTATACCCTTCAAAGACTGAGACTGTAGGTATATGTTAAATGCCTGTATATGTTTAACGTGTTCATATGTTTTCAGAAAAGTTTAAAATCATCAGTTAACCTAGCCATACACAGACAGATGACATTGCTATAGGCTGTCATTTATCACTGGTTGTTCCCTCATAGGTCACACAATCAGTATTCAGTTCATACATTAATCAAAGTTCTTGTTAAAAAGACTCAAGAAGGAATGTTTGACATCTATAAAGTTTACTAAATGACAAAACAGAGACAACAAATATATGTGTAAAATATCAAGCTGGAATTAAAAAAAACTACATTACCCACAATCCTAAGCGTAACAACAACGTTTCTGATTGGTCCAACTCGCTACCATAGAAACGTTTACCGTACCCACAAAACCGCGAATAGCTAGAGCGACAACAATAACTATCTAGCTGACTAGCAAAGGGAGCCTCTTGTCACTAACTTTCAGTGGCCAGCGAATGCATGAAATAACATGCAGTTATTTAAATCGAAATCAGTTGATCCGTGACTCCAAGTGGTTATGTATGCCGAATGTGCAAAAAAAAAATCGATGTGCCAAATATTCAGGATGTGCATTCCTGTAAGGGAGGAGCTGGTCAGGCAAAATGCTCTCAGTGTCGTCCGTCAGAGAGGAGGGGATGCCTCAGATAAATGTGAGGTGGCTGGAGAATACATCCTGCAGTTTGGGAAGTACGAGGGGAAGTCCTTCCGCTGGCTTCTTGAAAATGATATAGGGTATACCATCTACCTAATCAGGAACAAGCTAAAGGAGGAGGCTGCAGGAGTGTTTATAGCAGAGGGGCACAGCAAGGACAGCCTACTGTCATTTAGGAACTATGCCCTCAGCTTTCATGAAATCCAGTCTCTTCTTGACTATGACAAGGCAAGGTCACAGGTTGTGACAGTAGCAGCATCAGAGGATGACCAGCTGGTCGGGTTTGGCTCTCGTGCCAACAACACCTGGCGAGAGATTTGGGACAGCAGGGATGATGGCTATGCAGACTTTATTCTGAATAAAAGGTGTGCTTCAGGGACAAAGATGCACAAGCTACAGCAATACCTGCAGAAGAAGCTGCCCTCACCTTCTGGCTCCTCTCTAATGTCACATAAGTCAAATGCTCCTGCTGAAGCCATGGGTGGGTCTTGTTTTTCTTTTGTTTGGTCAGAAAGATGCACATGCTGTCATGGTGGCCAGTACTAATGTTTGTCTGTTTGCATCACAGTGATGGATGAAGATGAAGAGCTGGAGAGAGTGATGCTGAACATTTCTCCTTCCAAGCAACATTAGCAAAGCTGTGAGAAAACATTAGTTGTCTGTTTGTACTGCCTGAAGATTCTTAATGATTTAAAGTTCAAAGCAGTTCAGCAGTTGTTGACAGTGCCATGAAAGGTAATGTTGGAGGAAAATTATGATGTGTCCATTTTGACAAATGAACATCCACTACAAATCCTTCTTAATTGTTGAGTTGAGTAGGACATGGGTAAAGTGCACAGAGTTGTTAAACAAACATTATTGCCTTTATAATACTTGTTTCATCATTTAATTACCTTGGTCAGAGTCTTTTGCAGCTCTTCGACAGACTTAAGACATAAACCCCGATGGAGATGCCGGGGATTGAACCCGGGGCCTCATACATGCAAAGCATGCGCTCTACCACTGAGCTACATCCCCTGAAGTTTCACTGTTTTTTTTTATGTTTTTCTGAGATCACTGAATAAGAGAAGAACCCTGGGTGAAATATGTAATGTTAATGTTGCATATGGCTTCAAAACCTGGCGGTGGCTGAAAATCAAACCTGGGCAAAATGCTGGCACTGCTATGGTAAAAATCACAGTGGAAAAGTAACACATCTGTTGCCTTTCTGCTGGACGCTCAACGCTCACTGCACATCTTGTAACACATCTGGGCATTGAGACTGAAAATAAATGCTCAGAGATACACTGGTGGAGACGGGTGGCTTCCAGTACCTATAAGATAATACAATATTGTTCATGAAGGCACATCTGTGATTTTGTATAACGTTATGTGTCATCGGTTTGCTACCAACGCTAAGGTTGCCTTCTATACACTTGCCAACAAAGAGCACCACAGTTTGCATACAATGGTGTGAGAACGTAGCTATTCCAAATGCTGAATGTAGAGCTAGTGGCGCAATGGATAACGCGTCTGACTACGAATCAGAAGATTCTAGGTTCGACTCCTGGCTATCTCGGGCTGCTATTTAGCTACTAAATCCATTGTTCGTCATTTCCAACTTTACCCCTTTACAAACTGGCTATCAAAGTAAAGTTACATGTATAAAGAGCCAAATGATGAGGAAATATTGTTTCAACATGTGTGTAAATTCATCTAAGCCTCTCAGTGTCAGACAACTACAGCAATCATCAAGCTTTTGCTGTTGTTTTTCTGTTTTTGCTTGCTAATCATCTGTCCTTAAAAAAACAAGTTTGTCCCTGAAGGACAGAATCAGCAGTGCTAGATAAACCATCCATGACATTTTCTTTTGTCAGTCAACAATTAGGGAAACCGGGAAAATATCAGTAAAGGCCCTACTGTTACCAAGTGGCCGTGATCTTATAGTGGTTAGTACTCTGCGTTGTGGCCGCAGCAACCCCGGTCCAAATCTGGGTCACGGCAGCTTCACTGTCATAGCTCTAGATTTTTCCATCCTCTGCTTCATTTTACATTGATTAAACTGGACAGCTTAGGATAAAAGTCCTGCAGGAGGCCCCACATTTTAGACTACAACAATGATTTGACTGGCTTTCTGTACACTTTCCAACAAAGATCAACACTGTTTGCATAGAATGGTGTGAGAACCCAGCTACTCCCAATGCTCTCTGAACGTAGGGCTAGTGGGGCAATGGGTAATACGTCTGACTACGGATAACAAGATTTTAGGGTTGACTCCGGGATAGTTTGTTCTGTTCTTTATCTATTAAATTACTTGATCCTCATGTCCAAGTTTACTCCTGTACAAACTGTCTATCACAGTAAATGTACACATATGGAGAGCCAAATGATGCGTAAATAGCTTTTCAACATGTGCTAAAACAGCTGCAAACCTGCATGACAGATGACGATAGTGAGCAGCTGTTGCCTTAACAGCGACTTGAGCTGTGGTATTCTTTTTCGCTCAAAACGTTGAAAACCTAATGCAATTTTACAGCTCCAGACAAATAAACTCTACTGCTCGTGGGTAAAATAAAACAACTCTCCCTCTGGATCTGCTTCTATACTCTTGATGTCCTCATGCAGAAGCACTATACGTAGTTTGAGCAAAAGCCCTTGTGACAGGAAAAATCCACCAGATGACTTGCCATCCAAGCAGGGAGATCAGAACAGAGATTTGGGTACTAGCAAAATGGATGTAGGTTGGCCATTGTTCATTTAGACATACCAACCACATTGTTATGGAACAAACCTTCTTGAAACAGGGCAAAATTTCATTTTTAAGACTTGTACATGTAACACAATTGAGACAACAGTGTCTTAAAGCAATCAGGCTTGCTAAAGTGCACAACTCATCATGGCCATTACTAGAAAGTGCAACTCAACGCCTGAACAGGGACTTGAACCCTGGACCCTCAGATTAAAAATCTGATGCTCTACCAACTGAGATTCCCAGGCTCCTGAAAAAAAAGAGCTGTGGACAAAACAATCACCTGAACTACACATGGAAGTGCAAGTAAGTGAAGAACATTAAACTTTTGCCATGATCACGATCTTCTGGACAGCAAGAGTGTAGACAACAATTTGCACATTGCCTGAGAACACCAATTGTTATGGAACAAACTGGTTGAATTCGGCTAAATCTGCCAAAACGGTTAAAAAGCTCAATGTCACAAATCATCATGGCCACTAGCAGACTGTGAAATCCCGCTGATCCAGAATGCTGCAGCACGTGTTCTGACAGGAACCAGGAAAAGAGATCACATCTCTCCTGTTTCAGCTTCTCTGCATTGGCTTCCTGTTAAATCCAGAATAGAATTTAAAATCCTTCTTCTCACCTACAAAGCTCTTCATGGTCAGGCACCATCTTATCTTAAAGAGCTCATAGTACCTTACAACCCTATAAGAGCACTGCGCTCCCAGAATGCAGGGTTACTTGTGGTTCCTAGAGTCTCTAAAAGTAGAACGGGAGCCAGAACGTTTAGCTATCAGGCTCCTCTCCTGTGGAACCAGGTTCCAGTTTGGGTTCAGGAGGCAGACACCGTCCCCACATTTTCCCCAGACTTTCCTCTTTGATAAAGCTTTTAGTTAGGGCATAGAATTGAATATTGTTAGGGAGTGAGGAGTCGCGTCCGCCTAACCCGGCCCACCTGCTTCTCGTCATAGTTGTCAGATCTATCTATCATATAATCAATAATATAATAAAACTAGAGGGAGGCAGGGCGATACAGCCCGATCCAGTTGGGAGAGTTCTAGCCTGACCAGGCTCCTCTCTTTACTTTGTCTCTCCTAGGTATGCTCTGATAAAGCTTTTAGTTAGGGCATAGAATTGAATATTGTCAAGGAGTGAGGAGTCGCAGCGTCCGCCTAACCCGGCCCACCTGCTTCTCGTCATAGTTGTCAGATCTATCTATAATATAATAAAATTAGAGGGAGGCAGGGCATACAGCCCGATCCGGTTGGGGTTTGACACACTGAGCTCCTCTCTCCTCTATCTTTCTATCTTTCCATTTGTCTGCATCCAAGTCCCAGAAACGCTTGTTACTAACCTAGCTCTGTGGAGTCATTCCCCAGAGTCCTTATGTTCTTTTTCGCCCAGCATGTTTCCTTGGATCAGGGAGGCTCCAAAATCAGGGTAGCAGCTGTCGCCATGGTCCCGCTACACGTCCTGCGATGCCGTGTTCATCCTGCCACGCTCTGCTGTGCCCTGCTACGCCCTGCTGTGCCTTGTAACGCCGCACAGTGCCCTGCTATGCCATGAACTACTACAAAGAACTACTACAAACTACTATTTTTTGTGACTGTTATTGCCACTCTTCATTCTAACCCCAACCGGTCGTCAGACACCGCCTACCAAGAGCCTGGGTCTGTCCGAGGTTTCTGCCTAAAAGGAAGTTTTTCCTCGCCACTGTCGCACTGTTGCTTGCTCTGGAGGGAACTACTAGAACTGTTGGGTCCTTGTAAATTCTGGAGTGTAGTCTAGACCTACTCTATCTGGTCTAGACCTACTCTATCTGTAAAGTGTCTTGAGATAACTCTTGTTATGAATTGATACTATAAATAAAATTGAATTGAATTGAATTGAATTGAATGATCAGCAACGCTGCTATTGGTTGTTCAGCATGGCCAAAACGCACAGTTTTTCTCCCAAGCAGAACACAAGCTTTTAATGGAAGGTTATGCCGAGTTTGAGTCAGTAATTAAAACGACAGGGAACACCTCAAAGTCTACTAAAGCCAGGAGAGGGCTGCAAAAAGTAGTAGACAAATTAAAGTGCTGTCCATGGTAGATTTTTAAAATAATTTCATATTTACTTTGTTCTTTTATGTCAGAGCCTCACGGGACCCACTAGAACATTGGGACTAGTAAAAGTGAAGTACAAGAATATAGCCTTTAATTATTATACTGTATTTTAAAAAGCCACTTGTTATGGCAATAGATCCAATATCGGTGTCATTCCTTAGACACTGGAAGTAAAAGCGCGTGCAAACCGGGAATTCTAACAAAAAAAAATCAAGAAAACATGCAAATACAAAATGACGATACATTCGTTTATACAATTCTCAGTTTTTTCTTTTCCAAGTCATACACAGTTTACACAGTCAAAAACTGTATTGCTCCGTGTCTAGATAATCCGTTAATACAATATACGGCAAACAGGCAGAAGCAAGCCTTTCAAAATAAAACTAAACTTCACAACAATAAAATGGTCTGAACAAATCGTCTTACTGAATATGATAAAATAAAAGCAAACTATCAGACAAATAACTTAAATATTTTCTATTTATGGCCCTAACACCACTTTTTTCCTCTTTTTAAAGCCACTGTTAAATGATCGTTTGTTTATAACAGCCACCAAGAAAAATCACTCTACAGTTACACTGCCGTGCTGCGCTAAAGGTACCTGTCTATTGCGCAATACGAGACTAAT